>OY757011.1:194113050-194442050 GCA_963580285.1 Lucinisca nassula
CTACATTAGCAAACAGTATAGATCCAGGTCAGATGGCTTCTGAAAAAGCCGTATCTGAAGAAGCCATATCAGATCAGGATATACACTGTCATGCAGGTTGTGAACTGAATGAATATAATATATCAAGTAATCTGATTGGCTGATAGCCAGTAATGGGTGTGGCTTGATTAATCTGATTGGCTGATAGCCAGTAATGGGTGTGGCTTAATTAATAAATTCACCGAGATAAGAGTTAAAGTGCAGTTGGAGTGAGTGAGTGTTTGAGTTTTACGTCCCACCAACAGCTAAAGTCATACAGAGACGCGACCTCGGTTTAAAGGCCCATCCGAAAGTCTGGAGAAGCCGGGGATCGATCCTGCAACCCCTTGTTTACAAGGCGAGTAGCGTAACCACTACACCACTGAGGCTTCTAAGTGCAGGTGGAATGATCCTTGTCGCTATAAAAAAATTCATGCATTCTTGTACGTCCTTTTTCATGCTCCCCACTTCAAGAAGATCAAGACCACGACAGTTGTAACCATCACCCTAACCATCGTTTTAGTATTTGCCTCTGTGTGAACACCATCAAGCCTGTTGCTTTTTCGTTATCACTATACCTCCAAAAAGATCCCAAAAATGTCTTTATCCACATGTACTGCTAGTTGATGCCGGCCACAGTAGGAATGAAGTACTGCAGTCCCATTCATAGTAGATTCATCTTGTTTTAAGCTCATTGTCAATCTGGCCCCGAGTTTATAAAACTTTTTTCATGCTCAACTCACTTGATCATGAAATTTGTGCTGCTCAAAAATTTTAAAATGCCTTGTCCAGCTGTAAGCCAATCAATTGGACGGCCCAGTGACCCAAGATACACGTCACACTGCCTCCCCTAACCACCCCACCCCCAGTAGAAATGAGTATCTTCGGATGTGCGCTTAGTAAAGATTAAAATCAGCCAGCATGCCCTTTCAGCCAGAATAGTCTTCCCTGACGAAATATCGAGTTAACAGGCATTCTGCACAGCAAGACTGCACAGATATATAAGAGGTTTCAAAGTTCTCACTGGGGGCCAGTTGTTCAAAACTAATGTCATTAGTTAACATATTGCTAAAACTTTAATCATTTAGTGTCACAAATATGCTAATAATTTTGCAGAAAAATGTGAGCAGCTTTTGCAAATGCAAAAGCTGCTCACATTCTTTCAGCAAAAATACCAATGTATTAGATATTGCACTAACTAGAACAATTGACGTTTTGTCCACTAACGAGCTCATTAAGCTAACAATGCTTTGAACAACTGGGCCCAGGTCTCGCAGGTGAAAATAGAGAACAAATTTTTCAACATGAATTTAATCATCAAGCCAGTTAATTCAAAATATCACAGTAGTTTCTGTTATGAAAATTATTCTTTAGCTATATCTAATGACCTGGCCTTGGTAGCTCAGTCTGATGTGTGTCCAACTTGTGATCAGGAATTTGTGGGGTTCTATACCTGCCGGGGTTTGCAACATTCTTCCATGGAGATTGATCATGAAATTTTTTCTATGGTGATTCTCCCTTCCACTGATTCTAGAAGGGCAGTTGACAGTTTCTGTGGAAAGAATATAAACTGTACTGGTAAACTAACAGCTCATATAAGCCTGCCCAAGAAGTGTGGTAAGGTAAACCGTCCGGCTTGATATGACCGAAAGTGTTGACTAGGTTGTTAAATTCCAAAACATAAATGTAATGAAATATATTTCAAATAGATTTGTTTGTTTGTTTGATTTGATGTTTAACGTCCCCATCAACACTGTAAAGGTCATTTTGGAGACATTGCTTCCAATTTTGTGGGACTTTTACCCGACACTGAGATGAAATGACATCTCAAGCCCTGTCGCCAAATGAAACCAATAGGGTTTATTAGCATGCACAGTCCGCCTCGCACCGCGGTTCCTGGACAGGCTTGGATCCTCTAAGCGGTTTACCAGTACTAGTGTGCGGGCCGGATTCAGCTCTGCGTGGAAGCATCATGCAGCCCATATATTTCTACAAACCCCTATGGGCGGGGGCTGCTATTTCAAATAGAAATTACCTAAATACTAGAACTGTCAGAGGATCTGACTATAGCCCCGCTATAGTGTTATCAGAAAAAAAAATACAAGAAATAGCGCTATCAGAAAAGAAAAGGTGAAAATTGCCATTTTTTCAATGTTCAAAGGGCAATAACTCCAAAAGTAGGCAATCCAGAGTTATGGCTCATACCCTCTGCACATCGTCTCATAGTGCTTTACATTTGTGAAAAGTTTCATGAAAATACCTCAAACGTTTTTTCGAGTTATCATAAACAACGGAATTTTTTCAATGTTCAAAGGGCAATAACTAAAAAAGCAGGCAATCCAGAATTATGATTCATGCGCTCTGCACATCATCTTGTAGTGCTTTACATTTGTGTGAAGTTTCACGAAAATACCTCAAACGGTTTTCGAGTTATCATGAGTAACGGAATGTTTTCAATGTTCAAAGGGCAATAACTCCAAAAGTAGGCAATCCAGAGTTATGTGCTTTACATTTGTGTGAAGTTTCATGAAAATACCTCAAACGGTTTTCGAGTTACGATGAATAACGGAATTACAGAAGTACGGAATCACAGGACAAGGCAAATCCAATATACTTTTATACAATATACTCCCAATATATTTTCAAAGCGGGGCTATAATAAAGAATTATTTTATCTTTACATACCTTCTTTACACACTCCTCACAGTAAGATTTTGGACTTTAAGATTTTGCAGTATGTTTCCTCAGGCTTTCTTTGCCGGATCATTACAGGGTCACTGATGAGGCTTTATTAGCCGAAACTACGTAGTATGACCCATCTTCTTTCTTATGAATGTTTTCATTGCTCTTAAAGGAACTCATTTTTGATTTTTATTTAAGAGTAGCAAGATGCTTTTTTTTAAGCCACTGGATTTTATCCCCATTGTAACATACAAAGCAAACCTTGCAACAATACTTCATAAAATCTATTTTGTCTAGTAAAAGTGCCCATTTTTTGTATCATTCACTACAAGAGGCTGAGTTGATTTAAGTAGTGTTACCGAGCAAAAAATAGGGAAATAAAGCTATTCCCTTGATATAAAGTAGGGTTTACAGGGGTAATTTTTTTAAAACATGTCATATTCTTTGAGCAAACTTACATTCGTTCTGTCGTTCTTTGTGGCTTTTGCTGTGTCTGATGCCTCTGGGATCCCACTTCTGACACCAGTGAAACGAGTATGACACAAGAACACAGAAACAGCATCTCAACAATGTCAACCATGTTGGAATTTTGTCTGCAAGCCTTACAGATGTTTCTTAGAAAATCAGTTTTACTTGCAAGTCAAGATAATCCAAGTCTATGGAATATGTTGTTCTTAATCCAAAGTAGTCGTTTTTATGAACCTATATTTCCTTTTTATCACTTCCAATCAAATATATGTTTCAAAGTTTAATAACCTTTTCATGTATATTTTGGTTTCATGCTGTGAAAATTATGATCACAAAATCTGAAGCTCCTTACTGGATATAATCTAATGACCTTTAATGCCCAGGCATGTCTTTGGAGATATTCCTAATGAATGAGATCATGCTGACAAAAGCGAGAATAAAATCATAAGCAATAAATCTGTTAGTGGGATCAGGTTGAAATGATTGATACATAATTACATATATGATAAAGATCAATCAGTCAGATTATGATAATAATTGTCTATGGTCAATGTAATGCAACAACTTTTTGACATATTCTTATTGGCCTAATACTAGTAATATTTGCTATATAATATGATTTAAGAGAAACTACTATTTTGTAGAAACCTCTATGATGTAGTGGTTAAGCTACTTGTCTCATAAACCAAGGTTCTTGGGTTTGATTCCTGGCTTCCCCAGACTTTTGAAAGTCTTTAACTGAGGTACTGCCACCATATCACCTTAGTTGTTGGTGTGGTGTAAAACTGTAACAAACTCTTGCTACTTGAGGAATCATTAAGTTTCTGATAAGTTTCAGTATTAGGCCATAAACTACCTATATTGAAAATTCCGCTGATTCAAGAAGGCCAGTTGTCAGTTTCTGGCGAAAGAATGTGCACTATTAATGCTTATCCGGCTCAAAAATGACCTAAAAAGTGTTGACTGGGCCATTAAACTCCCATACAAACAAAACTTGTATTGAAAATGACCTCTTTCCTGAAACCAAATAAATGTGTGCTAACATTTGCTCAGCTATTTAAACAATTTTATATGGGAAAGTCTGGAACCAGTCATTGTTAAACAGTGCAAGTCCAGGTAAGATGCCCCAGAATGCAGGGTCTGATCAAGCCTTCACTGTTTGCTGGAAATTCAACCATTTTTCTGAATAAATTTTTGAAAATAACTGAACCTGACAGCCCTAAATTTTAAAATGGAATCTTACTGTAAAGGGGAAGATTCCATTCATTACAAAATGGGTTAAGCACCAGGAGTTTAGCAGAAGAACCAAATGACTGAAATTAGAAGTATTTTATTTGATAAAAACAATCATGGAAACATCACTGGACAACATTCCAAAAATCTTAAAGATCAAACGTATGATATATTCAACAAATTAACAGATATGATAGCTTATAAAAGATACTTTCGTAGAATAAATAGATGTACATGTAAATGTTAATGAGTTGACGTATACAGTGAAACTTCAATGGCTCAAACAATGCTGACTCGTCTAACATGGCAAATTGAGTCAGCCCCTTTCTTGAGACCCTAAAGAATTTCTCCAGACAAGAACGATAATAAAAATCCCAAACCAATTCAGACATTTAGGACTTGCTGTAATTCTAGAATTTTAACAAATTTGTTTCACAACACAGCAAGGAGTCAAGAAGGCGCAGATGGAATGGCAAACAGTGACAACTCTGATCAGACTGCTCCTTCAGGAGCAGTCTGATCTGGGTCTGCACTGTTTCCCCCAGGCCTATCTGCCCCAATACTTAGTACCATTACAGTAATGAGGGATAATTTGGGGAGACTATCTTCTTGTTTCTTGCGGAGGTACACTGCAAGAACTCATTAGAATAGCATAATAAAATATTTACAATATACAGTACTGAACACATGTTCCAAAATTATCACCATTATGACTCCTGGCAACGCCTCATTCTGCATTATTTGTCATTCCCATTGTCAAACAATTCATAACATTATCAGACAGAAGCCATTTTGTTTTCAAGTTTTAGTTGGAAGGATACAATATGAAAGATTGTCCATGACTTGCAAATGATGCAGGCCTCTGTAACCTAGAATCCTCTGTGGTGTAGTGTTATCTATCTTCATATACTGAGTCATTCATACTTGGCCATTACCTCAGTTATGCTGCTCGCCTTGTAAACCAGGGTCGCAGGATCGATCCCGGGCTTCTCCAGACTTTCGGTTAAGTCTTTAAACTGAGGTCCCCTCTCCATATGACCTTATAAGTTGGTGAGATGTAAAACTCAAATACTCACTCACTCTGTAACCTAGTGGGTAAGAGCAGTGTCCCTGAATCGTTATGTCTCTCACCTCTATGAGTTCAAGCCTTGCTTGAGTCACAGTTCTGCAACAGCAGGTCAGCTGGTATTCTCTGGGTAGTTCAGTTTTCGCCCACCTCTAATTAGCGATCTGCTCAATATAAGTGAATTGATGTTGAAAGGGCTGTAAAACAACAAAACAAGATGGACATCATGTCCCTGCATTGCTCACCTGAAAACCGACCAGCTCTAGCAGCAAATTGTTAGGTAATAAATTACAATTTGAAGGTCAGTTGTAAACTAGATCAAATCATAAACAGGTAGTCTGAGTGATTTGTCTACTTACAACTGACCACCAAACTGCTATTTATCACTTGATAATTCACACACTATATAGCTGATCTATTTCTATTCTAACACTGAAATAATGTTGTTGCTTCCTTCAAATTCTCCCAATCTTTCCCTATTGTAAGACAAAATCCCATCAAAATTATTGACTGAAAAACATGTCTTGATGTCCTTTTCTAATGTTTTCAATGCCAGAAATCTTCCTCAGTGATTTATTACAGAATAAATAACAGTTTAACAGAATAAATCACAGCCTGTATGGACATACTGTGTTAGAAAAACAGTTCCACTGAATCAAAATAGATTCAACATTTCAAATGGAAAAGTTAAGCATAGGTATGAGCAAACTCACCTAGTTTAACCCAATGTATGCGGGGAAACCCCTAAAGGGGTACTTTGGCAAACAGTGCAGGCCCAGATCAGACGCCGCAGAACGCGGCGTCTGATCAGGGCTTGCACTATTTGCTAACAGAATTTTCTGTCAAAAATAGAATAAGAACAAAAATATAGGCCTGACACCCCTTATATGACAAATGGACTTGTCCAACATATAGCAATGGAAGAGTCCACCAGTATACAATGGGTTAAAAGCTTCCAAACCACAAGATAAGCAAATAAGGATTAGAAATCAGTGGTGAATGAATACTGAATGTTTTTAACTTTAAAATTCAATTATAAATGTTACAAATTTATTAAAACTATGATATGCATAAATGCTACATACAAATTAAATTGAAATGCAATAATAAAATCAAAGGATAACTCAGATCTAAACTAGAAATGCGTCCATAGGACACGGATGCCCCGGCCTGAAAATGTGTCTGTGTTCGTATCCATCCATAGAAGGTTTAAGTTTCGGACCATTTTATTGACCTTTGACCTCTAAGTATGACCTTGACCTTGGAGGTACGGATCTGGGTTTGCACATGACACATCGTCTCATGATGGTTAACATTTCTTCAAAGTAATTTCAAAACCAATCCAGAAGTAAATAAGTTATTGAAGTTTAAGTTTCGGACCATTTTTTTTACCTTTGACCTCTAAGTATGACCTTGACCTTGGAGGTACGGATCTGGGTTTGCACGTGACACATCGTCTCATGATGGTTAACATTTCTTCAAAGTAATTTCAAAATCCATCCAGAAATAAGTAAGCTATTGACTGCGTTTAAGTTTCATACTCTTTTTTTTACCTTTGACCTCTAAGTATGACCTTGACCTTGGAGGTATCAACCTGGGTTTTGCACGTGACACATCGTCTCATGATGGTTAACATTTCTGCAAAGTAATTTCAAAATCCATCCAGAAATTAATTTCAAAATCCGTCCAGAAATAAGAAAGTTATTGACTGCGTTTAAGTTTCGGACCCTTTTTTGGCCTTTGAAGTCTAAGTATGACCTTGACCTTGGAGGTACGGACCTGGGTTTTGCACGTGACACGTCGTCTCATTATGGTTAACATTTCTGCCGAGTAATTTTAAAATCCATCAAGAAATAAGGAAGTTATTGATTGCGTTTAAATTTCGGACGGACAGACAGGGGCAACGCTATGTGCCCTTTCCACCATTCTTCGAATGGCGGGGGCATAAAAATGTATAACATGGAAATAAACAAGTTACATAAATAGGAACCTGGGATATTTCTTATATCTGAAATAAAGCTTCTGGGGCTTCAAAAAGGAGTGTTTCATGGCACTGAAGTTAAGATCTCTTTTATACAATGCATTAACCCTAAGGGGTACCTTGGCAAACAGTGTCGGCCCAGATCAGACACTGCTGAAAGGGGCATCTGTCAAAAATAAAATAAACTAGAAATGTGTCCAGACGACACAGATGCCCCCGCCAAGGGCCCCGCCTCACCCCGAAAATCCATGTTGCAAAAACATTTTCTAAGTGTGTGACCTTGTGTGAAGTAATATTGAAATTGGTGTAAAAATGTAAGCGCTAGAGCAATGACAAAGTTTTTCTAAAAATAGCCACAGTGACCGTGACCTTGAAAGTCAAACTCCTTTGAGGTATTGTCATAAGGAACATTTGTGTGAAGTTATTTTGAAACCAGTGAAGAAATGCAGGCGCTAGAGCGATGACAAAGTTTTTCTAAAAATAGCCACAGTGACCTTGACCTCGAAAGTCGAAATGGCTCGAGATATTGTCATAAGGAACAATTGTGTGAAGTTATATTGAAATCGGTGAAGAAATGTAAGCGCTAGAGCGATGACAAAGTTTTTCTAAAAATAGCCACAGTGACCTTGACCTTCAGGCCATGACCTTGAAAGCTGAAATTGCTCGAACTATTTTTATAAGGAACATTTGTGTGAAGTTATATTGAAATTGGTAAAGAAATGTAGGCGCTAGAGCGATGTTTTTTTTCTAAAAATAGCCACAGTGACCTTGACCTTGAGGTCATGACCTTGAAAGACGAACTCGCTCGAGATATTGTCATAAGGAACATTTGTGTGACGTTATATTGAAATCAGTGAAGAAATATAGACACTAGAGCTATGTTGTGCGAGGGGATAATTAAAATTTTTTTAATCTGTGACCTTGACCTTGAGCTCATGGGCATGGGTGAGGGTATCACTGAATAAAATGGACAGGTATCTAACATCATACCAAATATCAACTCAATCCATTGCACGATTTGGAAAATATCAACTCTTAAAATATCTAATTAAAAAGGAGCAGTCTCTATAAGGCTGTTTTCATGGCCACAACCGATTTCCTTTAAACTTTGTAGCTTCAAATTGGTACATGTTGGCTGTCTAATGGTGAATTTTTAGACTCTTTGGTCCACTGGTTTTTGCTGTATACACTATTAAAGTGGGTGGGGTAATGTCACCCCATCAAGGGTATACCAACAAAAATGCTATTATTTTTGTTCAAAGTGCATGACTGGAGGCGATGTTTGCCGTATGCTTACTACCCTTTTAGGCATAACAGCCGGTGATAACAGTCTTATAAATATCAAACAAGAGAAGAGTTTATACGCGCTTGTAAGTTGTACCCAAATATTAGTAATTTTTATTCCCCAACTTTACGAAAAACCACAACACCTTTACAGTTTTCAACTTATTTCAAAGAGCTTTCATAAATATAATGTTGATGTAATAGTCATTCTAGGTATATGTCAGAATTATTGTTAGTTCATAAAACTTAAGAGTTACCTGCCACTGAAATTGAATTTTACCCATTTGTTTAAATCAGAGTGCATTTATCCGTTTGTAGTACTCACAACTTCATTTGCAAGTGAATAAACCGATTCCATGCAAATATAATTAAATAGATGTGGACAAAGAAGTCATTTGATTTAATAGTGCATGTTAGCAAGCACATGAGCACAACATCCCACGGTACGAGCACCACTTCTTCACCAACAGTACCATCCAGTGATTGGGTTCAGTCCTTGTGGTCTAAACACATTGCAAAAACGAGCAAACAATTCTTACATAGTCGCCAACATATGGTATTTTTGCTATTGGATATTTTGTTGCTAAGGCCTTCCACTTTGTAATTCTCCCATTAGCTGATTCGACAACCTATCTCACTTTGTACCTAGCCTTGAATCATTCACCTCTTCAGTCGTATATTGCTTCTGAGATTTGATTAGGAAGTGAAGCATATGAGAATTGATTTCATAACCCTTTAGTATTTCTCTAACATCCCTGAATCATACATCAACTTTTGCAAATGTCCTATTTGGGGATTCAAATTCTGATGTTGCAATCGCAGTAGCTGATGGAACATACATATATATTGAGAAGAGTGGAAACTACTCATTTCAGAGAAGATCTTATTCCGTACGTTGCTAAGATTACCGAACACATGTTAAAGACTAATGCAGAAAATATTACTGACTGGTTTGAAAAAGATGATGTTCTCGTTGTAGACCGCGGCTTCAGGGATGCTATAGATATACTAAAGGATTTTGGAATCAATTCTCATATGCCTTACTTCCTAAACAAATCTCAAAAGCAACATACGACTGAAGAGGCGAATGAGTCAAAGTAGAAGTGAAACAAAGATCAGGAATTGATACAATTAACTTACTCCACCCATAAAAGACACCAAAGGGAAAGAAATACAAACATTAAGCGACCAGACCATAATGGAAACCTAAACAAAGGAAGGCCATAAGGACAGTTACTTTCCCACAAAATGGCCATATGGCCATCCAAAACCAAAAGACACAAGTGATACACACAGTAAGTAACAAACAAAAACATAAATAAATCGCCACAGAAGAGCCGCCTTGGAACGGTCAGTGGAAGATTTCCACTGGGGGGCTTAAATCGATTTTACAAGGCTAGTTACAAAGGTGAGATGGGTTGTCGAATCAGCTAATGGGAGAATTAAAAAGTGGAAAGCCCTTAGCAACACAATGCCCAGTAGTCAAATACCATATGTTGGCGAGTATGTAAGGATTTTTTGCTCATTGTGCAATGCATTTAGACTACCTTTGGTAACAAGCAAAGATTCAGGCAAAGTAATTGCTAGAAGAATGATGGCCCTAGCAATAGCTCCAAATAAGCTGCAGGATAAGGTCGTAACAAGAATTCCGCTGAAGGCTATGTCGCGCATGTGGCGTGCAAAGTCATCGAACCATGATATGTAGGTCAAGGTCAAACATAGATGCTTGCTCAAAAGATCCCATTCTCAAATGCAAGCTTGTACTAAGTATCATTAATGACGCTCTAATAATTCTTGAGAAATTAACTTAACCATTAGGGTGAACGCTAGGGTGGTCACAATATTTTACAAAGTCAGTGAACCATGAATATTTAGGTCAAGGTCAAATATGGATGCTTGCATTTAAGTTGTCATCCCCAGATTCAAGTTTGCACCAAATATCATTAATGAAGCTCTTATAAATCTTCAGAAATAAACTTGACCATTAGGGTGAACGCTAGGGTGGTCGCAATATTTTACAAAGTCAGTGAACCATGAGATATAGGTCAAGGTTAAATATGGATGCTTACATTTAAGTTACCTTCCCCAGATACAAGTTTGTACCAAGTATCATTAATAAAGCTCTTATAGTTCTTGAGAAATAAACTTGACCATTAGGGTGAACGCTAGGGTCGTCGCAAATGTTGAAGCCTTGACGAATGGATGAACGAACGAACGGACGAACGAACGGACGGAAAACCGGGCGCCTATATCGCGCCATAATAATAGCAGGCGCGACAAAATATGGCTGGGATAAAAAAACGGGTTATTTGGATAAAGATCGATGATGAGAAACTTGAGAATTTCCCAGAGATGACTGAGGATGAACTCAGGGATTTTAAACTGGGTATTTACCAGCTGAAACAAGCCAAATTCTACACAGATGAACATTTTGACGACAATGCATCATATGAGATAATGGCACACAAAGAAGAAGATGGTGTTCTCAAAGCACAGATACTTTCTTGCCACACGTCTAATAAAACATATAACATGTGGGTTGAATATACACAAGGACTGAACCCAATCACTGGATGGTATTGTGGGTGGAGAAGTGGAGCTCGTACCGTGGGATGTTGCGCACATGTGGCTTCTGTTCTCTGGTATTTGGGATATTACCGGAACATAACAGAAAATAGTGAAGCAAAACCAAGCCGGGAAAATATTGATTTTGTTTATGATGCTGCTGTTGACACATGGAGTACATCTAGCGATTCAGAGGAAGATCAGTAAATTAACAAATTCTTAAACATGTCGTGAGACCATACAGGTTTATATTTAAGCACAGTATCAGTCTAAAATGAGGTTCCACAACATGAGCAAAGCCTGCTTTGGTGGTCAAAAATGTTTGACAGTTGACAAATGTTCCATTTGCACCTGGGAATTAAGAGTTCATATATAACCAAAAAAAAAAAAAAAAGGAAATACTAGCATGCACTATTAAATCAAATGGCTTCCTTGTCCACATCTATTTAATAATATTTGCATGGAATCGGTTTATTCACCTTCAAATGAAGTTGTGAGTACTACAAACGGATAAATGCACTCCGATTAAAAAAAAATGGGTAAAATTCAATTTCAGGGGCAGGTAACTCTTAAGTTTTATGAACTAACAATAATTCTGACATATACCTAGAATGACTATTACATCAACATTATATTTATGAAAGATCTTTGAAATAAGTTGAAAACTGTTAAGGTGTTGTGGTTTTTCGTAAAGTTGGGGAATAAAAATTACTGATATTTGGGTACAACTTACAAGCGCGTATAAACTCTTCTCTTGTTTGATATTTATAAGACTGTTATCACCGGCTGTTATGCCTAAAAGGGTAGTAAGCATACGGCAAACATCGCCGCCAGTCATGCACTTTGAACAAAAATAATAGCATTTTTGTTGGTATACCCTTGATGGGGTGACATTACCCCACCCACTTTAATAGTGTATACAGCAAAAACCAGTGAACCAAAAAGTCTAAAAATTCACCATTAGACAGTCAATATGTACCAATTTGAAGCTACAAAGTTTAAAGGAAATCGGTTGTGGCCATGAAAACAGCCTTATAGAGACTGCTCCTTTCTAAGTCTGTGACCTTGACTTTGAGGTCATAGGCATGGGTGGGGGTATTGTTGAATAAAACATTGTACCTATATCTATCATCATATGAACCAAAGCCATCATAAAAGTTCAGGTTCTACCAGGTACAAATACCTTAACTGGAGTCTTTAACATGGAAAATTTCTAAGTCCATGACCTTGACCTTGAGGCCATGGGCATGGGTGGGGGTATCACTGAATAAAACTTTGGACCTATATCTATAATCATACCAAATATGAACCAATTCTATCAAATGGTTTGGAAAATATGAGTTCTAAAATGTTCAAGTCTACCTGTTACAAAAACCTTAACCTGAGTGTTTAACATTGAAAATTTCTAAGTCTGTGACCTTGACCTTGAGGTCACAGGCATGGGTGGGGGTACTGCTTAATAAAACTTTGGACCTATATCTATCACTATACCAAAGATGAACCAGTTCCATCAAATGGTTAGGAAAATATGACTTCTAAAAGTTCAGGCTCTACCTGTTACAAAAACTTTAACCTGAGGTTACAGGATCACGTACGTATGTACGTACGTACGTACACACACACATACAGACGGACGTACACATGTACGGAAAACCGAAAAACTATATGCCCCCGGCATCATATGATGCGGGGGCATAAAAACAAAAATATAGGCCTGACACCCCATATATGACAAACGGACTTGTCCAACATATAGCAAAGGAAGAGTCCACTAGCATACAAAGGGTTAAATGCGGTTTTAACCAGTGATTTTAAATATACAAAATTCAAGTTTAAGTAATAGCACTAATTACCAGACATTTAACACTGATTCTTAACAGAGGTGATGCTTAACTTTTGTTTGAATGTACAAGTTAAACTGCAACCTCTTTATAAAACTATTTTTGTGCTCCAAAGCAGACTATATGTCAGTTAAAAATCTGTGCTAAATCCAAATAAAAATGTATAGATTATGTAGCAAATTCAGTCATTTTTCACAAAATATCACAAAATTTCATCTGAAAATGTTAGTTTTGGAGATATGAAAGAAGCCATTTTTAGCTTACTGATGTACCGGTATGTATTGTAAGGGCAGCCATAGTTATGGCTCTGAATCACATGAAAATATTCAATATCATCACGAAAACACGCCTATATAAATTTGACCCCCTTGAACCCCACTTTTATATAGTAAAACTGGGGCGTACAGGGGGAAACATTTTTTTTTTTTATTTCTGCTCAAAAATAGATTGTGGGTACTTGTTAGAACCGCCTCATCGAGGCGGTTCTAACGAGTACCCACAATCTATTTTTAGAGCAGAAATAAGAAAAATATCACAATTTTTCATCTTAAAATTTGCATTCTTTTGGTGGTAAAATTTGTTATGTATTTGTATAGGCGTGTTTTCGAAATGTAAAAGGAAGGGTGATAACCATCAGAAAGGGTAGCACTAAACACTACAACACACCATAAAAACATCACAAACCATAAAGACTCAATTACAACATTCATTTTAACTGAAGACAAGATATCTACTTGCTTTTCACTGCTCACATGAGACATTGCTCCCGGGCCTGAGTATACTAATAATTAATTATAAGTTAATAATTTACACAGTTCAATAGTGGTACAAGAAAGAAGGCTCAGCTGGTATGGACATGTGGAATGCTTCAACGGTGCAGTCAAGACAGCCTGTGACATAAAGATAGATGGAAGGCGTGGGCCTGAGATGCCCAAGATGACCAAGAAGCAGCTGACAGAGACCCCAGAGAGTGGAAGCTCTCTGCTATCGACCCTCATGACAGGCACACCTGGAGATCTGGTGTGAGATCTGCCATGCAAGCAGCAAGCCAGCTACCTGGAAGGGGGCCTATTTATATGGATGTTGCCCCTGTACCTGCATGTTAATCATGATGATGATGAAGAACTTGAATTTGCAATTGACCGTGCTTTTTATGTTTTTGGGGGTGAAGTTCAGTTAACCAATATAGCATAGGAAGCCTATCTTGGCCTTCTTTGACACATACAGCAAACATGGTGGTTCATCAAACACATCAACCTCTCTTCAGCCAAGTTCTTGTTGAAGTGTGTTAGCATCGTGGAACCATCAATGACGACATGAACTTAGCCCTGTTGAGTGGGATGTAAAATCCTTTAGATTGGTTAAATTGGTGTAAATCAGCAATTTTATGAAAATTGAAAGCAACATGTTAAGAAAAACCTCAGCAGCAGGGAATTAGTTACAGCACATCTTTTAAGTATCAAATGCTGACAAAAACTTTTAAGTATATTCAGATGGTGTTCATGTAAAGAAACTTCACAAGTCATTTTTGAGTAAAAGTAATAGTGCATGTGAATGGCATATAAGTATACTCGGGACCAATGTCTATGTGAGCAATATAAAACAAATCGATCTATTTTCTTAAAGTTAAAATGAATGTTGTTATCTTTTCATTTTTTTGGTGGCCTACTTTTATGGTTTGTGGTGTGTTTTGTGGTGGTTTGTAGTTTTAGTGCTTTTCATCAGAAAATATACAAAATTCAACCTTTCACAGTAATCCCCAACACTTCCTTGGTACTTTTGTATGTGCAAAATTTAACACTAACTTCTATTCTTGATCAGAATGAAATTTTGGTAACAGGACATCATATGGTACAACATAATGCCAAGCCAATGGAGAGTAACATAAGGGATATACTCTTTTGGAATGCACAAAAATAAATAAAAGCAAGTAAAATTAAAAACTTAAAGAAAAGAAAAACAAGAGCTGTCATTAGACAGCATAGCTTGCCTGTGAAAGCGCCTTGAGGCCATGGGCATAGGTTGGAGTATTGCCTAATAAACTTTTAGACATCTGTCAACATACTAAATAAGAACCAAATTCATCAAATGGTTAGGAAAATATGAGCTCTAAAAACCCAAAATTTTAAGACCGTGACATGGCTTTGAGGTCATGGGTGTGGGTGGGGGATTGCTGAGCAAATCTTTGGACCAATCTTAACATCCAACCAAATATGAAGGAATGGGCCTCCGTGGCCTAGTGGATAAGAGCGCTGACTCTTAATCATTAGGCCTTTCACCCTATGGACCCTGGCAGTGGGTAGGTATAACCTCAACGGGAAGGAATAAAATGTTCCCATCACCAGGAGTCTCCCATACCTATGGGTAAAATGATATTAACACAGCATCACCTGGCAGATGTCTTCCATGATGAAGTCAACGTACTGGTGGAAGAAATTCAAATCTGTTCAGGGCCAAGATGAACCACAAGAATATGTGGATCTTGGCTGTGGTCAACAAGCTTGGAGAGTAATGGGCTCCGCTAAGCTTTCTTTGTACCCTGGACAGACTTATGATTCATCACCCACTTCAAGAAAGCTTTCGACAGTGGCTTGCAGCATTATGGGTAACCATATAGTGGAGTTGGGCAAGGATGCCTCCTGTCACCTATATCTTCTTGGAATGAATCATGTCTAAGGCCTTGGTTGAACATGAGGGAACTGACAGCATTAGAGGAATAAATATTGCAAATCTGCGCTTCAGAGTGGACATCAATGGACAGATAGGATATTTGCAGCAACTTTAATGACTTAGCAGACTGCCTCAGTCAAGCATCTACTAGATTTTTGATGACTATGCTGAGAAGACCAAGCTCATGAGTAGAAACACAGTGGACCTTGGACATGATATACTGTAAAAATCCTAAAAATGCGGACACCTTGAGGGCTTGCTGTAATTCTCCTAAAATTTTAACAAGTTTGTTTCATGATCCTTCAAGAGGACCAAATGGTGCAGATGGAATGGCAAACAGTGTAGACTCTGATCAGACTGCACTGTTTGCTTAGGCCTCTCGTCCCAATACTTCGGATCATTATGGAAAAGATCAATAGCCAAAGGCTAGAGACAGTAACAGCCTTCAAGTACCTAGGATCTATTGTAATAGATGAAGGTACTAACCTGATGTTGTTGATCAAATTGCACTGTAGCTGCACTTTCAAAGCTGAAACTAATTTGAAAGGACAGGACCATATTACCAATGTGAGACTTTTGCGCTCACTTGTCATCTCAACATTCCCGTATGCATGTGAAACTTGGACACTGACAGCGGAACTGGAGAGAAGAATCCAAAGATGAGATTGTATAGAAGGTTCCTTAACATCTCTTACAAGGACCACATCACAAATGCAGAGGTTCACAGTTGGTTTCGGCACTGATTGGCCCTCACGAAGAGCTCCTCAATACAGTTAAGAAAAGAAAGCCCAGATGGTATGGGCATGTCTCCTGCCCATCAGGCCTCACCTAGACAATACCCAAGGGAACAGCTTATGGAACAAGAGGACATGGAAGACAAAAGAAGAGACATGAAGATAATATCAAGGAGTGGACAGGGTTGAGCTTTGCAGAATCTCAAAGAGTAGTGGAACACAGGACAATGTGGCAAGAGGTTGATAAGGTCATCAAAGATGCCCCTTTGAAATACCAGCAAGGATACGGGATAAGTGGAGAAGAAGTAGTTTCGGACAAACCATTTCCAGTTTTGGGGTTGTCAGATTAGTTTTAGTCATTGTAAGTTTTATAATAATTCTTATTCTCTTTATAACAAAAAGCAGATGGTGATCAGATGCCACATTTTGTGTCTTAATTTGCACATGACTGACTTGATATGTGATATTTTCTTGAAGGGCCATAAAAAGTATGCAAGTGAAGTAGTGAGTTTATATGCTATAAATACATTTGCATTGCCACGTTCAAAGACAAAAATCACACAATATGTACATAAAATAAACTCTCATATAGGCACTAGCTCCCTACACATGTATGTAGCAAAGTTTTAAACTTCTATGCAATGTACACAACCATTCCAAGCAGCAGTGTTAATAAATTTACTTCATATGAGCAAAGCCATGATAAAGCAACCATACATTATGATCCTTGGGTCCAGTTGTTCAAAGCATTGTTAGCTTAACTAGCTCGTTAGTGGTCATACTGTTAACTATACTAGCAAGTATAATATCAAATACTCTGTTATTAATGAGAGTAGTTTCTCACCTTTTTCAGTAAAAAATATTAGCATCTTTGGCAACCCATAATGATCCATAGTATTGAGACAGATAGGCCTAAGCAAACAATGCAGACCCAGATCAGACTGCTCCTGAAGGAGCAGTCTGATCAGGGTCTACATTGTTTGCAATTCTGTCTGCACCTTTCAGACTCCTTGTTTTAGGAGAATTATAGCCAAGTCCTCAACGTGTCTAAATTTTTAGTATTTTTACAGTATTAAATTAAATGATCACCAAAGTATTAACACTGTCAACTAACGGGTGTTGTTAGTTTTGAACAACTGTGCCCAGTTCTTCAAAGCTTAACAAAGTCTTTAGTAAACATTGTTAAAACTTTAATTTCCAGCCAAAGCACTGATATTTTGCTGAAAAAAACAACAACAACAACAACAATAAACAAACATTAACAAGTTTTAAAGGTAACAATGCTTTAGACAACTGGGCCCAGCTGTAATTCAAATGTCCAGGCAAGGCACACAATGTTGACTCAATGCTGAATGTTGTGCTATCATTAATTCCAAACTGAGGGTCAGTTCTGTAGATCCTTGATTCTTTGTAGTCGGGAGTACTAGAAGGTCAGTTGGCTTCCAACTAAGCTAGCAGCACGATTTTGAACCCTCTGAAAGTTAACATTCCTTTTTGCTGCAAATCACATGTAATCTTCATGCTGTTAGTGTCAACATCAAGGCTTTGGCCAGCCTGGACATTTCTTTCAGTACACCTTAAGTCTTGCTTAAGTCAAAGTCTTTTGCATAAAAATCATCTTATTCATGTTTTGGCTCATACAAAATGGTTAACCCTTATCTTGCTGTTCACGACAACCCCTATCTTTGCAAACAGTGTAGATCCAGATCAGATGGCTTCTGAAGAAGCCATCTGATCAGGATCTACACTGTTTGGTATTCATTTTATGAATTTGTAGCAATAAATCACATCAAGTAATTTGATTGGTTGATAGACAGAAATGGGTGTGGCTTAAATGAATATTCAGCAAGAGAAGGGTTAAAAGCAGATACACATGTATATAACAATAATATTTACATAACAATGATACATATTATATACAAGAGACGTGCCACACAAAATGTTATGTAGCTTGTGGCCAGAAAGGACTCCGATCAGCATCTACAGATCAGACTGAAGAAGCTGAACAGTGATTCTTAAAAAAATGACCCAATTATGAAACCAAAAAGGTAGAAAAATGAACCTTATGGAATTTGGACTGATATGCTTTCTTTCGGTTTATTTCCACATTTTTACATTTGACCCAAACTTTTACCCACACCATTTCAATAGTTTTTGAGTTTTTGACAGTAAAACATGCTCGTTACGGAGGAGAGTTTATATTTGTGAGCCCATGTGTCTGTTTCAGCCAACAGTCTATGCTAACCCAATGGGTATATTTATGAAGTTAAAATCATAGCTTTTGCCAACAAACAACACTTCCTTGGGCTACTGATTGTCTGAATAAGTAACGCTCACTTCTAAAATTGCTCGCCTCCGTAACATTTTAACTCACCTCCGTAACATCTCTTCCGTAACGACAGATTTCTCCCCACAGTCTGTAGCTAGACCGAAATTCAATGTTTTGCTTTAGTGACTTGATATCACTAGCACAAATAGCACTCGATGCACACAAAGATGTCCCGATACCTATATCGGCTTAGGTTTTTACATTACGGAGGAGAGAAGTTACGGAGATGGAGGACAGTTTGTTTTTTATCAACCAAACCGTTGTTGTTGGACCAATGGTCAATATCATGTTTCATATCAGTATAATCTTATGCACAATATATGGCAATTAGCTTAAAGTGTTCCTTTCCACCCAATGACCTTTTGAAAGGACCGTTACGGAGGTGAGACTCTGAAAAGTGACAAATTAATTATCCACTTTCAGATTTCATATTATGTTTATTTCGAAAGAAGATCAAACACTTAATGGTTTATTTATCAGAACATTCCTTTGGTGGGATATAAGACATAATTATAAGCAGAGAATTATTCCTGTCTGCACACTTTGACCAGATATAGATCCGTTACAGTAGGTGAGTGCTGTTTAGCGACACTATTTTTACGGCATTGTGTCCAGACACTGAATGCAATAAGCCTTTAAAATCTGCTAATTGTTTCCTAAACATCACATCGTTGAACCGCCATTGCAATCCCATTCCATCCAAACAATAAAAGGTTAGATATCTGCACTTCAGTATGTAACCATGCCTTGTGACATGGCAAAAACGCATACCCCACTGGTATATTAATGGTGCTATCTCAGTAATCGTACTAGAAGGCATTGGTTTTAGAATTGGAAGTACGTTCCTGAATATGCCTCTTAGTTTATATGGCTTATTTACACCCATAGACTGCGTTGTTTAGCCACCATGAAGGGACAAACATTAGCGACAGGGTGTTTTCAAAATTGGGTCATTTTTTCAAGAATCACTGTGAAGTGTAGTCTGATTGCAGCCTTTACTGTCCGCATGACAGTCCTTGAGGTCTCTATAAACCCTTGGCTTTCTTTTAACCCTTGTCCTGCTGAATCAAGATATGCATATGGCTTCTTCAGAAACCATCTGATCAGGATCTGCACTGTCTGTCATTCAGTTGCCAAACTGAATGTATACATTATATTGAGTACCGTGATGATCCTAAGTATTGGGACAGATAGGTCTAAGCAAACAGTGCAGACACAGATCAGACTGCTCCTCAGGGTCTACACTATTTGCCATTCTGCCTGCATCTTTTGGACTCCCTGCTGGATCATGGAACAAGTTTGTTGAAATTTTAGGAGACTTACAGCAAGTCCTCAAGGTGTTCGAATTTTTAGGATTTTTACAGTAATTTGGTTGGCTGATAGTCAGAAATAGTTGTGGCTAAGCTAAATAAAAGCATTCAACAGGACAAATGTTAACCTTTACCCTGCTGTAGGCGACAAGCCCTATCTTTGCAAACAGTGTAGATCCAGATCAGATGGCTTCTGAAGAAGCCATCTGATCAGGATCTACACTGTTTGACATTCAGCTTATGAAATTGTATGAAAAAATTACATCAAGTAATTTGATTGGTTGATAGACAGAAATGGGTGTGGCTTAATTGAATATTCAGCAGGTTAAAGGTTAAGAACCAAGAGATGCAAATACTTTTTTCACTCAGAGGAGGATCCCCAAGACATGTTTTCTGCTGGCACGGCTCATGATCACAATAAGCACTTCAATAAAATATGTCTATGTACAAAAATATCACAGGTTCACTCAAGTCCAACTAACTCTGATATACTCCTTCTAATGCTGGAGGGGAAACAATTCTGATTCAGAGGGAGGGTATGTGGTGGAGGCAGGTATGGACAGAGTTTTTTTAGGGAAACGGCTTAGACAGAGTGGGCAGAAGCACAGGGTGAGAAAAATTCTAGCTTAGTAGTATAAATCTACAGCCATTGTACAATACTGAAATATTACAGAAATGCTGAAAAACTATTTTCTGTATTTAGGATATTTCAGTTTGGGTGGAGAAAGGCTCTAAAATATGACAATTTAAATCTTTCAAGTGCTGCAGAATGCAAATGGCAGTTGTTGTTTCTTTCTTCATTTTTCAGCAAAATTAAGGACTGATTTATGTGAACTGTTTGCTGAGCAGACAGAACTGTCTGCTGAGCAAACAATTCTTGATTACCTGCTGGGCATGTGATTCATGTGAAATGACAAGCTTTAGTTTTGCTAAAAACCATTTGGCAAAAAAGCAGACAATTCACATGGAATGCCAAGCCTGAGATGCTCAGAAATAAGAATACTTTGAAAATGCCAGCTGCTAAATCTGCTTAACACTAGAAGGTTTAAAGGAAAGTATCTCAGAACCAGTCTTTCATTATCTGGCCTTGCCAACTTTCTTTTTGATTCTCGATTTTTTTTTTATATCTAAACAGTGATTAACCCTTAAAATGCCAGTTACAATAATTGTTTTCTACTTTGTCAGCTGCTGGTTACTTTAAAAGTCTTTGCGAACAGTGTGAACACAGGTGCGAACAGTGTGAATACAGGTCAGACTGCTCATCTAGAAAAAAAAAGCATGTTTGAAAAGTTTGGAAAAAGATTCAGCAGATGAAATATACATGTACAGACAACAGTTTTAGATAGGGTTTTTCTAGGGTTAATACACTCAACTTTGGTTTTTGTTGCCTCCAGACTAGACAGTGGTCTTTCTGGGCATTTTGTTTTTTCCAGTGCCACCACGTACACCACAGTATGCCAACATCCATGTCTTCAAAAGTACTTGAATAAGTTTTCTTGAGCTTTCAGTATAAATGAAATGAAACAAAACTTAAACCAAACAGAACTTGGTCAAGCTCCTGGAATTAATCCTGAAATGCTGAATATTTCAATGTGCATTATAACACTAATCTCCCATTTTCAGCCACTTGAGTTGCAGAAATTCAATTATTATCCATGGATTCAGAGGCAGAATGGAAAACAGTATAGATCCAGATCAGCTGGCTTCTTGGAAGCCAGCTGATCTGGATCTATACTATTTTCAAAAAAAAAAAGTTCAGCATGGTCTGCGTCATCATGGTTTGAGTTTGAGCTGTCACACACGAGGATGCTGTGGACTTGATATCAAAAATTCATCAATCTCTTTAGGCGGTAGTGCTGTTGTTGTCTTTTTTGTCTTCGTGTTGGATAATGGTTGGAGACAGAAAACCTGAAACACAAACATATGTTCATCAAATATGAGAAAAAAATGCTGCCTAGCCGGTTCGTCATGGTGAATTTTTGTTGAATTTGACACTGTATGATTTGACAACACTTAGCATGTGGACACGCCCTTAATCCCTGACCTGCTGAGCCCAGATATACCTTATTTTCCAAACAATGAAGATCCAGATCAAATGGCTTCTAACGAAGCCATCTGATCAGGACCCACATTGTTTGCCATTCAGATGGTGAATCAGTTGCAATAATTTGCATCAAGTAATCTGATTGGTTGATAACTAGTAGTGGGTGTGGCATATATAAATAATCAGCAGGTCGACATTTAATAAAAGAGAAATCACTACAACTTCAACCTTGTAAAACATCACAAAAACAAGCCTATGTAATTCTGACCCCCTTGAACCCCACTTGTATATGGTAAAAACTGGGGTTTACAGAGGTAAACCTTATTTCTCTTATTTCTGCTCTAAAATATAGATTGTGGGTACTCGTTAGAACCGCCTCATTGAGGCGGTTCTTACGAGTGCAAACAACCTATATTTTAGAGCAGAAATAAGAAAAATATCACAATTTTTCATCTTAAAATTTTCATTTTTTTGGGCGATAAAGGTGGCAATGTATTTGTATAGGCGTGTTTGCATAATGCTTTGCTGGGTAATACACCCACCCCCATGTACCATTGTGCATTCTTTCAGATCTCGTAAACTGATTTTTTTTCTGATGAGACTTTTGTGGTAATTTTCTTACCGGTACATTCTGATAACACACCCTTGCAATATGGTGCATTTTTTTCACATCTGCAAAATGGCTACTTTTCTGATAAAAATCGGATATTTATTTTTTTTTTATTTATACTGCAAACATAGGTTGTGGGTGCTTGTTAGAACCATCTCATTGAGGCAGTTCTAACAAGTACCCACAACCTATCTCTAAGAAAAATAATGTATACCCCCCTAACCCCCAGTTTCCTCTATATAAAGTGGGGTTTAGGGGAGTGTGTTTATTTCACAGACTTATTCATGAGATGATTTCTGCTGCATGTTCTGTAGAACTGTCTTGAGGCAGTTCTAACAAGTACCAACAATAAATCTTATCTTGAACAAGAAGAAAGGAATGAGATATGCTGCTGTAAACCCCTTCTTTTCTGTATATAAAGCGGGGTTTACACAGGTATTCATTACATGGACTTGTTCACCTGATGTTGGTAATATTCTTTCCAGTAAGACTGTCACCATTTTCAGAAATGAAGCGAAACACAAAAGCAGGTAGTTTTACTCCAGTTATAGTGCTTGTTGTGTAGCAACATTTATGGTGCTCTCTTTTTTGTTTGTTTGTCTGTTTTGCAGATTTATGTCCCCATCAAAACTTTATAAGATCATTTTGTAGACATTGCTTCCAATTTGTGGGACTTTTATCTCAAATGGAGATGAAATAACATCTAAAACCCTCCACCCAAACAAACCAATAGGGTTTATATGCAGGAACGGTCTGACTCACACCACTTTGCCTGGCAGGCTTAAACCTTCAAAGTAGTTTATCAGTACTCACATGCAGTTGGTTTCAGCTCTGCATGGAAGCACCATGCAGCCCAATCTATTTTTCAAGCCGTGATGGACAGGGGCCAATGGTGCTTTCTTATATTAGTGATGTACTGCCATATGTAGTGTGGTGCTCACAGGTATCGAACTTGCCACTCATGACCTCAAGTTTGATGCTTTATCACTCCCATCCATGCTCAGATACACCACAATCCCAATACTACACTATTGTTGGGGACCAAAACTGAAACAACCAAGTCTTCTATAGATCATATAGAAAAAAAGTTTAAAATGCCAGTTCATTTTTGTACGCTTTGGTGTATGAATTATTTACTACCATTATAGTAATAGAGGATCTTACATGAGTGCTCATGTATTATTGAATTTATTAAACGAGTTGAGGAAAAGGGATAAAATGTGAGGCTTTGCCGAGCATTTTATCCCTTTTCCTCAACGAGTTTAAAGCCGAGCATTTTATCCCTTTTCCTCAACGAGTTTAATAAATTCAATAATGCATGAGCAAGAATGCAAGATTCTATTTATCATATGACACTTATAACACATTTTATTCACGTTTGTTTACAAAAATATCAATATTCCACCATTAGTAAACACGATGTCGTTAAGGACGTCATACATGTAACGTTACGGGACGTATCTACCTAATTTGCATATTTAATCCACTAGTGGATTATCGAAAATATTACATGGCGTTATTACACTCTCAGACGCGACCTCATATCATAAATGAAAAATAATCAACTTCAATTTGAGGCCAAGCCCCCAGCTATTTATTTTATTTTATTCAACTTACAACTTTCCAAAGATACATGTACATGTACTACAAAACAACATGGAAGAATGCTGAACATTGGCTCAGTTGTAAAAATATTAAAAATATTTTTAAGGGTCACTTGGCTCAGTTGTAAAAATTTTAAAAATATTTTTAAGGGTCACTGATGAAGCCTAATATAGACCAGAAAAACTTGCACACACCATATTATTCAGTTCTGGGCTATATTCACTGCTTCAAAGGATACCCCTCTATAGAACATATTGATATTTCTTGTGGATGACATGGCTAGACTTCTTTTGACAGATTTAAATACCTTTTGGGTATTGGTCACTGTTAGTAAGTAGTCTTACTACTCTACACTATCTTATAACTATAAACATTTTATATTATATATTTCATCAGACCATCTCTTGTAGAAATAAATATTCAGGGATCTCAAAAGCTTTGACCAGCTTAGTATGATGGCTTCATTATGAGGTCTTATTGTAGGTTTTGTTTTATGCCTACCTATTTTGCACTGAATCTCTCCCCCACCCCTCCTCTTAAATACATTCCATTTCTAAATTGAGGGGTGGCAGGTTCAGAACAGTCAAGTTTCAGGCTCGAACATCTTTGGGACCATAAAAATTGGTTCAAAGTAGAAGTAAAACAAAGATCAGGAATTGATACAATTAACTTACTCCATCCATAAAAGACACCAAAGGGAAAGAAATACAAACATTAAGCGACCAGACCATAATGGAAACCTAAACAAAGGAAGGCCATATGGACAGTTACTTTCCCACAAAATGGCCATATGGCCATCCAAAACTAGAGCTGTCAGAGGATCTGACTATAGCCCCGCTTCAGCGCTGTCAGAGAAGAAAGTTATTTAAGCTGCAGAGAAAACAGTTATGAACAAGAAATAACTGATGAAAATTTTACATTATCTGGAAAAACTCTAAGAGTTGTGAGCCCTTGTCCCTCATTTCAATGAGCATGATACATTAATTACCAGAATGTCCATGTTTATACTAAATTTCATCTTCCATTTTTCAATGTTCAAAGGGTAATAACTCCTAAAGTAGGCAAATCAGAGTCAGGGTTCCTGCGCTCTGCACATTGTCTCATGGTGCTTTACACTTGTGTGAAGTGTCATGAAAATATCTCAAATGGTTTGTGAGTTATGGAGCCGACACAGTCAAAATTGCCTTTTTAAATGTTCAAAGGGCAATAACTCCTAAAGTAGGCAAACCAGAGTTATGGTTCCTGCACTCTGCACATCATCTCAAGGTGCTTTTCATTTATTTGAAGTTTCATGAAAATATCAGAAACGGTTATGGAGCGGACATAGTTAAAATTGCCATTTTTTAATATTCAAAAGCCTATAACTGAAAAAGTAGACAATCCAGAGTTTGGGTTCCTGCGCTCTGCACACGTAATATGGTGCTTTACATTTGTGTGAAGTTTCATAAAATTATCTCAAACGGTTTTTGAGTTATCGAGCAAAGACGGCTAAAATTAATATTTTTCAATATTCAAAGGGAAATAACTAAAAAATTAGGCAATCCAGAGTTATGGTTCCTGCACTCTGCACACCATCTCATGGTGTTTAATGTTTGTGTGAAGTTTCATGAAAATATGTGAATGGGTTTTAAAGTTATGGAGCGGACACGAAAATTGTTAACAGACACAGACAGACAGACACACAGAAAATACGAAAACCAGAGTTATGGTTCTTGCGCTCTGCACATTGTCTCATAGTGCTTAACATTTGTGTGAAGTTTCATGAAATTATCTCAAACGGTTTTCGAGTTATGAAGCGGACACTGTTAAAATTGCCATTTTTCAATGTTCAAAGGGCAATAACTCCAAAAATAAGCAATGCAGAGTTATGGTTCCTGCGCTCTGCACATCGTCTCATAGTGCTTAACATTTGTGTGAAGTTTCCTAAAAATATCTCAAACGGTTTTCGAGTTATGAAGCGGACACAATTAAAATTGCCATTTTTCAATGTTCAAAGGGCAATAACTCCAAAAGTAGGCAATCCACAGTTATAATTCCTTCGCTCTGCACATTGTCTTATGGTGTTTAACATTTGTGTGAAGTTTCATGAAAATATGTTAAGCAGATACAAAGTTATGGAGCCAACACAAATTAACGGAATCACGGAATTACGGAAAATGTTCAAAGGGCAATAACTCCAAAAGTAGGCAATCCACAGTTATAATTCCTTTGCTCTGCACATTGTCTTATGGTGTTTAACATTTGTGTGAAGTTTCATGAAAATATGTTAAGCAGATACAAAGTTATGGAGCCAACACAAATTAACGGAATCACGGAATTACGGAATGACAGAAGGACATGGCAAATCCAATATAGCCCCACTTTTTCAAAGCGGGGCTATAATTAAAAGACACAAGTGATACACACAGTAAGTAACAAACAACAACATAAATAAATCGCCACAGAAGAGCCGCCTTGGAACGGTCAGTGGAAGATTTCCACTGGGGGGCTTAAATCGATTTTACGTGGCCACAATCCTCGCCCTTACTTCCGTCGCGATTTAGACAAATAATTTGTTCAGTCCGCATGAAGGCCTCCTAACTCATCAGTGCAACACCCCCGTGAACACAGAAATCAAAGAACCACAGAGGTGAGACAACGGTGAGGACTCGACAGCAAGAAACCACAGCATAGTTCAAGCCATGGAGGGCTACTATTAGTGCCATACCAGGAGGCATAATGGGAGAAAATTATGGGATATCTTTTTGGTGCTATTTATTATATATGCATGTTGTGTGTACTCTTTAGAATCACCTCTGCATACATTTGCAAGATAAAAGGAGAAAATCTCCCAACATTATTCACATGTATCATATTTGGAGGAATTCCCTGCGGACTAAAGGGTTTGACTCATCCATGGTAAACAAGCCATCACGGTTTGAGCCACTGAAGTTCTACTGTATTTAGACACTGCAAACAGTGAAGGCCCTGATCAGATGTCCCATTCTTCTGTGTCTGATCTGGGCCTGCACTGTTTTTCAATGACCAGTTTCGGGGTTTCTCCTATTAAATCTGACAGTCAAATCAGTTTATTGCATGAAATAAAGCAAAGGGATCAGACCACATGTTCTCACAACATTACATCACGCAAACACGCCTATATAATTTTGACCCCATTGAACCCCACTTTTATATAGTACAACTGGGGTTTACAGGGGTAAACCTTATTTTTCTTATTTCTCGATGAGGCGGTTCTAACGAGTGCCCACAATCTATATTTTGAGCAGAAATAAGAAAAATATCACAATTTTTCATCATAAAATTTTCATTTTTTCAGCGATAAAGGTGACAATGTATTTGTATAGGCGTGTTTTCGTAATGAGCTACACCCCTTCACCATATTTAAATGCGTCATTTTAAGCTGAATAGAATCCTCCTAACTGTATATAACAGGAGTCTATTTCAAAATGTTTAGGTATCAATGGAGATACACGTATTTAGAAAATTGCTGAATAATTTGCATTCTGTGGCATCTGGTCGAAGCCTTCACTGTTCAATTGCCTTCACTATTTGTAATGTCCCATTTTGGAATTTCTTGTTTAAAATAGGTTAAAGTGTAAATGTTTTTTCATGATTCCAAAGGTGTTCAAGCTATTGAAGTCTGCAGATCAAACATATTCTGTGTGTTTTACAGATATATCTGCTGAAATACTTCGTAACACCCCTAACCATTTTTTCTTCCACAGACACAGAACAACAATGAAATCTCAACACGTACAATTACAAATCACACACTCACTAAAACAGTAAGAATGTACAATAAATGGTGATATATTTTTCTTAATATTTGTTTTTCCATAAACTGTCAATAAATACTAACTCCTGTACTGTGAGCATTTCTGTCAAACTAGAAAAAGTGTCCATAGGACATGGATTCCCCCACCAAATGCCATTCATAAAAAATATTACAAATGTACTTCAAATCAATCATAAAATATATGCATCAAGGGCAGATAATCCCAAAACCAAAAATGCAAGAGTTGTCTTCCTTGTTCATGACACATCGTCTCAGTGTGATGAATGCACCTGTGAAGTTTCATGAATATATTCCATACAGTTTAGGAGTTATGGCCCGGACACGGTTTACTATATGGTACTAAGTCAAGGGCAGATAATCCAAAAATGCAAGAGTTGTCTTCCTTGTTCATGACACATCGTCTCAGTGTGATGAATGCACCTGTGAAGTTTCATGAATATATTCCATACGGTTTAGGAGTTATGGCCCGGACAGGGTTAACTATATGGTTCTAAGTCAAGGGCAGATAATCCAAAAACCAACAAGAGGGCCCAATGGCCCTATATCGCTCACCTGTGTACCAGAAAAAAAAGTGTAGGAGACCACTTGACATTGCTACATACTAAATATCTTAGCTCTGGACCTTATGGCTTTGGAGAAGAATATTTTTGAATTTTTTTTCCAGAATAAGTCCATAGGTCAATTTTGACCCAAAAGGCATGGCTGGCACGATTTATGTAGGCGACCATTTTATGTTGCTATATACTAAATATCTAAGGTCCGTACTTCATGGTTTCAGAGAAGAATATTTTTGAAGCTTTTTTTTTTTTCACTATAAGTTTATTGGAGTTAAGAAGCCACAGGATTTGACCAATTTGAATCCCAGGGGCAAGACTCAGGCAGGATTCATGTAGGCAACCACTCCACATTGCTACATGCTAAATACCAAAGCTCTGGGCCTTATGGTTTCAGAGAAGAATATTTTTGAAGTTTTTTTTTTACCATTTTAAGTTTTTTTTTTCATTTTAAGTCCATCCATGGTAGCTAATGGGCCATGGGCGTGGCCAATTCCGGCCCAAGGGGCATGATTGGCAGGATTTATGTAGGTGACCACTTGCCGTTGCAGCATGGTAAATATCTAAGCTCTGGGCCCTGTGGTTTCAGAGAAGAAGATTTTTGAAGCTTTTATCCATTATGAGTCTATGGGAGCAAAGGGGCCCTGGCGCGTGGCCCATTTGGAACCCAGGGGCATGATTGGCAGGAATTATGTAGATGACCAATTGCCGTTGCTACATGCTACATATCTAAACTCTGGGCCCTGTGGTTTCAGAGAAGAAGATTTTTGAAGCTTTTTTTTCCATTATGAGTCTATGTGAGCTAAGGGGCCCCGGGGCGTGGCCCATTTGGACCCCAGGGGCATGATTGGCAGGATTTATGTAGGTGACCACTTGCCGTTGCTACATGCCAAATACCCTAGCTCTGGGCCCTGTGGTTTAAGAGAAGAAGATTTTTGAAGCTTTTTTCCATTATGAGTCTATAGGAGCTAAAGGGCCCCGGGGCGTGGCCGTTTGGACCCCAGAGGCATGATTGGCAGGAATTATGTAGGTGACCACTTGCCTTTGCTACATGCTAAATATCTAAGCTCTAGGCCCTGTGGTTTCAGAGAAGAAGATTTTTGAATCTTTTTTCCATTATGAGTCTATGGGAGCTAAGGGGCCCCGGGGCATGGCCCATTTGGACCCAACGGGCATGATTGGCATGATTTATGTAGGTGACCACTAGCAGTTGCTACATGCTAAATAGCTAAGCTCGTGGCCCTGTGGTTTCAGAGAAGAAGATTTTTGAAGCTTCTTTTTCCATTATGAGTCTATAGGAGCTAAGGGGCCCCGCGGCGTGGCCCTTTTGGACCCCAGGGGCATGATTGGCAGGAATTATGTAGGTTACCACTTGCCCTTGCTACGTGCTAAATATCTAAGCTCTGGGCGCTGTGGTTTCAGAGAAGAAAATTTTTAAGCTTTTTTTCCATTATGAGTCTATGGGAGCAAAGGGGCCCCAGCACATGGCCCATTTGGAACCCAGGGGCATGATTGGCAGGAATTATGTAGGTGACCAATTGCCGTTGCTACATGCTAAATATTTAAGCTCTGGGCCCTGAGGTTTCTGAGAAGAAGATTTTTGAAGCTTTTTTTTTCCATTATGAGTCTATGTGAGCTAAGGGGCCCCGGGGCATGGCCCATTTGGACCCTTGGGGCATGATTGGCAGGATTTATGTAGGTGACCACTTGCCGTTGCTACATGCCAAATACCTCACATCTGGGCCCTGTGGTTTCAGAGAAAAAGATTTTTGAAGCTTTTTCCCAATATGAGTCTATTGGAGCTAAAGGGCCCCGGGGCGTGGCCCGTTTGGACCCCAGGGGCATGATTGGCAGGAATTATATAGGCGACCACTGGCCGTTGCTACATGCTAAATATCTAAGCTCTGGGCCCTGTGATTTCGGAGAAGAAGATTTTTGAAGCTTTTTGTTCCATTATGAGTCTATGGGAGCGAAGGGGCCCCGGGGCGTGGCCAATTTGGACCCCAGGGGCATGATTGGCAGGATTTATGTAGGTGACCACTTGCCGTTGCAGCATGGTAAATATCTAAGCTCTTGGCCCTGTGGTTTCTGAGAAGAAGATTTTTGAAGCTTTTTTGTTCCATTATGAGTCTATGGGAGCGAAGGGGCCCCGGGCGTCGCCCATTTGGAACCCAGGGGCATGATTGGCAGGAATTATGTAGGTGACCACTGGCTGTTGCTACATGCTAAATATCTAAGCTCTGGGCCCTGTGGTTTCAGAGAAGAAGATTTTTGAAACTTTTTTTTCATTATGAGTCTTTGGGAGCTAAGGGGCCCCGGGGTGTGGCCAATTTGGACCCCAGGGGCATGATTGGCAGGAATTATGTAGGTGACCACTTTCCGTTGCTACATGCTAAATATATCAGCTCTGGGCCCTGTGGTTTCAGAGAAGAAGATTTTTGAAGCTTTTTGTTCCATTATGAGTCTATGGGAGTGAAGGGGCCCCTGGGCGTCGCCCATTTGGAACCCAGAGGCATGATTGGCAGGAATTATGTAGGTGATCACTTGCCGTTGCTACATGCTAAATATCTTAGCTCTGGGCCCTGTGGTTTCAGAGAAGAAGATTTTTGAAGCTTTTTGTTCCGTTATGAGTCTATGGGAGCGAAGGGGCCCCTGGGCGTGGCCAATTTGGACCCCAGGGGCATGAATGGCAGGAATTATGTAGGTGACCACTGGCCGTTAATACACGCTAAATATCTAAGCTCTGGGCCCTGTGGTTTCAGAGAAGAAGATATTTTAATTTTTTCCCATTGTAAGTCTATGGGAGCTATATCAGGGTTCATACAGAACTGGGAAAACAGAATTCCAGGACTTTTCCAGGATTTTCTTCATTTTTCCAGGATGCAATTTCATCGACCGTTTACTCACCTAACACTGCTTCTTTAAAATTTCCTGTTGTTCTGCAAGTTCCTTATCCAGTTCTACCAAAGATTCGCTTTTTTTTTGTATTTTCCGCTGCGCAAGAGGTCCACTTCCGGTTACACTTGATTCGTAGTACCGGGATATTGTGTGAGATAGTGATAAATGCCGGGACTACCGCTGACTGAATCTGAATACAGCGTTTTTTTTTTACTAATTTAGCGATTTTCTTTCATTTTTTTGTGCGCCACATCGTTGAGAATCTTTTTCAAGGATCTATCGTAGTTTTCAAGGAATATTTCCCAAAATTCAAGCACCTTTTGTCATTTTCAAGGACATTTTTTCAAAATTCCAGGACAATTCCAGGACAAATTGCACTTTTTTAGAATTCCAGGAGTTTTCCAGGACCAAGGTCAAATTCCAGGACTTTTCAAGGTCTGTGCGAACCCTGTATATGTTGCCATGGCAACCAGAATTCCAATCTGATCAGCCCAAAAACCTTATGCAGCCTTTCCCCCTACCTGATGATGCTTCTCATGAAATTTGATCAAGATTGACCATGGGGTATTAGAGATATACTTATTTGAAATTGTTTACGGATGCACGCACGCACGACGGACAAAAAGTGATCACAAAAGCTCACCTTGTCACTACGTGACAGGTGAGCTAAAAATGCAAGAGTTGTCTTCCTTGTTCATGACACATCGTCTCAGTGTGATGAATGCATCTGTGAAGTTTCATGAATATATTCCATAGGGTTTAGGAGTTATGGCCCCGGACACGGTTTACTATATGGTACTAAGTCAAGGGCAGATAATCCAAAAACCAAAAATGCAAGAGTTGTCTGTCTTGTTCATGACACATTTTCTCAGTGTGATGAATGCACCTGTGAAGTTTCATGAATATATTCCATACGGTTTATGAGTTATGGCCAGGACACGGTTTACTATATGGTACTAAGTCAAGAGCAGATAATCCAAAAACCAAAAATGCAAGAGTTGTCTTCCTTGTTCATGACACATCGTCTCAGTGTGATGAATGCACATGTGAAGTGTCATGAATATATTCCATACGGTTCAGGAGTTATGGCCCGGACACGGTTTACTATATGGTACTAAGTCAAGAGCAGATAATCCAAAAACCAAAAATGCAAGAGTTGTCTTCCTTGTTCATGACACATCGTCTCAGTGTGATGAATGCACATGTGAAGTGTCATGGTTATATTCCATACGGTTCAGGAGTTATGGCCCGGACACGGTTTACTATATGGTTCAGAGTCAAGCGCAGATAATCCAAAAATGCAAGAGTTGTCTTCCTTGTTCATGAAACATCGTCTCAGTGTGATGAATGCACCTGTGAATTTTCACGAATATATTCCATACAGTTTAGGAGTTATGGCCCGGACACGGTTTATTATATGGTACTAAGTCAAGGGCAGATACTCCAAAAATGCAAGTTGTCTTCCTTGTTCATGACACATCGTCTCAGTGTGATGAATGCACCTGTGAGTTTCATGAATATATTCCATACGGTTTAGGAGTTAAGGCCCGGACAAGGTTTACTATATGGTACTAAGTCAAGGGCAGATAATCCAGAAACCAAAAATGCAAGAGTTGTCTGTCTTGTTCATGACACATTGTCTCAGTGTGATGAATGCACCTGTGAAGTTTCATGAATATATTCCATACGGTTTAGGAGTTATGGCCCGGACACGGTTTACTATATGGTACTTAGTCAAGGGCAGATAATCCAAAAACCAAAAATGCAAGAGTTGTCTGCCTTGTTCATGACACATCTTCTCAGTGTGATGAATGCACCTGTGAAGTTTCATGAATATATTCCATACGGTTTAGGAGTTATGGCCCGGACACGATGTTGGGACGGACGGACAAACGAACGGACGGACAGGGGTAAGACTTAATGCTCTTCCGCTATTCTCCGAATAGGCGGGGGCATAAAAATAGAAAGCAAAATCTATGGTTGTCATTACTGTTTATTGTATTTTTCTCAAGATAGGCAATTCTATGGGTGTCATTACTGTTTATTGTATTTTTCTCAAGATAGGCAAAATCTATGGGTGTCATTCCTGTTTTTTGTATTTTTCTCAAGATAGGCAAAATCTATGGGTGTCATTACTGTTTTTTGTATTTTTCTCAAGATAGGCAAAATCTGGTTGTCATTACTGTTTATTGTATCTATGGTTGTCATTACTGTTTATTGTATTTTTCTTGAGACAGATTTTGATTAAGATAGGTTTTAATTAGAGAGTTAAGGCTCTATTGTGCTATACCTCCTGGTGCTCATCATCATCATCAACGGATTTTTGATTAACGTGCAGGTTCAGGGGCAACGTCCACATAAGTGGGCCCCCTTCCAGGTAGCTGGCTTGCTGCACGCATGGCAGATCTTACACCAGATCTACAGGCTTGTCTATCATGAGGATCGATAGCAGAGAGCTTCCATTCTCTGCAATCTCTTTCTGTTAGCTGCTTCCAGGTCATCTTGGGCCTTCCTGGCCCCCGCTTTCCACTTACCTGTATGTCACAGGCAGTCTTGATTGCACAGTTGGAGCGTTCCACATGTCCATACCAGCGAAGTCTTCTCTCTTTCAGGATGAGGTCCAGGTCCTCAATGCCAAGACGCTCCAGTAACTCACTGGACCTGATGGTGACAGTGTCCTGTGGCTTGACATTGCAGATCTGTCTGATCATTGCCCTGTCATTTCGCTGTAGACGTTGGAGGTTTGGCTTTGTCAATGGCCATGTCTCACTGGCATGGAGCATTGCGCTCCGCACACAAGAGCTATACACACGGCCACGTGTCTTGAACGAGAGGTGGCGGGAAGAGAGAACTGGTAGTAACTCCTTGAATTTCTTCCAGGCTGTTTTCACACGTGATGTAGTTGAAAGGTCGCAACCACCCCCTGCAGAGAGCATATCACCTAGGTAGCAGAAGGAAGCTACAACCTCCAGCTTGTCTGATCCGACTTGAACTTCCCTCTGTGGTCTGCCATCTAAGGGGCGTGCAGTTCCTTGGCACCGTTTACACCTGTACTCAGGGTCCTCTATCAAGCGTTTGAGCCCACTGCATTTCTTGTGCACCCAGAACTTGCAGCCATTACAAAAGATACTGTTGCTGCCAACTCCAGTGCGACATACAGCGCATGGGAACTGGCCTGTACTCTGCAAGAGGTCCAGACCTGTACCACAGATCATGATCTTTGTCTTTCCTGCATTCACTCTCAGCCCTTTCGCCTCCATTGCCTCTTTCCAAGTTAAGAGCCTCCTGACACATTCCTCAAGGGATTCAGCTATGATGACAAGGTCATCAGCATACAGGTCCTCCCAGGGGACTCCAGAGCGGAACTCGCATGACAAGGCTTCAAGCACAATGATGAAAAGCAGTGGGCTGAGAACAGAGCCTTGATGAACACCCACCTTCACCTCAAATTCTTCACTGTAACCATCTCCGACGCGGATACGGCTCCGAGCATTTGCGTACATCCCTTGGACCAGTTTCACAATCCACTCGTCCACTCCAAGTTTTCTTAGTGCCCACCAGATGACTTTCCGAGGCACTCGATCAAATGCCTTCTCCAGGTCTACAAAAGCCATGTAGAGTCTCTTGTTGGCCGCCAGATACTTCTCTTGCAGCTGTCGGACAACAAAAATTGCATCTGTTGTGCCTCTTCCTGGGACGAAGCCAAACTGGGAATCGTCGATGGACACCAACTGCCTAATGAGGCCATCCACAATCCTCTCCAGGACTTTCATGACCTGTTCTGTCAACTTGAGACCACGGTAGTTGCCCCGTTCCAATGCATCGCCCTTGCCCTTGTAGAGACAGACAATGAAACTCTGTTCCCAGTCAGAGGGTACCTTCCCATCACGGATGATTGCAGCTGCAAGGTCACGGATCATCGAGGCACCCGCATCACCTGCAGCTCTTATCATCTCCACCACTATGCCAGAGGGACCAGGTGCTTTGCCAGTCTTCATCTGAGAGATAGCCTTCTTAACCATATCAATAGTGATTGGGATGGGTGGCCCTTCCACTGGTGGTTCATCAGACAGGTGGTCTGGGTCCCAGTCGAACTCAACATTGAGTAGCCTTTGGTAGTGTTCTAACCAGGCCCTCTGCTTTGAGTCATCACTCATTGACATCTCCCCTGCATCATTCTTTACTGGTTTGTCACCTACAACATCGGCATTCTCTCTTCTCATCTGGTTAGCAAGGCGGTATACTTCTGAGGACTTAGGGTCAATATTCTTGTAGATCTCCTTCTCAGCTCCTTGGCGAGCATGGTGCACCGCACGTCTGGCTATGCGTTTGGCCGCAAGATATGATGCACGGGTGCCCTTACCAGTCTTCCAAGCTTTAAAGGCTTGCCGCTTGGCTGCTATGACCTTATTAACATCCTCATTCCACCACCAGGTTTCGCGACGCCAGCGGTGGGGCCGTGTTGTGCCACACACCTCTTCAGTTGTCTTGAGCAGACCGGTCTTGATGCTGTTCCATATATCCTCAGTGGTAGCATCTGCTACACCTGCCGAAGCACTCACATGCTGGCTGAAAACCTCCTGGAAATGATTTCTTGTCTGAGATTCTTTCAGCTTCCAAACTTTTAGTCTGGGGGTGAACTTGCGCTTGGGTTTTGGTGGCACATCAATCCTCATGTCGCATATGAGTAGCTGATGTTGCAGGGCTACTTCCTCTCCAGGGATCACTTTCACATCTGTGACAAGTTTGCGCATTGTCCTGCAAGTGCTCTAAGTAGAAAATGTTTTCATAAGAACTACGCCCCCCCTCACCATAACTATAATCTATTCACCTAGAAATTGAGGTCATGGTCACCAGGGTAAAATAAAGATTTTGCTATGTTCCCGTGATATACTAAACCAAGTTTCGCAAGAATTTTTTTTATCAGTCTAAGAGATATGGGACAGACAAGCAAAAATTTATCCATATCTTTATCTGTATGTTGTTGAAGACATGCAATCTAGATCATCAAAATCTAATCACATGATATACTACAAAAAATTTGGCCAGAATTCCTCTATTGGTTCAGGTGTCTAGTGCTGACAGGACAAAATCTGACTATCTTTGAACTTGTATGACCTTGAAAATTATATGAAGGTTACGAAACTTTAATCAAGCCTTTGGTAGGTTGCAACTATATACTGAACCAAGTTAGACCACAAATCATAAATTCCTTCTGGAAATAGATTGAAAATGACTTATCAAGTCTTTGGTACATTGAAATGATATATTTTACCATGATTTGCTGGTTGCCATGACAATATCTGATCTGTTCTTATTAAATATTTCTTCATTATCATTCCTTGTCCAAATGGAAACATTCAAGTTGATATTTATAGCCAGATTGACCTATTTGGGACATTTTTGCTGGTTGAGGACCGGCCACCTCTGGCAGGCAGTACACTAAACTTATCTAATGTAGCATACATAGGAGACTTTATATAGCAATCTACATTCTGCAGTTCCCATAAAATGCATCAAAAGAACAGCGAAACTTCAATGGCTCAATCATAGCTGTCGCTATGAAACTTGTTCCAGGCAGGGACATTCTAGCCAGTGAGGCTTAACCCATAACCTGCTGTTCATGACAATCAATACCTCTACAAATAGTAAAGATCCTGATCAGATGGCTTCTGTTCTGAAGAAGCCATCTGATCAGGAGCTACAATGACATTCAGTTTGTGAATTTGTAGGAATAAATAACATGAAGTGATCTGATTGGTTCAAAGTCAGAAATGGGTGTGGCTAAATTAATTATTCAGCAGGATAAGGGTTAATTATAGTGCCATATAAGGAGTTCAAATGCAGATAGTTAAGTTATATCTTTTAACCGACCCTACTGAATAAATTAAATTTAGTCACACCAATCTCTGACTTTCAACCAATCATATTACCTGATGTAATTTATCCCAGCAAATTCACAAACATGAAACTGAATGGCAGTGTAGATACAGATCAGATGGCTTCTGAAGAAGCCATCTGATCTGAATCTGCACTGGTTGCAAAGGTTGATGGTTAGTTATTGTGGTTTTCAGGACTACGGTTAATTTTCTATAAAATATAGGTATGCTCTGTCTTCTCATTAGAACCACTTCAATGAGATGATTATAATGGGCAGACACACCAGTTACTTTCAAGATAAAATTATAATCACCCTAAACATTTGTTATCACAAACTATGGTAAGAATTTCCAAGAGACTCAAAAATGCATTTGAATCAGCCATAAAAAGAGCCAATGGTGTTTGATTCATTGAAGTTTGACTGTATGTATAAGCATAGCAAAAGCTGACAATACTAAAGACTAAAGGTACAATATGCAATATGAGATTATAACAGTATAGACAGTTAAACATGCATGTGTAACAGTACAGACAGTTAAACATGCATGGCCTGTGTTTCTTACTCTTGTCAGTCCTGTTACGGAGGGTTGGTGAACTTTTAGAAAGATTGCAAGGCATGAGGCAAAACACCTGGCCAAAGGTAAAAGAAGAAAGAAATGTTACAAGTCAAAGATAAACCAAAAATAAACATAAAAGTAACATGAAAGAAATTAGCCCTTCCAACTCAATAGATCAAAATACTGAAAAATAGTACATCATGACCTCTTTATAACACTATTGTAGGGGTTCTGAAACCATGTTTGTTAAACAACCATGTTATATCCAAACAAAATGTACAGATTATTAGATTAATAAAGGTATAATCGTAATACAATTCTTTTTAAATGGGAAAATAAAAATGGCCATTCTTATTTAATGTATATATATTTTTAGATTCATCATAATAAAAGCATGTTATACCCAAAAGGTGGAATAATGAGTGTTATAAAGAGGTTTATGAGTACATAAAGTTTTGTGACAAATGAAGATCCCGAGAAGGTAACTGTCTTGAAACAGCACCCACAATCTATACTTGAGCTATAAATTAGAAAATGATCAAACATTTTCATCTGTGTTTGAGAAAAAGTAAGGAAAATAATGAATACCCCTCAAATCCCATTTTTTTCTTTATAAAGTGGGGTTTAGAAGAGGTTTCATTACACAGACTTGTAAACCTGATGCTGAAGAAGTTTGAGTCTCCAAACATCCATATCATGAACAGCAAAGACTCTAACCAGACTGCCCTGCACAGATGTACAGCCTGATATGTCTTCAGTGTGAACACTTGCTGTAAGACATTTTTGTTTGTCATGGCCCATACTTAACCCTTTTTGAACCAAATGGAATCTTCCTCATTATATATAGCATAAGTCCATTTCAAAATTTAGGTGTGTCAGGTTGTGTGTGTTTTTTTAATATATTTGGAAATTGGATGCCCTTATGGCCAAGTGTGTAGGCCCTGATCAGACGCCACATTCTGCAGTGTCTGATCTGGGCCGGCACTGTTTGCCAATTACCCTTTTAGGGGTTTCTGATACAAAAATAGTTAAGTCAGATAACAGAGCTCAGTTGTTCAATGCAACATTAGCTTAAAGAGCTTGTTAGTGGGGAAAATGTTAACTGTTCTAACAAGTACAACATCTAATATAGTGTTTTATGTTTTGTTTTTGTTTTTTGCAGAAAAAAAATGAGAGCAGCTCACATTTTTTTGCAGCGAAGATATTAGCATATTTGCCATAATAAATAATCAAAATTTTGATGATATGTTAACAAATGTCATTGATAGCTTTGAACAACTGACCCCTGATGTTTTTTGTGTTTTTTTTTGTTTTTTTTTTTTTCACAAATTATTTTGCCTAATAAATATTGAAAAGGAATGGGTGCTATTTGGAAATTTCCATTCTGTTATGATTTGGATATTCAATATAAGCTTTAACCCCCTCCACCCCACACCCCACAACCTGTAAAGGCCTGAAAAGATTTTATGTTTTATATAAACAAACAAGCAAAAAAAAAAAATAAATAAAACATGATCTTCAAGAGTATGAGAAATGTTATGTTATTCAATGTTATATCACTTCAAACTGTCAAACAAAGAGACAAACAGACTGAATATAAAATTTGAGCAAAACTGAAAAAGAAAATAGATGTAGTTTTCAAAGAATATCATTAACAAATACACCATAACCTTTTAATAAAATAAATGTTGGTGTTTATTACGAAAACACACCTATACAAATACATGGTCAATTTTATCACTGAAAATATGAGCATTTTAAGACGAAAAATTGTGATATTTTTCTTATTTCTGCTCAAAATATAGATTTTGGGTACTCGTTAGAAACGAAAACCCACAATCTATATGTTATGGCAGAAGTAAGAAAAATAAGGTTTACCCCTGTAAACCCCAGTTTTACTATATAAAAGAGGGGTTCAAGGGGGTCAAAATTATATAGGCGTGTTTTCCTGATGTAAAATTGTATTTGTTGAACACCAGCATTATATATCCAAACCAAATGTATGTAGGCAATATAGGAAAATGAGCATTTCTGTCAATGGTCATTTTAGTATATACTCTATACATTTTGGGACTAATCCCGTGTTATAATTAATAGTGTCTTACAAAGATTATAGTGTATATGGAATATTCTAACATGACGTTAACGTTTTTCCCATTGAACCCAGTGGAAACGTCAGCGTTTGCAAATATGCGATAATTCACGTCGTCAACGTGGTGCGTGCAATTTGGCGTCATCGTGACGTTGCATGTAAACATTTCCTTCTGTCGACATCCGATGCAAAATAGTCCCCAAGATAACGCTTTGTTACTACTGTATTTCAGTTTAGCATCATGTTAGAATCGAAATAATTTCCACGCACCCGGTGTGTTATCGTGATTAACACACGGTGTTGTCGGGCAGATGCGAATATTAATTCACTCCGGCTTCGCCGTCGTGAATTAATATTTCGCAATCTGCCCTCCAACACCGTGTGTTAATCACGATAACACACGGTACATGGAGATTATTTCTTAATTGATGGGTGTCAGGTGTGGATAACTTTTCAAACAGTAAAACAGATGCCGCATTCTGCAGCATCTGATCTGGGCCTGCACTGTTTGCCAAGGTACCCCTTTAGGGGTTTCCCAACCTACAATGGGTTAATAATGCTATAAAACTTTTTTCAACCTTATCATACTCATCTGAGTATGAAGTTTGTCCCCCTCATAAATATCTTAGAAAGGCCAGCAATTATTAAATATTTATGAACAGAACAAGCACTACTTTCTGCAAAGTTCATTACCTAATGCCGCATGAGACTGAATATATGCACAGACATGTCTTGAACTTCTCTGTTTGCCCTAGTCACTACGATAACACCTCCCTGTGATAGTGCACTCATTCATTTACAAAACTGACATTTTTTCTGCTTAAAATGTGCAATTTCTTTATTTATATGTTGGTCCTTGAGGCAGTTCTAATGAGTACCTAAACCTATGAATTTGAGCAGAAATAAGACAAACAATCTATTTCCCGGCAAACCTCTATATTAAGTGGGTATTTATTATATAGTCTTGTTAATGTGATAGTTTAGTACAAATTTCTCATGGACCTGATAATTATGAACTTTGCTTGTGCTTTTTCGCCATTTTAATTTTTGCAAGTTGAAGAATAACTTAAATTTTTTAAAGTTAGTTCTTTTTTTTGTAACTGAAAATTTTTCCAGGTCTGACACCCTAAAGGTCATTCAATGCAATATTAATGAGCTGAGTAACCTAGACAACAGGCCCAGACAGTATAGAACACTTCATCCTTAACTCAACAAAGCACAAAATACTATATTTACCCTAAAGATTTGGACACCTCAATTCCTTACCATACTTGTTCTAAAATTTCAACAAGTATAATTTATTACCCGCTTTCTGGGTGAGTGGCAAACAGTGTAGACCCTGATGAGGTGCTGCAATCTGCAGCATCTCATCTGGGATAACACTTTTAGCTCAGGCCTAACTGTCCGAATATATAGGGCAAATGTGGTAAGTGCTGCACACAAGTACTAGAATGCCAACAAAACTGTTGCCATTTTAATATATATGAGCAGAATGAATTTTATTGTTGAAAAAAATACAAGTCTGACAGTCATATTAACCCATTGCATGCGGGAAACCCCTAAAGGGTACCTTGGCAAACAGTGCAGACCCATATCAGACACTGCATAATGCAGCGTCTGATCAGGGCCTGCACTAAATGCTTACAGATTTTTCCGTCAAAATTAGAATAAAAGCAACAAGATGTGTTTGTGAAACACTGAAGCCCCCGGACAACTAATGTTAAAAATGAAAGCAGTATCACTAAGCAATCGAAAGGTGTGGCCAATGTTCAAGTCTTAAAAAAAGTAGGTCAAGGTCACAAGGTAAACAATTATGGGATCGTTGGAAAGGTCTTGTGACATAGAATGTGAAATATGAAAGCCCTATCACTACCAATCGAAAGTTATGACCAATGTTAAAGTTTCTAAAAAGTAGGTCAAACATCAAGGTCACGAAGTCAAAAATTATGGTACCACTGTAAAGGTCTTGTGAAAAAGAATGTACATGTGAAATATGAAAGCCCCATCCCTTACCAATCGAAAGTTATGGACTATGTTAAAGTTATTAAAAGGTATGTCAAACGTCAAGGTCACGAGATAAAAAATTATGGTACCACTAGAAAGGTCTTGTGACAAGGAATGCACATGTGAAACATGAAAGCCCTACCACTTACCAATCAAAAGTTATGGCCAATGTTAAAGTTTTTAAAAAGTAGGTCATGCATCAAGGTCAAGGCCAGGAGGTCAAAAAATTATGGAACCACTAAAAAGGTCTTGTGACAAGGAGTGCACAAGTGAAATATGAAAGCCCTACCACTTACCAATGGAAAGTTATGGCCAATGTTAAAGTTTTTAAAAAGGAGGTCAAATGTCAAGGTCACGAGGTCAAAATTTATGGTACCTCTTGAAAGGTCTTGTGACAAGGAATGCACATGTGAAATATGAAAGCCCTATCAGTTACCATTCAAAAGTTATGCCCAGTGTTAAGATTTTTGCCGACAGACAGAGAACCAGACTGACAGACAGACCAAAAACTATATGCCCCTGAATCTTTGATTCCGGGGGCATAAAAATTAGGCCTCACACCCCTTATATGTCAAATGTACTTGTCCAACAAATAGCGTTGGAAGAGTCCAATAGTATATAATTGGATAAACAGTAGAATTTTTAAAACTACAATGACACTTTCTGAAGTTTCCAACAAGTTTCTGAAGTTGTGTCGTCTTTGAATTTTATGTCTTGTGGCTTTGAAGTTTAGTCAAACCATTAAGAGAATGGCCAACAGTTAGATCCAGATGAGACTGACCAGTATCTCATCTAAATCTAACTGTTTGCATAGGTATTTGTATGGGTTGAAAGCATTAACTAACATTTGTGTTGGTATATAATTTTGACCCCCTTGAACCCCAATTTTATACAGTAAAACTGGTGTTTACAATGGTAAACCTTATTTTTCTTATTTCTGCTCTAAAATATAGATTATAGGTACTCAGTAGAACCACCAGTGAGGCGGTTCTAACGAGTACCCATAATCTATATTTTGAGCAGAAACAGGGAAAAAAAATCACAATTTTTCATCTTAAAATGTTCGTTTTTTTGGTAGTAAAGTTTACAATGCATTGTATAGGCATGTTTTTGTGATGTTTTGAACAACGAAGCCCAGTTTGTGACAGTTAATTTGTGACTCAGCTCACAACACATGATATTAGTATAAGAGAAGAGAAAGTTAATAAAACATAATTATGCAAAGATTTAACCAGAAACTGTGTTGCATTCAGCTACAGAGTGCATGAAATAGATAATGAAACTGACAATCAATGCCTTTTATTCAGTTAGTAACATTGGTAAAGTTGGTGTGGCTGTTAAAATACATACATTTCTGAGCGCCAAAGCCATGATATCATGTTGCCACACAACACATTCTGTGAAAAACTTTTTAAAGACTTATTTTTGTGTGTAAGAACAAGAAAGGTATTGCCCCCAGGAATAAACTACCTTAAAAGAAAAATATTTGCATATAAGGAGCAAGTTCTTTCTTTAAAAAGTCAACACTTTTTTTTCTAAAAGGCCCAGCAAACTGTAAGTCTCGAGAGTCGTCGCTGGGTTTACCCTGAAAGGACGAATTGGCTCATGAGGAGCAAATTCTTTTCCTTAATGTGTAGGCCAATTTCTCTAAAGGACCTAGCAAACTGAAAGTCTCACAATTTCTCTCTGGGTTTATCCTTAAAAGAAAGAATTGGCTAATAAGGAGCAAATTCTTCCCTTTACAAATAGACCAATTTTTCCAATGGGCTCAGCCTCAAGCCTCAAGAGTTGCCTATGGGTCTATCCTTAAATGAAAGAATTTGCTCCTCATGAGGAGCGAATTCTTTCAAGAGTAGACCGACCATTTTTTTAAAGGGCTCCATGTAAAGTAGAGTTGTTTCCTTGTAAGGATGGTGACAAATACCTGTGGTTTATTTGGTATTCATTCCACATAACTTTAGAATTTTTCCGCATCTTTTTTTTTTTAATTCACTGGTCCCGGAGGATACAGTTATCAATGAAAAAAAAAAATATGTCACCAAATCCAGTGACTAAAGTACTGGCTGCATATCATGGCTCCGACACACAAAAAGAGACTCAAGTCTGGATAGTCACCTTCCAGATTTATTACCTGATCAGTTGGCAGCAGTTTGAAGTCATGGGGAGGATTTGTTATCACATAACGTTTAGATGAGGGACTCCTCTCTGTCGAGCTGACGTCTCGAAACCGGTAAATACCAATACAGAGGATACCCTGCTTTCTGAGGGCATTTATAAACATATCACCGTACAGGCCTCCCTCCTGGAATGATACAAGTTTGTGTCATAAGCATACCATGAATACTCCGAAACTATGCCACAGAATGGGGCGGCTGATCAGTTTCTTCGCTGCATAAAGTTTAACCATTTTCTAAATGAGTTTTTAAAATAACAGAACCTGACAACTCTGAATTTTGAAACAGACTCGTGCTGTATATAAATGGGAAAATTCTATTCAATACAAAATGGCTTAAGGGGAACGGATACACCTGGCAGATTTTTCCATCATTTTTCAAAGGGGGACAACTTTTGGGACTTCCTGTTTGCTTTTCTGTAACTCGCTTTTCTGACATGGGAGACAAAAGTACTATTGCAGGAGTTTCCTCCCCTGGAGGTGTATTCATTCCCCTTAATCAACTTCTGTATTAATTTACAGACTATTTTGATATGAGACAAGTACAGTCCAACCTGTATTAAGCAAGCACCTCAGGGATGTTCAAAAGGCAGGTGCTTGCTTAACACAGGTGAATTTTAATGCATTTTCCTTTTATGGGAACTGAATGCCTGCTTGCTTAAGACAGTTGCTTGCTTAATAGACACTAAGAAAGGTTTGACTGTAATATTATGAACTATTTAGTTAAAGGACCAGTCGACACAATTAAGGTCATGCTGTGTCTGTTTGATTACCTTACCACCCTTTTCCTTGGCAGCTTTATATAGAAATGGTTAACCAATACACAACTGACTTCCAAATGTGCTACGATCTTTGAATAAATGTTGCTTAAACCAAAGTCTGAGGGGATGGTTCTAAAGAGGTTGACTACTCAATCTCTTCAAGTAACCATTTGTTTGTTTGTTTGTTTTAGAGTTTAATGTCCATGTCAACACTATTTAGTAATATCTAGCCAGTCAGTTGACCTAAAGCCCCGGTCCCACAGACCTTGCAACTGCGATGCGACCTCTCTGCAACTGGTTTCGTTGCAACTGGCCCGCGACCTTTGCAACTAAATTTGCTGCATAAATGTGATCGCCGACCCGTCACCGACCGGTCGCCGAACAATTGGCAATTAATGTTGCCCAAAGTCGGCGATTGATCAGCGACTTGTTGCCGAAGAATCGCCGTATGATCGGCCACTGACTTGCAACGAGTGAAACATGATCCAGGACTACTCGGCAATCAATTGGCGACTCTTCAGAGGCTTGATAAAACAGATCGGCTACTTGTCGGAGACTGTTTTGGGTTTTTTTTTTGACACAGACAAAAATAAACTAAATTTTTGACTCCTGACAGTCTTCTCTGGGCTGCTGCAAGTCCTTGTCATCCGAAATTGGTGTCCGAGCCTTGCTTCCTGTTTTTTTCGGCTGTGCCGCCGTTTTCCTTTGCCCGCCTTTCCGAACCATGTTGCCTCTTTGAAAGCTGTCGTCGAAATGATGCTAGGATGTCAAGAGTTTTTTATTGCAGTTGGCGCTATAATCGTTTGGTGGTTTTAACACCTTTTTACAGCTTGTCAGCGACCAGTTGCCGATCAATCGCAGATCAATTGCCGACTTATCAGTGATCAATCTCTGATCAATCACCGAACAGTTGCCGACCCATCGCCGATAGGTCATGGATCGATCGCGGATCAGTTGGCGATCGGTGTGCTACCAGTCTCCGATAAGTTGCAATAAGGTTGCTAGAATTTACAGCCAAAATTGCATAAATTCGGTCGGGGATCGATCGGTGACTGTTTGGCGATCGATCGGATTTTGGTCTGCGACGTCTAGAAAACCATTGCAACTAGTCTGCGATCAAAATCAGTCGCAGCCAGTCTTTTGTGCATGCACAAAAGACGATCGGCGACTAAATTTGATTGGCGACCTACCCGCGACCTTCTGCAACCGCTCCGCGATTGCCATTTTCTTTTAGTCGTGTAGAGGTCGCATCGCGGTCGCAAGCTCTGTGGGACCGGGCCTTAACCACACTTTGGGCAGGCTTATATGTAAGCGGTTAACCAGTAGAGTAAACATTCCAGCCAGAAACTGACAACTGCCTTTCTTAAATCAGTGCGAGAGAATGACTGTAGTAAAGATTTCATGATCAATCTCCGGGGAAAGAATGATGTCGACTCAGCAGGTATCGAACCAGCAACCTCTTGATCACTAACCAGACATGGATCTCGAACAAATGTTAACCCACTGTATACTGGTGGACTCTGCCATTGTTATATGTGGACAAGTCCTAATGTCCTATTTTTAGGCCTATTTTTTTCGTTATTATTCTATTTTTGAACATAAAAAAACTGTCAGCAAATAGGGCAGGCCCTGATCAGATGCCACATTCTGCATTGTCTGATCTGGGCCCACACTGTTTGCCAAGGTACCCCTTTATGGGTTTCCCGCATGCAATGGGTTAAATATGTGGGTTTATACAAAAGATTCTTTCCACCCCATATCACAGGAAACAGAAGTTCTCATAACTCTATTATTTGCTTTAAGTCAGGAAAAATGTTCATTCTCCAAAAATTTCATTTGCGGCTCTGTTTATGGGTAGTTTTTACCACTGAAAAGACCCCAGAAACTTTGTACTTTTCAACATGAAAGCAAGCCTCAAATCATAAAAAGTTACCCTTGTTTGAAAAGCAGAAAACATGCATTAAAGTGAGAGTTTAAAAACAAAGTGGGAAAGAAAGTGCTAATTGTTAGTGTATTATAAAGACAAAGTTTATCAAAGTACTGACAGCTCTGGCAGGTCAATTTGTCTCTTCGTGTAGGACGGAAAAAGAACTGTTTCGGGTAACCCTACATTCCTATACTGTAAGCAAGCAGTGTTGATCCTGATCAGACACAGAAGTCTAATCAGGGTGTAGACTGTTTGCCAAACCCAACATGATTCCAGTCAAGTGTCTATAGAAAACCTTCTCATAAAACCCTCTAACCTCACAGGGATATACATTCTATGGCTTTTTTCTATAAATAAACGTTATCTGGATTTTCTACAAGTCACATGGTCTTCAGCAGTGAAAAGCTACTGTGCTTTATAACTTTGTGTTGACTGGCAAAAGGAAAGATAAAACGATAGTTTGATTTGAGGTTTAACATTCCCCTCAACACTATATAGGTCATTTTGGGGACATTGCTTCCAGTTTTTTTACTTTTACCCAACAGTCTGATAAAATGACATCTCAAGCCCTGCAATCCAACTTGTACCACTTTGCCTGGGGAGGCTTTAACCCTCTAAGCAGTTTACCAGTACTTATGTTCGGTCTGTTCCAGCTCTGTCTGGAAGCATCATGCAGCCAATCTATTTCTCCAAGCAGGGGCATTAGAGTTTTTCCGTATGAGGTGGTCAGCTGCAGCAATAAGTACTTACCCCATATTGAGCTAATGGTCCATCAAACAGTGACACCTGGGCCACTCGACACCTATCTCTGTTGGCTAGCACCCCTGTAGTACAATAACCACCCCTCATCCCCGCCCCCTCAGCCAGAATCTGTTCAAGTTCTGGTGTGGCACCACCAGTAATCAATGTTCTGATCAATGTCAAAGCATTGTCGTTGAAGTAGCTCTGAAAAGGAAAATGTAAATAACATTCCATCAATATAATTATTTCAACTATACTTATTAACCCTTAAGATGCCAAGGAAAACTGCATCTGAAAATGTTGTCTGCTTGCATCTTCTCACAAACTTTTAAAAAAATATTTTTGCATACAGGCAAACAATGTGGACCCTGATCAGAATGCTTCTAGAGGAGCAGTCTGATCTGGGTCCACACTGTTAGCAACAATGATATTTAAAGTAACAAGAAGATAACAGAGTAGATGCCATTTTTTGTGATTTTTATGTTTTAACCCTTAAAGCACCATGTAATTTCTTTTTTAGAGCAGACAGCAATATTTAATTTTTAAATTACTTTTCAGGGACAATAAGGCTTGACATTTTATGTGAATCATCTACTAGCATAATGTTGTTGATTTTAGCATGCAATGTTTGGATAAAACAAATTAAGTTCAATCTAGACCCAAAAGTGTTATGAAATCCTAGGAAAGGTCAATATGTTTACTCAGTTTTTTCTCTATGGTGGCTGGATGAATAGGTTTTGATAGAAGTAAACAAGAGGACCAAGAGGCCCTAATTGCTTCCATGAGCCATAAGCATTATCTGATCAGTTTGTTCCCCATGTGAGTGACCTTGATCTTTGGTTCTTTTAAAGGTTGAATGACATATATGGGCATGAAGGCATCTTGGTTGTTTGACCTGGACCATTTAAACAAACTTAGTTCCTAATTTGCCAGAAAGCCTCATATGAATTTAGTTAAAATCATTTGATGACCTTGTCCTTTTGAATTCACAGAGGCTTATATAGTATCTACTTTTACCTTTTTCAAATTCAAAAGTCCAAAGGACCATATTTGATCTTGTTGTAAAACAGGTTAAGGTCAACCTAAGGTAATAATTTTGAATACATTTGGTAGAACTTAGTCACCACACATCAAGTGTTACCCACCAAGTTTCACACCAAGATGCTACACACCAAGTTTCAAGGCATATGGCCCAGCAGTACTGCAAAAAATAGATCTCTACCGGTTTATACCATACATGGGCATAGCAGCCATATTAGTCTTGTAACCTGGGTCATTCAAATACCCCCCCCCCCCTTACTGCTGCATGTTAATTTAATAGAAATTGGTCCAGTGGTTTCAGAGATGAAGACATTTGAAATGATGATGGGCATTCAATCCTAGTGACCTTCACCTGAGACATTCATAGAGGTTCATATAAAATCAACTTTCATTTCATAAACTACTATAGTTTTGGACAGTGCACTGTTTTATCTTTTTTTCCCATTGGGCCAAATTTAATCTTGCCATAAATATGTCAAGGTCAACCCAGGGTTATCATTTATATAACTTTTGTAGGGCTCAAGGGCTTTTTGATGTGTGCCAAGTTTCTAGGTAATCTGACTAACAGTTCTGGAGAAGATTTTCTAAGGATTTTTACCATATATGGGCATGATGATCATCTTGGGCATGTGACCAGGACCAATAATATGATTCTTTGTTTCTTTTGAACCTACACCTGTGGACACAAAACTGTTCAAACACCTATGAAATAACTTTCAATGAATCTCTTTGCATCAAGTAAGTTTGACAAGCAAATGTCATTCATCAAAGAATTCTAAAACTAGATCAAGCAATTGATTGGTCTTATTTTGGCAAACACTTTCTGATTGACATTTGAGATGTATTTTGATTGGACAGCAATGAAATGTACACATCTTGTGTTTTGAATTTATTTCTGTCTGCCGGATGTTAGGCTACATTGGATGATGTTTCAAGTCATAATGAAATGAACCTCATAAAAGTTTGAATGCTTTTGTGTCCACGGGTGTAGTTTCATTTCATAAACTACAACAGTTTTAGATAAACGCACCATTTTACCTCTTCCCCATTCATGGGCCTATGGGATCAAATTTGGCCATGCCATAAAATATGTCAAGGTCAACCCAAGGTAATATTATATATCTTTTGTAGGGCTCCAGTCCCTTTTGCTGTGTGCCAAGTTTAAAGGTCATCTGACTTATGGTTCCAGTGAAGATTTTTAAAGCCAGAAACTGACAACTGTCCTTCTCAAATCAGTGGAAGAAAAGGACTTACCATAGAAAAAAATTCAAACTAGAGACCTCCTGATCACCAGTCAGAAGCACATGTGACTGAACAACCGAGGCCAGCCACTGTACTCGTAACACACTGACAGCAAATGCTGTACCAAAGGTCAATAGCTGTGTTTAATATGAAAATTTCTGTCCAAAATCATACTTACTGTACTCATGAGAGAGTCCAAAACACTGACAGCAAATGCTGTACCACAGGCAAATGGCTGTGTCATGTATAGTTCTGTGTAAAACCATACTTACTGTACTCATAAGAGAGTCCAACACACTGACAGCAAATGCTGTACCACAGGCAAATGGCTGTGTCATATATAGCTCTGTGTCGGGATCATCGTCATCATCCTGATCCAAGAACTGCACATTGGAATCATTGGCTGAAACACATATACAAATTCTTTAACTCTTATCCTGCTGAGTACATTAATTTAGCCACACCCATTTCTGGCTATCAACCAATCAATTCACATGTACTTTATATACAGTATCAAGTATTTGTTCAAATTCTTAAACTACATGGCAGTGTAGATCCTGATCAGATGGCCTCTTCAGTAGCCAAGCCATCTGATCTGGACCTACACTGTTTGCAAAGGTAGGGGTTGTCATATTCAGCAAGAAACAGTTCTGGGCTAATAGTATGAAATTCTGAGGTTTCTCCCCGATTTTCTCGGTATTTAACCCTTAAGGGGAATGGATACACCTGGTAGTTTTTTCTGTCATTTTTCAAAGGGAGACAACTTTTGGGACTTCTTGTTCCCTTTTCTATAACCTCTGTCCCACTGAAAAAGGGGTGTACTCTTAAAGGGAAGAATTTGCTCCTCAGGAGCAAATTCTTTCCTTTAAGAGTTGACCCTTATTGACAAGGGAGACTAAAATACTTTTTGCAGGAGTTGCCTCCCCTGAAGGTGTTCCCATTCCCCTTAAGTGCTAATCATGACTTACAGATAGCACTTTCAAAGAATTTCTATCATGCACTGGCAATGTGTTTGTTATTTGGTGAATAACATCATGTCAATACAATCATATGACCACGTGTAATGACATATGGTTACTGGTGCATAATGCCACGACGCTGTCTGTGACAACCATATGTTTTTTTCTGAAATTTTTCAGAATTTCTACAGTAATACAGCCCCATTTAACCCTTAAGATGCCAATCATGACAATTGTCATCTGCTTTGTTGTCTGCCAGTTGCGTCATTTTTGCAAACAGTGTGGACCCAGATCAGTCTAATCTGGGTTCACGCAAACAAATATTTTTAAAAAGCTGAAACAGGCAAAAAAATATTTAAAAAAATTGTAAGAATATAGTTTTTCTCTGTATCTAAAGGGTTAAACTGGTTATATGATAAATTCAATCTTGCAGTGCAATTTATGAAACTCACAGACAGCTCTTTTCATAAGTTTCATATGAAATGTTCACAAGTGTCAGATCGTCCATGTTTCATATCTTTCTGAGAAAATAAGGTTTGACATTACATGTGAACTGTCTGCTGTTCATATGATTCACATTAAATGTCAAGTATTTTTTTTCTCTGACATTACGAAAACACGCCTATACATATACATTGAAACATTTATCGCCGACAAAATGAACATTTTCAGATGAAAAATTGTGAGATTTTTCTTATTTCTGCTAAAAATATAGATTGTGGGTACTCATTAGAACCGCCTCATCGAGGCGGTTCTAAAGAGTACCCACAATCTATATCTAGAGCAGAAATAAGAAAAATAAGTTTTACCCCTGCAAACCCCAGTTTTACTATATAAACGTGGGGTTGGAGGGGGTCAAAATTATATAGGCGTGTCTTCGTGATGAAAAAAAAAGAAAGAAAAATAGATTGTCATCTGGTTCAAAATTTTCTGTAGAGTTTGATGGGTTATAACTTGCAGGGTTATGGTTTTCCTGACAAATACACTGGCCCTCCGTCAAAATACACCTACCTAACTCTGTAATGAGAGGTACACTGGAACCACAGGCTGAGCCTCTTCTTGATGATTTTGATGGACTGCTAACCTGCATGAAACCAGGTGGGAGAAAATCTGAAATATACAATATACAGTGAAACCAGGATGGCTCTAACACCGAGGGCTTGTTTAACACGTCTGTTTTGAACTCTTTCTTGAGTCCCTAGGAGAATTCTTCATCACAGCAGATACTGATATATTTGCAATGATAGTCTTATGGTATCTTGAAAATGTATGTTGTGTGTGTGTGTACTGTGTCGTCCATGTATGACAACTGTATTCATTGTTAGAAGCACCTCAATGAGGAGATTCTGATGAATACTTAAAACGTACCTTTTTTTTTTATAGATTTTGTTTGTTTGAATTGGAGTTTAACCACCTAGTCAACACTATTTTAGGTCATTTTACCTATCCACACTTCCTAGGCAGGCTTATGCGTAAGCGGTTAAGCAGTACAGTGCACATTCTTTCGCCAGAAACTGACAACTGCCCTTCTTAAATCAGCGGAAGGGAGAGAATTCATGATCAATCTCCAAGAAAGAATGTTGCTGACCCTGACAGGTATCGAACCTGCCTCCTCCTGATCACCAGTCAGACGAGCATCCGACTGAGCTACAGTGACTGGCTCGTTTTGTTTTATAGAAAATCATAATTAACCCTTATCTTGCTGTTCATGACAACCCCTATCTTTGGAAACACTGTTTGACATTAAGTTTATGGCTTTGTAGGAATAAGTATCATCAAGTAATCTGATTGGTTCAAAGTCAGAAATGGGTGTGGCTAAACTGAAAATTCAGCAAGAGAAGGGTTAAATCCTCATTCTAATGCACTTGCGTATGTAACGCGACGTCTGATTGGATAACGTCAAAAATTTGCGGCAGTATATTCTGCGATATACTGTCGGAAACCCGATGTCATCGCGTAACGTCGCTTTTCATTGGCTGGCATTTGGTTTTACGCAGGTCACAGCGCCAGCCGTTTTGTGCAAAATAGTACACTATTTAACAAAACAACCGTATAAGTGGATTAGAATGTGGATAATTGCATTGCAAAATTGTGATTTAGGGAGGTAAATCGTCGGATTTACGGTCGCAAATTACGTTTTACGGCTCCGCTTACGTGTCACCTTAAAACGAAATTTCTGACCGAAAAACCTCCGACTTACCTCCCCAAATCACAATTTTCAATACAGTTATCCCCTAATTCTAATGCACTCGCGTATGTAACGCGACGTCTGATTGGATAACGTCAAAAATTTGCGACAGTATATTCCACGATATACTGTCGGAAATCCGACTTCACCACGTAACGTCGTTTTTCATTGGCTGACATTTGGTTTTACGCAGCTCACAACGCCTGCCGCTTTGTGCAAAATAGTACAATTTTTAACAAAACAACCGAATAAGTGCATTAGAATGGGGATAACTGTATTGAAAATTGTCATTTGGGGAGGTAAATCGGTGGTTTTACGGTCGCAAATTCCGTTTTACGGCTCCGCTGACGCGTCGCCGTAAAACGAAATTTCCGACCGTAAAACCACCGATTTACCTCCCCAAATGACAATTTTCAATACAGTTATCCCCTAATTATACCTCCTGATCTGTCCCTCTAACACACCTTCAGATGTTCCAACTAGCTCTATCTGAAACTAATTTTCATAGTCCCAAAGATGTTTGAGCCATCGAAGTTTAACAATAACACACCCATGTGACATAGTGCATATTTGATGAAATTTTCTGATTAAATTTTCTGCTATTTTCCTTAGTTAGACTCCAAACATAGGTTGTGGGTGTTTGTTAGAACCACCTCATTGAGTAACGACAGCCTATGTCTTGGAGCAGAGATAAGAAAAATAATGTATATCCTTCAAACCCCACTTTTCTCTATATAAAGTGGGGTTTAGAGGGGGTATTGATTGCACAGAATTGTTAACATTATGTTACATGGCTCAAGTAAAGAGTAAGGAGGATGATCATTTTTGGGCTGATTTTTTTTATCAGTCAACCCAAAGTTACCAACTACAGAAATTTCCAGCTTGCTCTTGTCCATGCGACTATCGCTGACCAAGAACAAAATCAAGGTATTATTAATAAATCCCTGTGACATTACAGCGCAGTGTAAAAAGTAAAATCTGAACTGGGCTCATGTACTGGGACATTGGTCTGATCAGAGTCTACACTATTTGCTTACAGTACAAGAATTTAAGGGTAAAAGGAAACGGTCTAAGTCCTCGTTCGTGACCATTTTGTCCAGACTACACTCAGAGACAATCGACCCACCAGAGCTGTAAGTGATTCTATTCCTCTTTCTTGCTAGAAACATACTGTAAATATCCCAAAAATTTGGACACCTTGAGGACTTGCTGTAATTCTCCTAAAATTTCAATGAATTTGTTTCACAATCCAGCAAGGAGTCCAAAAGGTGCATATGAAATGGCAAATAGTGTAGACCCTGATCAGACGGCTCCTTCTGGAGCCGTCTGATCTGGGTCTGCACTGTTTGCCTAGGTCTGCCTGTTCCAATACTTAGGATCATTACGGTATGTTGTCGCTTATTGTTAAAATCACCTCAGTGAGAAAAATCATTGTCTGATTTTCCTTGTTATTCTTCCTTAGAAGAATGTATGTTTTTAATTAAGGGGAATGGAAACACCTGGCAGATTTTTTCCGCCATTTTTCAAAGGGAGACAACTTTTGGCACGTCCTGTTTGCTTTTCTATAAGCCCTGTCCCACTGAAAAAGGGGTCTACTCTTAAAGGAAAGAATTTGCTCCTCAGGAGCAAATTCTTTCCTTTAAGAGTTGACCCCCTGTTGACATGGGAGACAAAAATACTTTTGCAGGAGTTCCCTCCCCTGTAGGTGTTCTCATTCCCCTTAAAATGTGCTTAACTTTTAAACAAGAATTGTCTGATACTGACCAGTAGCAGTACCCCCATTAGGGGATGATGACTGGATTAGTCCTATACTGTCATCAAATGTCATGGCTTTGATATTAAGGGAGCATAAGATAGCCTCTTTATCAACTAGATGTGGATCGTCAAGGTTACGGTCTTTGGCTGAGAGTATCACACACATATCACAAAGGTTGATGTTTACAGCTCGCAGGTTTGCACGGTTTAACGGTGAACCCTGAAACATAATATACATGTATCATTATTACTCAAAACAATAGGGCCATAATGACCCTGATTGCTCACCTAAGTCAAGATGTGTCATTGCTTGTAGAAATGATGGGGTCACTAGCTTAAGCAGAGATGTCTACTAAACTTGTCTCTTTTTTATTTTTCACTCTAGTGGCCTTTTAATCAGTGGAATTTAACAATGTTGGCAGAGGGTCTATATAAACAATATTTCTGTCATATTATTCTAAAATTTGGCAACTGACTTGACAGAAGAGGTTATTTGCAGATTAATCTATTCTTAGCTCTGGAAGCCATTATATTTAGTGCAGTGAAGTATGACAGAGGGCTATAAGAGGAAAGTATCCATGGCATTCTGTTGAAATCCAGCCTTTGGCTTTAGAAGAAACAATAACTGATGCAGCAACCCTTGTAGAAAGCTGCAGTGGGAACAGTTATGTGAAATTATTTTAAAATTGGATCATTGCCCTAGGAGGCGACGTATATCTATAATTAAAGTTCTGTTTGCCATTTTGTTTCCAAAGAAAGAAGAGACAGTATAGAAGATGTAAGTGAAGGACAGGAAACAAAGTGGAAAACGAATGGAAGAGTAGGAACTGAAGAAATAACAACACCCCTCCCCCCTCTACCTTTAAAAATTCAAACCAAGCGAATTCTTCCAACAGCTTCAGCTATCCATAACTATGAATATCATCACGAAAACACGCCTATATAATTTTGACCCCCTTAAACCCCACTTTTATATAGTAAAACTGGGGTTTCCGGGGGTATGCCTTAATTTTCTTATTTCTGCTCTAAAATATAGATTGTGGGTACATCGAGGCGGTTCTAACGAGTGCCAACAATCTTTATTTTGAGCAGAAATAAGAAAAATATCACAATTTTTCATCATAAAATTTTATTTTTTTTCGGTAATAAAGGTGGCAATGAGAATGTATAGGCGTGTTTGCGCAATGTTAAGGCAGGTTTTCCTGCTTTTATCTTTAAAGTTATGCTGTTTGTACTCATTAGAATTGCCTCGATGAGGCAATTCTAATGATTATACATAACATACATTTATAATACAGACAATCGAAACTATATCATTCAGTGATCCCCATTATGCATCATGGCCTGTAGCTATGATTAACCCTCATTAGTTCTAACTACCACTGATAGAGTCTTTATTTCAAGAGGGTAACAAGTCCCCGCCCATAGGGGCTTGAAGAAATCTATGGGCTGCATGATGCTTCCACGCAGAGCTTAATCCAGCCCGCACACTAGTACTGGTAAACCGCTTAGAGGATCTAAGCCTGTCCAGGAACCGCGGTGCGAGGGGGACCGTCCATGCTAATAAACCCTATTAGTTTCATTGGGCGGCAGGGCTTGAGATGTCATTTCATCTCAATGTCGGGTAAAAGTCCCACAAAATTGGAAGCAACTTCTCCAAAATGACCTTTACAGTGTTGACGGGGACGTTAACCTCAAATCAAACAAAACAAATCAAGAGGGTAACACAATTAGAACAGTATTCTGACTGTGTTTACTTACCGCTAATATATGAACTTTGGGAAAGTTCTGTATTGTTTTCCACTCTCGTTTGAGATAATCAACATTTCCTACGATGATCACATGTTTCAGCTCATTAAAGTGGAAGTTACTGGCCCTGAGGGGCATCACAAGATTTCTCAGACCTATCAATGGTGAAGTTGAGTCAGCAAACAAACACACAACCACATGATTGCATAGCACCGTCATCGCTGCTTTATTTCTATCCTGAAACAGTTAAGTATGTCAGAATGTAGGTCAGCTTACAAAATCATCAGGGAAGTGGTAGGCACATATTCCACCATTTTGGTACAGAAAGTAACTTTTGGGACTTCCTATTGGCTTGCTATGAACTGAGCCTCCCTTGAAAAAGGGCCTACTCATAAAGGAAAGAATTTGCTCCTTAGGAGCAAATTCTTTCCTTTATGAGTAGACTCCTATTGATAAGGCAGACAAAAGCATTTTTTAAAAATCACATGTTTCAGCTCATTAAAGTGGAAGTTACTAGCCCTGAGCATTTTTTAAATCAATAAGTTGACCCCCACCCCCATCTCACCCCTGAAGGTGTATCCTTTCTGCTTATATCTGAGCATACTAGGAACTTTATTGAAAGCCATGTTCTGTGTCTCACAATACAATGTCAGGCTTTACAAAAAGAAAGAAATGAAAACTATGCTTTCTTTAAGATGCCAACAATTGTCATCTACAGTGTATTGCCTGATGGTTACTTTAAAAGTCACAGCTGGAAACTGTGAGCACCCAGATCTGATCAGGGTCCACAATTTGCCTGTTTGCAAAAATATGTTTGTAAAGTTTACAAGATGCAGAAGATGACATGAACACAACATTTTCAAATGCAGTTTTTCTTGGCATCTTAAGGGTTAAAAGAGCAAAAGCCTTAAGAAACCTTTGCATCCATGCAGTGACTTTTGGTAAAACAACAATTTATAGCGAGCACAGCTCGCGATGCGCAAAGCGCATCGCGAACGAAGTGAGCTCTACGGTAGAGAGTCCGACCAAGAAAATTAACATACAGCCCTATATACTTTTAAGCTTAGATCGATCTAACGATTTTTCTTCCATCTGTCTTCCCGGAAGTTGTTTAATGGGACGCAAACGAGGCTGACAGTCTGGTATACCGTGTTTTCCAGAACATCCGGATGATGTTCAGAGTTTTACCCAAGACAAGTCTAGCGTATGACAACAAATGAACAGAAACGAACCTTAACAAACAGAACGGACTTGCAAAAACAACAAAAATCACGAAGTGCTTATTTTTCATTATTTCTCCGATCTTTAAATGTTTAGTCCAGCTGAGCATCACCACACTGAAAGTAATTTTATTACAGTAGGGCATCAGAGTGGCCAGCGTAGGTAGATTTAAAAACAAAATTCTCGTGCGTCGATTCGATGGGACTACTTCCGATTTTGATGCTCCCATTCGACTAACTATTTTCACATCAAATTGCGTGATTGTCGTTTATTTATTAGCTTTGACAAAGATAAAAGCGATATTTATAAATATTGTTGTATTCAATATATAGATTAAAACCTGAATTAGCACGTTTGTGTGGGCAGACCAAGGGTTTGAAAATGGCGAATTTTCAACCATGTCGGTACCACCGGGAAAAACAAAAATAAACTATTATTCTAAGCGATTATTTTCACATATATCATCAATTCCGGCATATATTAATCTGTTCAGCTTGAAATTTGTGCCAAAATCTGCGAGGGAGCATTTTTTGTGCTATTATTTTCTATCCATTTCCGGTCGAAACGTCTGTACAAAACCATTTTTTCTTTCCAAAATGGCAGGTTTGGCTAAAAGATTTAAGTGAAACTAACAGAATTCCCCTGTTTTCGATAACAAAGAGTGAAAAGCGAGTTTAATACAAGTATTGTGGTATCATACTCATCTTCTTCACTGAACAATCCACCTTTCAACCATGTTTGTTTATAATTTACATCAACAATATATATGTCAATATACTGAATGTACAGTATATTTACACAAGCATGATGCAGCTATGTACACCATAGACAGTTTGGTGAGACAAAATCATATTAGCCAAGGTGTTATTTGTGTATTCATTACATGTATGAAACTAGCAAAGGCAAAAACTAGGATTTGCATTTATGCAGTCTGTCTTCACTGCGCAGCTGTATCATAACTAGAAAAAGTGTCCATAGGACACGGATGCCCCCGCCAAATGCCATTCATAAAAAATATTACAAATGTACTTCAAATCAATCATAAATTATATTAAAATCATAAATGTAGGCGGTAGAGCGATGACAAAGTTTTTCTAAAAATAGCCACAGTGACCTTGACCTTGAAAGTTGAAATAGCTCGAGATATTGTCATAAGGAACATTTGTGTGAAGTTATACTGAAATCGGTGAAGAAATGTAAGCGCTAGAGCCATGACAAAGTTTTTCTAAAAATAGCCACAGTGACCTTGACCTTGAAAGTCAAACTCGCTCAAGGTATTGTCATAAGGAACATTTGTGTGAAGTTATATCAAATCAATCATAAATTATATTAAAATCATAAATGTAGTCGCTAGAGTGATGACAAAGTTTTTCTAAAATAGCCATTGTGACCTTGACCTTGAAAGTCGAAATGGCTTGAGATATTGTCATAAGGAACATTTGTGTGAAGTTATATTGAAATCGGTGAAGAAATGTAAGCGCTAGAGTGATGACAAAGTTCTTCTAAAAATAGCCACAGTGACCTTGACCTTGAAAGTGGAACTCGCTAGAGATATTGTCATAAGGAACATCTGTGTGAAGTTATATTGAAATCGGTGAAGAAATTTAGGCGCTAGGGTGATGACAAAATTTTTCTAAAAATAGATACAGTGACCTTGACCTTGAAAGTCGAAATCGCACAAGATATTGTCTTAAGGAACATTTGTGTGAAGTTATATTGAAATCAGTTAAGAAATGTAGGGGCTAGAGCGATGACAAAGTTTTTCTAAAAATAGCCACAGTGACCTTGACCTTGAGGTCATGACCTTGAAAGTCGAACTCGCTCGAGATATTGTCATAAGAAACATTTGTGTGAAGTTATATTGAAATCTGTGAAGAAATGTAGGCGCAAGAGCGATGACAAAGTTTTTCTAAAAATAGCCACAGTGACCTTGACCTTGAGGTCATGACCTTGAAAGTCAAACTCGCTCGAGATTTTTTTTATAAGGAACATTTGTGTGAAGTTTTATTGAAATTGGTGAAGAGATGTAGGCGCTAGAGCGACGACAAATTTTTTCTAAAAATAGCCACAGTGACCTTGACCTTGAGGTCATGACCTTGAAAGTCTAACACCTCGAGATTTTTTTATAAGGAACATTTGTGTGAAGTTATAATGAAATTTGTGAAGAAATGTAGGCGCTAGAGCGATGACAAAGTTTTTCTAAAAATAGCCACAGTGACCTTGACCTTGAGGTCATGACCTTGAAAGTCTGTCTCGCTCGAGATTTTTTTATAAGGAACATTTGTGTGAAGTAATAATGAAATTGGTGAAGAAATGTAGGCGCTAGAGCGATGACAAAGTTTTTCTAAAAATAGCCACAGTGACCTTGACCTTGAGGTCATGACCTTGAAAGTCGAACGCGCTCGAGATTTTTTTATAAGGAACATTTGTGTGAAGATATGCTATATCCCCCCTCACTACTATGTTGTGCCAGGGGATAAAAATATTACAAATGTACTTCAAATCAATCATAAAATATATGCATCAAGGGCAGATAATCCAAAAACCAAAAATGCAAGAGTTGTCTTCCTTGTTCATGACACATCGTCTCAGTGTGATGAATGCACCTGTGAAGTTTCATGAATATATTCCATACGGTTTAGGAGTTATGGCCCGGACACGGTTTACTATATGGTACCAAGTCAAGGGCAGATAATTCAAAAACCAAAAATGCAAGAGTTGTCTTCCTTGTTCATGACACATTGTCTAAGTGTGATGAATGCACCTGTGAAGTTTCATGAATATATTTCATACGGTTTAGGAGTTATGGCCCGGACACGACATACCATTTGACTATATATGGATGTAAGTCAAGGGCAGATAATTAAAAAACTAAACAAGCAGGAGTTGTCTTCCTTGTTCATGACACATCGTCTCAGTGTGATGAATACACCTGTGAAGTTTCATGAATATATTCCATACGGTTTAGGAGTTATGGCCCGGACACCGGACGAACGGACGAACGAACGAACAGACGGACGGACAGGGGTAAAACTTAATGCCCTTCTGGTATTCTCCGAATACGCGGGGGCATAATGATGAATCAGACTGCAACATGGATAGGTAGGTCAAAGCTTGACTGCTTCACGTCGAAGACATCATTTTCAGTTCTGAAAATCTCAAAATTCATTGGAAGAAGATTAACCCTTATCTTGCTGTTCACGACAACCCCTATCTTTGCAAACAGTGTAGATCCAGATCAGATGGCTTCTGAAGAAGCCATCTGATCAGGATCTACACTGTTTGACATTCATTTCATGAATCTCCAGGAATAAATTACATCAAGTAATCTGATTGGTTCAAATTCAGAGATGGGTGTGGCTAAAATGAATATTCAGCAAGAGAAGGGTTAACAGTGTAAGGCTTCAATGATGTATTTAACCCATTTTGTACTGACTGGAATCTTCCACCTTATATATAGCAGGAGTCCATTTTCAAATGTAGGGGTATCAGGTTGAGGTTTTTTTTAGAAATTTATTTTAAAAATGCTTAAACATTCTGAAAATTGTAAAGGCCCTGATCCAGTGAAGCAATGTTTGCAAATACAGTAGAACTTCGATGGCTCGAACAGCGATCGCTCGTTTACCATGGATGTGTCGAACCCATTTGTGAGCCCCTAGCGAAATCCTCTACATAAGAAATAGTGGGGGATAATTAAGGAGATTGTAGTCTTTTATCCTGCAAATGTATGCTGTGTGTACTCATTAGTATCGCCTCGATGAGGCGATTCTAATGAGTACACACAGCATACAAATTCATTATAGAACACCGAAAAGATGTCTGCAAGTGTCTCGTTATGCCTCCTGACATTAATCTCATTGGCTCGAACTACCCCTGTCTTGAACAGATTTTCCAGGTCCCAAAGGTGTTCGAGCCATTGAAGTTCGACTGTATTCTGTTCAGGGTGTGACCTGTCTACAATGAGTTAATGTAAGGGATTCATTATGGTTAGGTCAACAGTCTGAGGATTATAAAGCATATGTACCATTAGAACATCTTCTAGCTGTCGAGCAGGGCACCAATGAAACATTCCTGTTGAGTCAAATTTCCGTGGCTCTTCAGTACTGGATGAAGATTTGTCACCCGCTGTTGACCATGGGGCAGGTGGAACCTCCGAATTCTCACGATCAATTGTTGCTATCAAACCCTTGCTTGCACTTGCAGGCCTAGAGAAAAATAGAAAAATTCAAATGGCCCTTAAAGTTCATGTATCAGGGAAAATTCTATCTGATAACATTCCTAGGAGATTTTTTTTACTATTTTTAAACAAGGCTTGATATTTCATGTGAATCATTTGTCTAGCTAATGTTTCATATGAAATGCCAAGCCTTATTTTCTTTGACAAAAAAAAAAATCTAAAATAAAATCAAGTCAAACTTCAATGTCTCAAACACCAGTGGCTCAATTACCATGGCTGATTTCAACTAGTCACTAAAAAATTCTTCTAAAAGCTCAAGATTACAAACAGTAAATTAGAGGGATTTTTCTTATTTTATATTAAAACAAGAGGCCCATGGTCCACTAAGCTCACCAGAGGTCATGTGGTTTATACCATATACAGGCATGGTGCCCATCTTGATCATGTGACAACAACAGGCTACCATGCAATCAGCAAAATCCATTGCCTTGCCTTTTTTCCATACAAATATCTAAGTGACCAAATTTGACCTTGACATAAAACAGATCAAGGTCAACCAAAGGTCATCATCTGAACAAGTTTGGCAGGGCCTGAGTCCCCGATGCTACATGCCAAATTTCCAGGTCATCAGCCATTTGGTTACTGAGAAGAACATTGTTTAAGTTTTTTATACCATACGTGGGCATGCCAGCCATATTGGCCATGTGACCCAGTCCTTACGAACAAATTTATTCTCCCTAACCCATTGAGACTCCACACATAATTTGGTTTCCATCAACACACCAGTTTAAGTGGAGAAGATAAAAAAAAAATGAATCTGAGGCATCCAGAACAATGGTCAGTAAATGACCTTGACCTTTGGAATTGATAAAATTCCATTCAGCTAACTGCAAATATCATTTCTGATGCCACAAAGCAATCAGAAATATCCACTATTTTGCCTTTTCTCCATACAAATGTCTTAAGTGACCAAATTTGACCTTGACATAAAACAGGTCAAGGGCAACCAAAGGTCATCATTTGAACAAATTTGGAAGGGCCAGAGGCCCCGATGTTGCATACCAAGTTTCAAGGTCATCAGCCATTTGGTTCCTGAGAAGAAGATTTTTTAAGGTTTTTACCATATATGGGCATAGCGGCCATATTGGTCATGTGATCCACAAACTTTTGTTTCCCCTTTCCATAGACGCTCCGCATGTAATTTGGTTTCAATCAACTCAGCAGTTTGAGTGGAGAAGAAGATTAAAATACTGAATCTGAGCCATCTAGGATAAAGGTCGGCAAATGATCTTGACCTTTGGAATTGATAAACTTCCATGCAGCTGATTGCAAATACCATTTCTGATGCCACAGGCGACCATGCAATCAGATAAATTCACTTTTCAGCCTTGTTTTTAATAAATGTCTAATTGACCAAATATGACCTTGATGTAAACCAGGTCAAGGTCAACCGAAGGTCATCATTTGAACAACAAACTTGGTAGGCCCCCCCATGCTGCAAGGTCACTGGCCATTTGGTTCCTGAGAAGAAGATTTTTAAAGGTTTTTACCATACATGGGCATGCTGGCCATATTGGTCATGTGACCCAGTCCTTAAGAATACACTTTCGTTTCCCCTTCCCATAGTGGCTCCACATGTAATTTAGTTTCAATCGACCCAACAGTTCAAGTTGAGAAGATAAAAATACTGAATCTGAGCCTTCCAGCAGGACAAAGGTTGGTAAATGACATTGACCTTTGGAATTGATAATTTTCCATTCAGCTGATTGCAAATATCATTTCTGATGCCACCGGTTACCATGCAATCAGAAAAATCCACGTTTTGCCCTTTTTCCATACAAATGTCTAAGTGACCAAATTTGACCTGGACGTACAACAGGTCAATTTGTTTTTTATTTGAGGTTTAACGTCCCCGTCAACACTGTAAAGGTCATTTTGGAGACGTTGCTTCCAATTTTGTGGGACTTTTACCCGACATTGAGATGAAATGACATCTCAAGCCCTGTCGCCCAATGAAACCAATAGGGTTTATTAGCATGGACAGTCCGCCTCGCACCGCGGTTCCTGGACAGGCTTAGATCCTCTAAGCGGTTTACCAGTACTAGTGTGCGGGCCACATTCAGCTGTGCGTGGAAGCATCATGCAGCCCATATATTTCTTCAAGCTCCTTTGGGCAGGGGCTTAACAACAGGTCAAGGTCAACCAAAGGTCATCAGGTCAAGGTCAACCAAAGGTCATCATTTGAACAAACGTGGTAGGGCCCCGAGTTCCCGATGCTGCATACCAAGTTTCAAGGTCATCAGCCATTAGGTTCCTGAGAAGAAGATTTTTAAAGGTTTTTACCATATATGAGCATGGTGGCCATCTTGGCCATGTGACCAAGATCCCATGAATAAACTTTCTTCCCCCCAACCCATGGAGAACCCTAATGTAATTTCGTTTCGATTGGCCCAGCAGTTTCTGAGGAGAAGTTGTTTGAAAATGTTGACGCCGACACGGACGTGGATGATGGACCACTGCCTATACTATAAGCTACCCCGGAGCCTTCGGCTCTGGTCAGCTAAAAAGGTATGTTTTGTGTACTCATTAGAATCGCCTCAATGACCTTTATAGTGCTGACAAGAACGTTAAACATCAAATCAAACAAACCAACTATCGCTATTGCACAGAGTATAGATCTTGATCAGACACCTGATTCTGTGGCTTTGATATCTGCTCTAGTGTTCTAGGTTCTGCAATGATAGGAATGACCATTGGTATTAACTGGGCTTATCTATAGACATGTTAGCCCTTGTCCTGCTGAATATTCATATATGCCACACCCACTACCGATTATCAACCAATCAGATTACCTGTAGCAAATTATTACAACAAATTCACAATCTGAATGACAAACAATGTAGATCCTGATCAGATGGCTTCTTCAGAAGCCATCTGATCTGGATCTACATTGTTTCAAAGAAAAGGCATATCCGGGCTCAGCAGAACAAGGGTTAGTAACTGAATTATGAACCAAATTTCAACAAAATCGTTAACAAAACTTTTGGTTTTTAATTGCCAAGGTGCTAAAAACATTTACATAAAGAAATGCAAAGAAATCTGATATAAAAATCAATGATCTATAAACTTAAATTGTACACTAAAATGCTGGGCCCAGTTGTTCAAAGCATCATTAACCCTTATCCTGCTGAATAATTTTATTGGCCACGCCCATTTCTGACTATTAGCCAGTCAGATTCACAAACTGAAGATTCTGATCAGATGTCTATCTGATCTGGATCTACACCGTTTGCAAAGTTAGGGATTGATGTGAACAGCAGGATAAAGCATGGTAGCTCAGTGTTTAGTGCACTTGCCTCTGATGCTAAACCCGTTCCCGGTAGCAATAATAAAATTGCATTGTCCAAAATGCTCCAGTGGCATCATTTGTAGGGATGAATGCCACAAAGTGAACCGCCCTTTGGACTGGGACATTAACTGGAGGCCCCCTGTGCAGGGAGAACTATCCCCTGTGCAGGTTAAAGATCCCTACCATAATTACTGCTGAGGCTTTCATCCTGCAAATCTGGAGTGTATGTAATGTACACCTGCTGAAAATGCCCATGAGGGCGCAGGCAGTATTAGAAGAAAGAAAGACTAGAGGCCCATGGGCCACTATGCTCACCAGAGCTCAGGTAGGCACTGCTCACTGCCAGCCATGAATTTTAAAATATAATTACTACCGATTATAAAGTCTCCCAAACAAAAGCCTCATACTGAAATAAGCACCAGTGTGGACTACATATCTGAAATACTATGCCTTTTATGAAGCGGAGGGGGTGGGGCATGGACCCATTGTTATCACTAAATGCGTCTCATCATAAGGAACAAGAATATAAATGGTTTAAAGGTTGGGATGTGGGGCATGGCCCCAGCAGATCCCAGGAAAGACCAAGATTGTTGCCACTTAATGTGTCTTATCATAAGGAACAAGAATATATATAGTTTAAGAGTGGGGATCTGGACGGTTTCTGAGATATAAGGCCTTTTTATGAAGTGGAGGGGTGAGGGATGGCCCCTGTGGACCCATGGGGACCTTAAGTTGGTGTGACTGAATGTGTTTTATCATAAGGAACAAGAATATATATGGTTAAGGAGTGGGGATCTGAAAAGTTTCTGACATATGGGGTCGGGCATGGCCCCAACACATCCTGAGAGATCCCATGGTTGTGCCTAACCTTAGGAACATGAATACATACAGTTTAGGGGCGGGATCTGAATGGTTTCTGAGATGCATGTACATGGCCTTTTATATAGGGTAGGGATGGAGCAAAGCTCAGGGGCACTGAGTTGGTGTCACTGAATGCGTCTTATCAATAGTAACATGAATACATATAGTTTAGTTTGACTGTATTTGGTTTAGTAGTGGGGATCTGAACACTTTCACATATATATGGCCTTTTATGAAGTGGAGGATGGCGCACCCTGGAAGACCCCCAGGTTGCTGTCACCGTAAGTAAAAGCCCTTTTTCTCTTTTCCCCATTAAAAGTCTATGGCACCTCTGAGTTACCATAGCAACCAAATTAAAAAAAAACAAATTTCATAAAAAACACAAGTCTGTAAAGGCTAATAATGGTGAATATTTCCATAAAGTCTCAGCCTCCTAGAGCATTATGGTTTCTGTGGAAACGATTTTATAAGTATTTTTTCTGTCTTTTTTTTTTGTGGCATTTTGGTTTCCATGGCAACCAATAAATATGAGCAGTAGGCCAAAAATCATATGGCAGATAGAAGGTTGTCTAAGAAACATTTCTATGAAAGTTTTGTCAATATATCTGCAAAGGCTTGGCAGTAAATGGCATTTTTCAATTTTTCCCATTATAAGTCTATGGAAACTCAAAGCTGATTTTCATAAAAAACACAAACTTTCAATCCCACGTCCTAAGGATGCTACAGATGAAATTTGGGTCCAATCGATCCAGCGGTTTCAGAGGAGATGTCGTTTAAAAGTTTGACGCCAGGAAATATGACAGACAACGACAGACAACTGCTTATCCTATAAGCTTCCCCGGAGACTTCAGAAGGGGTAATAATCCAGGTCGCGCTATAGTCCGTTTTCTACTTTTTTTTCAGGTTTTTTTTCCAACTAAAGATCGAATCTCATGAAAAGGCCACTCGATAGGCTTATAATATCTTGAAGTGTTGTATGTTGACAATGAAATATGCACTGTTTTGTCTTTATTCCATACCAATGTCTAAGTGACCAAATTTGACCTTGACATAAAACAAGTCAAGGTCAACCAAAGATCATCATTTGAACAAACTTGGTAGTTGTTTGAAAATGTTGACACAGACACAGAAAACGACGGACCACTACCTAAACTCGCACGCACGCACAGATGCACATACTGACGACAGACGAAAAGTGATCACAAAAGCTCACTTTGTCACTACTTGACAGGTGAGCTAAAAACAAAACATTTTTCATTAAGGGAAATCCCAACCAAAACTTGTGAGAGTCAGTTCTCTTGGGGTTAAAAGTCAGCTTTATCAATTTGTCTAAAAGCATTTGAGAAACTATGCAAAAACAGGACTGACTTTAACCAGACATTTTGGGGTATGCTGGTGTATATTTCTTTCACCGCATGCAAAGGGTCAACACAAATATGGCAGTTTGAGGCACGGAAAATAGACTTTAGACTTTTACTTGTTAATCAAATATAAAAGATAAAATAGATAAAACAGATACTGTTGATGCTTATTCATTTATTTATATAGATAATTCACAGAATTAATCCTCTTCTATCAATGAATTCCCCACAAAACTTGTAATGACATGGGCTCCCCAACCACTTGAAACCATAGGCCTCATCAAGTCCAATGCTATCATGCCCCTCACTTATAAGGTGGTCCATATCGAACAGTGTTATAAACAGGTGCATTGGTATTTAAGTCAAGCCTTATTCATACAAGTATAGCTTTTACAAAAAGCTAGGTCTACGCTTAGCACATATTAAATGTGAATCCCAGAAAAGTGTTTTAAACAATTAACTGTCTTTGGCAATATTCTAATTTGCCATCCTGCCGACTGAAGTATAATGTCTAAAAATGCTGTAATATTGTCAAAAAGTACTTTTTCATCTTTAAAAAGGCACATGTATGCTTGTGATCTTTCAAATTGAATGCTTGTGTGCTTTTTGTGTGAAAGCTTACACTTGCTATAGGCTGCCCTTTTCTTCTTGTGAAAGCTTATACTTGTTGTGTTGCATAAGAATGGAAAGGTCAACCTGCACTGTGGGTAACTAATGGCTGTACTTCCGTGTTAAACTCAATCTCTATAATGTCTACGCCCATGGGCGTAGACAATAAATATACTCACCGGAAATAGAAACTATACACTCATTTTTAAGTTGTCACTGGCGAAACATTTTAATGAAATTTGAATTCCAATTATATAAATTATCATCAGTGGCATATCTGATTTATCGAATAAAATGTTTAATGATAGCTACGATTTAACGGGTAGAGCCACAGGCTCAAAGCAAGGGTCAAAATTATGCTGTTCAAGTTTCCATTGGGTCAAACTTTTTTTTTGTCGCGAATGTGATTCCCATTTTTGCCAGTTATTACGCATCATCTAACGTGGGGAATATTGTTTACAAAATGAAAATTTTCACAATGGTTGAAATGTAATCGACGTTTAAATATTGGACCAAACCACCAGAAGTGAGCGAAAAGTATGGCATTTCTGATTGCGGTTTTTGTTTTTATCAATATTTAAGACACAGCTGAGAATGCTAAAACGACTGAAGGCACTTTTGGGTCGATTTTTGGGTTGAAACATTATTTTGAAAATTTCGCTAAAAAAAAAGCAGTTTTTGAGATTTCAATACAATGTTTGTTTCTCGATAATTTTTAGATGTTATGTTATTTTTTTATTCCTTGCTTTTAACTTGTTACCTATATGCAAAAAATGTTGAAGTCAAAATTCGATTACAAACAGATTTTGTGAAAAATGCACTTTTTTATATTTTTCCCAAATACTTTTATTTTGAACATCAGATTTTCTTTAAATTGTTACAGGATTCATGTCAATAGTTAGTAAAGTCCTTAATCAGTAATTTTTAACTGAATTATCCACTTGTTTTGTCAGGCGAGACAATTTAAAAGTGTATAGTTTTTATTTCCGGTCAGTATATGAACAAAATAAGCTGCCATGCTTGTTGTGAGAAATTAAAAGTATGACTGTATTGCAAAAACATTGAGATGAATTCCACTGAAATTTGTAAATCCAATGAGTCAAGAAATTCACCTGTTCTTGTGACTGTTTGTGAAAGGGTTCACCATCATAAAGCTGGGAAAATTGAGTTTTTACGTATATAACACGGTTTCAAAATGGATCCCAAAAATGTATAGATTATATAGAACAAGAGCTCCGCAAGCGGGGCATTATACGCCCGTGGCAAATTCGTATTTGGTAGACTGAAATCTGAAAACAGTATTCATTGCTTATTCATGGTGGAACTATTTTTCAAGTTTCAATGGGTGACAGCAAAATGCAAGAAGAGCATGCACAGTGCGAATCCAGAGCTAGGGCATCACAAACAGAGCTTTCTTCCTTTTCCCTGTATTGCTGCATCCACAGCAAACAGCTTAGAACTAGAATTAATCTGATTAGCAATTTAGAACACATAAAAAAGAGCACTTATAGCATTTGCTTAGCCTTTAACCTGCTGAATATTCAATTAAGCCACACCCAAATCTGACTTTGAATCAATCAGATTACTCGATGCAGTTTATTTCTACATGTTCATTTACTGAATGTCAGTGTAGATCCTGATCAGATGACTTCTTCAGAAGCCATCTGATCTGGATCTACAATGTTTGCAAAGATAGGGCTTGTCGCCTACAGCAGGATAAAGGTTAAGACTGGTCATTGCAGTAGTAAACATACTATCAATATTATAACACATAAGGGAAAACTGTAGGAGGAGTTATCCGGAAACGAAAATGTTTACAAAAATTTCAAAGGGGCATAACTCTGTTAATATTTGGCGGATGTTAATTCTCGAAACTTTACGCACATCTACACATCATGGTCTTACTACCTACCAAGTTTCAGCTTGATCGGATGAAAACTGTAGGAGGAGTTATATGGAAACGAAAATGTTTACAAAAATTTCAAAGGGACATAACTCTGTTAATATTTGGCGAACGTTAATTCTCGAAACTTTACGCACATCTACACATCATGGTCTTACTACCTACCAAGTTTCAGCTTGATCGGATGAAAACTGTAGGAGGAGTTATCCGGAAACGAAAATGTTTACAAAAATTTCAAAGGGGCATAACTCTGTTAATATTTGGCGGATGTTAATTCTCGAAACTTTACGCACATCTACACATCATGGTCTTACCACCTACCAAGTTTCAGCTTGATCGGATGAAAACTGTAGGAGGAGTTATCCGGAAACGAAAATGTTTACAAAAATTTCAAAGGCACATAACTCTGTTAATATTTGGCGAACGTTAATTCTCGAAACTTTACGCACATCTACACATCATGGTCTTACTACCTACCAAGTTTCAGCTTGATCGGATGAAAACTGTAGGAGGAGTTATCCGGAAACGAAAATGTTTACAAAATTTTCAAAGGGGCATAACTCTGTTAATATTTGGTGAACGTTAATACTCGAAACTTTACGCACATCTACACATCATGGTCTTACTACCTACCAAGTTTCAACTTGATCGGATGAAAACTGTAGGAGGAGTTATCCGGAAACGAAAATGTTTACAAAAATTTCAAAGGGACATAACTCTGTTAATATTTGGCGAACGTTAATTCTCGAAACTTTACGCACATCTACACATCATGGTCTTACTACCTACCAAGTTTCAGCTTGATCGGATGAAAACTGTAGGAGGAGTTATCCGGAAACGAAAATGTTTACAAAATTTTCAAAGGGGCATAACTCTGTTAATATTTGGCGAACGTTAATTCTCGAAACTTTACGCACATCTACACATCATGGTCTTACTACCTACCAAGTTTCAACTTGATCGGATGAAAACTGTAGGAGGAGTTATCCGGAAACGAAAAGTTTACGGACGGACGGACGGACGGACGCGGACCCCATAACATAATACGTCCCGTTTTTTCAAAACGGGCGTATAAAAATGACCATAAATGGCCATTTTTCAACATAATCTATACATTTTTGTTTGGATATAACACGGTTGTCTAACATGGTTTTTGCTTTGCACCCCATTAATAGTGTTATAAAGAGGTTGTGGTGTACTAACTTAAGCCCCTGTCACACTATGTGGTGTTTCCATTGCGATGGAACGGCGTTGTTTAATTTTCCAGAATGCCGCGAGATGGCAAGAAATATGGGATATTTTTCGTAAACATGAACCTGTCATGGCCTCCTTACAGCGACCAAGACGTTGCTACGGAGCTTACATGGCGATCTATCGCGATCCTGTGGCGTTCTTGATGGCGATTGTATGCGCTCTCACGGCACCTCCACTGTGCTTACACTGCACTAACACTGCACTTTTACGGTGCTCACAATGCGTGCACCGCGCTTTTATGGCGCTCACACTGTGCTGACAGCATGTTGAAGACGTTCGTTTGCACTATAAAGCAAATTGTAAACAGACATCTTCATCAGTCAAACAGTTTTGTTTGATTTGAGGTTTAACGTCCCCATCAACACAGTATAGGTCATCTCAATCCCTGTCGCCTAATGAAACCAATAGGGTTAATAAGCATGGATGGTCCGACTCGCGCCCCTTTGCCTGGACAAGCTTAGATCCCCTAAGCGGTTTACCAATACTCATGTGCCGTTGGAAGCAAGTCCATTGCCATTACCTTATCAACCTTGGGATGAGTCACCACAGAAGACAGTACTCAATCAAACTTTACGTTCCACAGTCTACTCTAGCGGGCGCCCCCACCCAACGAGGCCTGAAGAAATAGATGGACTGCATGATGCTTCCACGGAGAGCTAAAATTCCACTGCAAACGAGTACTGGTAAACAGCTTAGAGGATCTAAGCCTGCCCAGGCAAAACGGTGCGAGACGGACCGTACATGCATATAAACTCTATTGATTTAACTGGGCGACAGGGCTTGAGATATCATTTCATCTCAATGGTGGGTAAAAGTCCCACAAAATTGGAAGCAATGTCTCCAAAATGACCAATACAGTGTTGACGGGAACGTTAAACCTCAAATCAATCAATCAATTATACAAGCGGAGCTTATAAGGCGTTGTATGAGACCTCTGTGAGCTCCTGTAGCATTGTAGGAGACCTTACTGCGATGCTATGGCAACCTTATGGCAACCTCAGTGCGCTCTTATTAGAACGTCGAGCGACGGCGTTTGTTTTGATCATGCTCAAAATAAGCGCCGTCGCTTGGCGTTCTATGTGATCCCAACGCGCCTACTGGCGATGCCACTGAATTGCTACGGCGATGTTTGTGACTGTACTGCACGCACCTCCCTGTTCAGCATTTTTCTTGGACGCAGTGAAAACGCGCCCCTGGTGTGACAGGGGTTTTACTTAATTACTTACTTACTTTGCTTACTTACTTATTGCTTGGTACACTCCTCAAATTGTTTCTTACGTAAAAATGTGTTTAAGATTTTGTATAACGTTTGTAAATGGAGACATCTTCTCCTGCCTAAATGCATCAAGAAAAATTAATGCTCTTCAAGGAAGTCTGTCCTCAAAAGGAGAAAATTCTTTCTGTTTCAAACTATCTATAAAATATTTCTATGTCTAAGTTTCGAAGTTTGCAGCAATTTACCTTACATACTGCCGTAATAAAATGGTTAACCACATAATATTATTTCATATTTGATTGTTTTTAATTGTTTTTGTTGTTGTTTTCTGCATAGAAATGATTTCAGTTTATATAATTTATTGACATCCAATATTTTATCATTCCAACCAGATTAAATATCAATCAGGCCACAGTTTTACCTGTATCATATTGTTTATTTGTTTCTTTCTTTTTCTTTCTTTCTATACAGTATAAGCTGTATCATATTGTTTCTTTGTTCTTTCTTTCTTTGCAACCGAACATGGCAGTAAACAGCTCAAAAAGTCCACGGAAAAAGATTCTCCTCAACTGCCTTTTTCCGCAAAACTGCTATGAAATGTCGATGATCCAACCCTCTACAGCATGCAGACTTAACACATCTTTTCCTGGATAGAATTTTCTGCTTTATATATAGCAGAGCCCATTCTAATACTGACATTTTTGCAAACATTGAAGGCCCTGACCAGACATTGTCTTCTGCAACAGATGATCTGAGCCTGCACTATTTGCCCGATTCATACTTTCAGGTTTCCTGTCAAAAATGGGTTAAGCACTACTGCCCAGTCCTAAACTTCTAAGCTAACATAACATTACGAAAACATAAAATTTTTACATGTAAAATTTGTTTCACTAAGCATACTTACCATGTTATGTATTATTTGCTTTAGTCTATTACCCACCATCAGAAAAAATTGACAGTCTGGACTGAGTTCCGTTCTTACCGTGCTCCTTAACGCTGATCGTGCTAATAGTCACGTATAGCCTGGATGCACGCATGCGCAAATGATTCATAATTTTTCTTCCCAAGTATAAATATATATTAATAGGATATATATATTTGAAGGAAGAGGGGAGGGAGGTAGGGCCCTCTGTTACATAACATGGTAAGTATGCTTAGTGAAACAAATTTTACATGTAAAAATTTTATTTCACGTTACGCATATTACCATGTTATGTATTATTTGCTTTAGAATCAAAATATTGGAGGGAGGTTCCTTCCCTAATTCTCAGTCCAAACTGGCAATAATACTTCCAGGAACAAATACAGAAGATCTTAGAAGAACCATGATGTGAAGCATCTTTAGGTTAAGATCTTAAGATGTGCAGGATATTAATGTGAAGGGAACTTCTAATATCCTCCATCTTTCTTCCTGGAAGTGGCTGTTCAATACTCTCCAATTACCTTTAAGTTCTGGTGACATTGGCAACGAGAAGCATTCTTGTGGATTTATAGTTCTTCACGGGCAGGAACCGGAACTTCGGTCCCCCCCACCACTTTTTGGGCTACCACTAATGAGCCCAGATCTTTTAGGTTTGCTTGTTGTACACGAAAGTCCCTTAGGTAGAACTTAGCAAAGGTTGAAGAACTTGACCAAACAGCTGCCTTAATGACTTCATCAAGGCGAATGAAGTTAAAATAAGCCCAAGAAGCTGAAAGAGCTCTTAACTCATGTGCTCTGGGTTTCAATAAAGGCATGTTTCTATTGGAAATGGATTTGTAAGCCTTTTTGATAGTGAACTTGACCCAAGAGGAAATAGTAGACTTATTGATGTCATGGTTTCCTTTAGTGGGTATGAAGAGTCTAGTTCTAGTACCTCTGATAGACTTAGTCCTTTTGAGATATAATTTGACTGCTCTGACAGGACATAATAGCCTATTAAAAACATTGTTTCTACAACTGTTAGAAAGTCTTGGAATATGGATAGAATCTGGGGCTTTAGAAGGAAGCTGATTCTTCGCTAAAAAGCCTACTTGAGTTCTAACAGTTAGAGAACCATCAACTGAACTGAATCTGAGATGTTCTTTGTCCATAGCAAATGCATGTACTTCACTCACACGTCTGGCTGTGGCCATGGTGAGGAGAAATGCTGTTTTCATTGATAAATGAATCAAAGATGCTGCATTTAATGGTTCATAAGGTTCTTTACAAAGGAACGTAAGAACAAAAGCAAGGTCCCATTTAGGGGCCAGAGGTCTGTTTACTGGTCTTTGCGTTTGAAATGACTTGATCAGTTCTGAAAGGACAGGATCATTTCCTATGTCAAAGTAAGAACTGAATTTTAAGGTATTAGATATCATAGATCTGTAACCTTTGATAGTGCTGACTTGACAATTTTTATCCTTAAAAAGATATATGAGAAAATCAGCAATTATATCTGGAGTGGCCTTGCTAGGATTGATTTTCCTCTTATCTGCCCAACTGGCAAAAATTTGCCGTCTTGAATTATAGACTTGTCTCGTGGAAGCTCTTCTTGCCTTAGAGACATGGTCTGCAACTTCTCTTGAAAACTTCTTATTTCTAATGGATCGTTTGATAATTCCCATGCGTGAAGTGCAAGAATTTGAGTGTTTTGATGTAGAAATTTTCCTTGCAGCTGTTCCAGAAGATCTGGAGTGTAAGGAAGAATTATTGGTTGAGATACTAGCAGATTTAGCAGTTCTGGGAACCAAGATCTGTTTGGCCACAGAGGTGCTATTAGAACAATTCTGCATTGAGACTGACGTATTTTGTTCAGCACACTCGGTATCAGATGAAATGGAGGGAAAGCATAAGCGTGAATGTGATTCCAGTTCATCGTTAGAGCATCTATTGCTAGGGCTTTTTCGTCTGGTATCGGTGACACGTATAGAGGAAGTCTGTGATTGAGACGTGTTGCAAAAAGATCTATGTTGGGAAATCTGGTCATGTGAAAAATTGCATTGGCAATGCTTTGAATGAGAGACCATTCTGTGGAGATCGGTTTGTTTATTCTGGATAATCGATCTGCCAGAATGTTGAATTTCCCGGGAATGTGTCTCATTGTGAGTCTGATCTTGTTTTGAAGACACCAATTGAGTAGATTCCAAACTTCTAGACAGAGATATGGGGAATGAGTTCCTCCCTGTCGAGAAAGGTAAGAAATTACAGTGGTGTTGTCTGAGGACACTAGCACAGTTGATTGTGAAATGTGATGAAGTGATTCCTTCAGAGCAAGTGAAATTGCTATCATTTCTAGAAGATTGATATGGAGTTGAGATTGTTTTTGAGTCCATACTCCATGAAATAGTATTCCTTCTGGTTCCAGATGAGCTCCCCAACCCGACAGACTGGCATCTGTGAACAACTGGTGAGAATGAGAGGAGATCCTGATTGGAACTCCTTGGTTGTATATATGATGACTGTTCCACCAAGCAAGATGATGACGAATATTGTGTGTGATCTTGATTGGATGACAAAGAGGAAGTTTGTGAGGTCTCCATTGAGCTAACAGTGACATTTGCAGAGGGCGAAGATGAAGTCTGCCTAGTTCTACAAAGTCTGCTGCTGCATTGAGCTTTCCCAGAAGAGACAGAAACTGTCTGGCAGAAACTGTCTTTAGTTGAAGGAACAGATTTATTAACTGAAGTAGTGGTGGAATTCTGTCCTTTGGAACTCTCACTAAGTTTTGTAGAGTGTGAAATTCCATCCCTATGAACACAAAGTCTTGTGATGGGATTAGATCTGATTTGTCGAGATTTATTATCAGGCCTAGAGCCGTGATCAGGTGAATGATGAATTGTCTGTGTTGCAACAGAATCTGACGATTTTGATTCCTTGACAGCCAATTGTCTAGATATGGAAAGAGGGAAATAGCTTTCGTGTGAAGGTGGGAAGCTATTGTCGTCATGAGCTGAGTGAAAACAAAAGGACTGGTTGACAGCCCGAATGGGAGAGCTCTGAATTGAAATATCTTGTTGTTTATTGTGAAACGAAGATATTTGCGAGATGCTGGATGTATCAGGACATGCAAATAAGCATCCGTCAGATCTAACGAAAATGCCCAATCTTTGGGTTGAATGGAGTTTCTGACTTTTCTTTGAGTCTCCATTTTGAAGCCTTGTGTCAGGACATAATGATTCAGAGTTGACAGGTCTATTATCAATCTGAGCTTTCCATTCTTTTTTGGAACCAGAAATATCCTCGAATAAAATCCTGGTGATTCCGGAAATATTTCCTCCACTGCCCTCTTTTGGAGGAGAGTGTTGACCTCTTCTGCCAGTTCTGGTCTTCGAGACTGGTGAAAGAAGATAGGATGGTTTGAAAGAGGTGGAAGTTCTTTGAATGGAATTTTGTAACCTCTTTTTATGATAGAAAGGACCCATTGGTTTGATGTTATGTTTTGCCAATAATGGGCAAAATGGGCCAACCTTTCTCCAACCGGAATCATGGTTTGAGGATGGAGCAGTGGAGATGGAACTTCATTGTCTTGAACTGTTAGAGGCCCCTCTACGGGAGGGGACACCTCTAACAGACTTGCCAAAACCCCTAGAATAACCAGTACCGCCCCTGGAAGGACCAGAGGATCTGCTGGTCTGATTTTTCTGTTGGTCCCTTCTTGGTCTGGACGTTTGAGATTTAGAATGGGTTTTTTTTTAAATCAGATCTTCTGTTCTGTGAATTGACAGAAGAACCAGATGACTGTTGATTTCTGTTTTGAGAAGTTACAGTCCTGGAAATGAGATTACTTGTCAAAGTCTCAGTATTTTCTTTATATATCTCATTGATCTTGCCAGCAAACAGAGATTCAGAGATAATAGGAGCAGACCTAAGTCGAATTTTTGCGAGATCCGACAAAGACTTAGGAGCTGAACGAATAGCTGCTTCTCTTCTTGCCTGTTGAACTTCAACAGTAAGATATGAGGCAAGAGAAACAGAATGTTTAATTGACATGGCGAGTGACTCAAGGATTCTTTTGAGCATCGGAGGATCCAACTTTTCCAGACATAGACTCTTATATGCAGCGTAAGAGAAAATGTCTGCATGCGAAAGAATCTGTAGAAGATTTCTCAGTTGGCTTTCAAAGGAATTCAAGTTTTTGACAGGAATGGGTGTAGTGCCAGAAAGTGACAAATTCAGCTTATTGGCGTCCTGATCAAGAGGAACCTCCTTAGAAATCGGTACATTATTGTTGTGAGATTGGTAGAATTTGGTTCTAACTAAAGAATTCATGTCTTTTCTCTGAACCACCCAATCTTCAGGAGTATGATCTTTCTTAATCTGATCTTGTATGAAATTCATAGTTTTCACCAATAATTGAGACTGAGGAAGAGAGACTGAAGGCGATTCTTCCTTTGCAATGTCTTCCTCGATACTGGATTTTGGTTTGGGAATCGAAGATGAGGAAGAGTGTTCTTTTCTAGGGAACTTTTCTTCCGGGAGTAATTTATAGATTTCTTCAATGACTTGAGGAAATTTTATTCCAACAGAAGTTTCGTTTTCCTCACCAGAAGATGGAGAACGAGAGGCTCTAATAGTGTTGTGAGTATCATTCTCCACATCAAAATCATTATTCCTAACCCTAATAAATAATTCTCGAGATGTATCATGTAGGGCAGGAGAAGAATGTTGACGTTTATGGTGCAAAACGGGAGATCCAGTGGATTGAGTCATAGTCACAGATTTCCCTTTTTGAGAAACAACTCTCGATTTATGACTCTTGGGACTACGAGAGTACGAACTAGATGAAGATCTATGTCTTTTGTGAGATCTTTTGTAAGAGTGTGGTGATCGTGATCGATGTAGACGTTTCCTCCTATGATGGTAATGTGGAGACGTCGATGATGATGAAGATAAAGAAGAAGAAGAAGAATATCTTTTTCTCTTATCAGATTTGTGTTTGTGTCTCCGTGATTTCTTTGTATGAGAACGAGATCTCCTGTTCTGAACAGAATTAGAATGAGATCTCGACCTCGAACGTGAGGTAGAGATAAATAAGGAACGAACTAGTGGAGGAGTATGTTTTCTACCCCTTTGAGAGTCCCTAGAGGTCGTGGCTCTATGACGGGAATTATTTATTAATGACCGATCATTATTTGAATGATTTTCCGGTTCATTAATAAGAACACTGTTGCTACTGGTGTTATGTGGTGTAGAGGAACGATTTTCCGTGAAACCTCTGCTATATCCGAATCTGTTCTGACTATTTCTATGGTGTCCAGATCTGTCCGGCTGTCCGGTTTTGGTCGAATGTCCGGGACTGTCCGGTCGTCCGGAGTTGGCCGATTGTTTGCGTCCGGTCTTGTCCGTTTGTCCGGTGCCGGGAAATGATCTATTCGGGGTCTTATCCTTATGTCCGGTGCCCTGATGGGAATGTCCCGGGACATTTTGTCCGGAAGAGGTCTTAGACTCGACCTTCTTGGATGGTCCACGGTCCGGTCTATTGAGCGAGAGTGTAGCACCCGAATGGTGGCTGTTACTCTGCCCAGATGACCGATCCAAACCACTCAGTTGTGGGCCTATAGCCGCCGAACGTGAAGTGGAGGATCTGAGCTGATCACATGGACCCTGTTGATCGTCTGTACCAGAGAACTCGCCGTAAGAATCATAGATTTCTTCTGAGTCGGTAGCTTGAGTCTTTTGGCTGGATCTGCTAGAGAAGCCCGACTTTTTACCAGAAGAGGAGACTTTTCTTTTCGCCATCTTCTCCTTGTAGGTTCTGCGAGAATCAACTAAATTCCAGCGATCGAGAGACCAATCGACACAGAATTTGCAGTTATTGAACCTGGAACATAAAGCACAGGAAATACATGTAGGATGTGTGTCCCAATGAGCTTTAAAATGACCGCATAAGCCTTTGATTTGAGGCATGTAGCGAGAGAAGAATACGGCGAAAATTGACAAAATAGTAATGAGGAAATTATTTCCGAACGTAAGATATGATCGAAAAGAAAACAAAGAAAAAGGAAATCTTTGCCAAAGATCTTTGTTAACAAACAAAGACAAATCGATCATGGAAATCGGAAAATAAAGCACAAATTTCCGAAATAAATGAATAAATATGAAATAGAAGGTGGGTAACGAATATGGATGTACGAAAAAATACGATTACGACTTCGATAATGAAGGATGATTCCAGATTTTAAAATCGAATCTTCTTCAGTGATGTCTATCGTACACCATCAGAAAAATTATGAATCATTTGCGCATGCGTGCATCCAGGCTATACGTGACTATTAGCACGATCAGCGTTAAGGAGCACGGTAAGAACGGAACTCAGTCCAGACTGTCAATTTTTTCTGATGGTGGGTAATAGACTAAAGCAAATAATACATAACATGGTAATATGCGTAACGTGAAACACCTATCCAAATAAATAGTAATTTTTTTGGCTGAAAAAATGAAGATTTTATGATGAAAAATTGTAATAGTTTTCTTATTTCTGTTCAAAATATAGATTGTGGGTACTCGTTAGAACCGCCTCATCGAGGCGGTTCTAACGAGTACCCACAATCTATATTTTAGAGCAGAATAAAGAAAATTAAAGTTTACCCCTGTAAACCGAAGTTTTACTATATAAAAGTGGGGTTCAAGGAGGTCAGAATTATATAGGCGTGTTTTCGTGATGAAATGACATATTCAGCATGCCCAAGTAATGGAAAATTTCAAGCACTTCCAAAGGGCCAAGGACACAGCAAGAAGGAAACAAACTGGTATATTTCGCAGGGTAAAGGTTAAAGAGTTTTTTTGCTTTTTTTTTCTTGATAGTGACAATGATCCTATTCAACATATCATATTTAGAGGAGGTACGAAAAAGAATCAAATATGCAAGCCGCTCCATTAAATATGGCTCATACATGAATGTCTTAGAGAATATGCACTAACAGCTCTTGTGGGTCTAAAGTCTCTGACTTGGAGGGCTTGGAAATTATTCAAAATTTGACAAATGGCATCTAGAGTTTGGTAAATGTCACAGGGACTGCACAAAATTTTTACTTATCCTCTAGCGTGAGGCACTCACCATGGCGCATGCACGAATGGATTTTTCCAGCCCTGGACTAAGACAGTTTTGTTTAACCAGTTCAATAGTGAAAAACATTTGATAGTGCTTTTTGGTCTTCAACCCATTTTGTACCAGAAACTCCAAAACGGGTAGTTGGCAAACAGTGCAGGCCCAGATCACACGCAGCAGAATCAGACGCCGCATTCTGCAGCGTCTGATCAGGGCCTACACTATTTGCTAAATTTCCAGCCAATTTCCAAATAGTTTTTTTATGAAAACACAACCTGACAACCATAAGTTTTGAAATGGACTTAGGCTGCATATAAGGTGGAAGATTCCATTTGGTACCGGAAACTCCCAAAACGGATAGTTGGCAAACAGTGCAGGCCCAGATCAGACACCGCAGAATGCACTTTTTGCCGAATTTTCTAGAGGTGCGTGGTAAAACCGGTGCACTGGTAAACCGCAATATTTTCTTCCGGTGGTATGTACCGCGGTACTTTTTGGCCGTACCGGTACTTTCGGCAAGTTCCGGATTTTGTCGGAAATTTTATATAATTTAATTCAATGTTTGCCTAAGAACAAAAATATGTTTGCGAAACGATTCTAGCGTCGGCTGCAAAAAAATACCTCGCAGGGATGCAAAGTATCTTTTATAATGCGCTGCTAGTCATGCTGAGCACTGTTAAGTTCAAAGACACCGACGCGACCGATGGTGCACTAATATTATTGGATACTCAAGATGAATAGTGGTAATAACTAATAGAGCATGCTCTGCATGCAGGCCACTTCGGATTAACATAGATAGATAGGTAATAAATTTATAACCAAAGCGTAACAATTTAATCCTGCTAATTGGGGCTCAAAGTAATCTTGCGTGAAAACTTTGTAACATATATATGCACTGCTTGACGGAACATGACTGACAAAGATGACATCGCAAGACAGCATGTTGTGCGTTGATCAGTCAGAATCAGAATCAGAATTGTTTATTGGTGATACGTCCTTAGACAATCCTTCATCAGTCTGTGCAGCAATGGAGAGGAAGAAATGGTTCCGTTTGCAAAAATGTAATAATGACATGTAGTTCTTGCTTTAGCTTTGTCTGGAGTAAAATACGTCAGGCTGACATAGTATCAACACTTTTTTTACTTATACATTTCGTTTGTTTCTGGATAAAAATGTTTTAAAAGCTGAATAAATTTTACTGTTGCATTTTATAAAATCATTATGCTGACGATTTTATTGCGCTGTGCCGAACTGTGAATAAATAGTGGTTATCACGAATTGCCCAGTGACAGTTCACATGGATAATGCATGTGGCCACTTCTGAAGAACCTGACGTCTTTAATGTCAATAATTATAAAATATGCTCAATAGTTAGCCAACTAAAGCTGTTCACGCAATATCAAAAGAACCGCTATATCGGAGGGTTGAACATCAGGCTTGGCCGTATCCTGGACCAACAGGTATGGCTATTAAGTGACACATGAAAAGGGTGACTTGCAATCTAGGCTTACTTTACGCTCATTATCACATGGCAATTTGGAAAATTACATTGTGTCTAATTTGTTAATAAAATAACGGATTAACTAATTTATTGGCATAAGATTAGTGATAGGCCATGGACAGATTAATAGCAATCAGTAAAGATCACATCCAGAATCACTGCAAAGACAATATTATTGACCTGTGTCACATTTTTCGCGACCGCAAACCTCTAGAAAACGCGTTATGATTCTCTGTTTATATGTCTGTTTTATTTTACGAAGTTCAAACACCGGGTGTTTGAAACCTGTGGCATACCACAGTACGTACCGTGGTACATGGGTTTATACCGCGGTACAATTTCCAAAGGCGGTACCAAGCCCTAGAATTTTCAGCCAATTTCCAAATAGTTTTTGAAGAAAACACAACCTGGCACTCCCAAAATTTTGAAATGGACTCTCGCTGTATAGAAGGTGGAAGATTTCATTTGGTACAAAAAGGGTTAAGTTTCATTGTGCTCTGTTTATGAAACAGTACACAATACCTTCACTTTGCTGCCAGTTTAACTTCATTGGTCAGTGATTATCATGTAGACAACAGCGGGGAAGGGAAGCCTTCAGTATCTTGGAAAACACTCGCTTTTAAATGAATGTAAGTTGTAAACCATGAAAGGTGCATAATTAGGAATCATTACGATAACATGCCTATTCAAATACCCTGAAAATTTTACCACCCAAAAATTAAGTTTTTCAGATAAAAAAAAAAATCCTGATATTTTTCATATTTCTGCTCAAAACATAGATTCTGGGTTCTCATTAGAGCCGCCTCGATGTATACCTCTGTATACCCGTTTTACCATATGAAAGTGGGGTTTGTGGGGGTTAAAATAAAATAGGCGTGTTTTTGTGATGGAAGTCAGAAATGGGGACCTGTTTCATAGCAACAGATAAGGTGGGTATTTGGTGATAATTGAAGGATAATTTTCCTTATTTCTTCATATAGACCTATGTTGTGAGTATCCATTAGAATTGTCGTGATGAGACAGTTGGAATAAATTCACACAACAGAGGTTTTTATGGAGAACTGACAAAAATCATCCTTCAAATATCTCACCTTTTCTGTTTCTAATAATTTTATACAAAGCAAGATGTAAGAGGAGAGGTTGAGGTTTCATGCATGCATCACACATAATTACATAGAAAGACGAGTAATCTTTTCAGCTGCTGATCTCCATCTACGGATATTATCTTTTCTGAAATAGGTGGGATATGTAAAACTTATCTCTTTGCAAAAACAGACAGCTAAATACTAGATATTTTCTGTTTGATATATATGGTAATTCTCCTAAAATTTTGAACAAAATTAAATAATTATTTTTTCAGCTGTTCGAATTTTAAGAAATTCGAGCTGGCGAATAAATTCACTGTTCGAAATTTTAAAGATCTGACCTATCTAACCAATGTGGTCATATTCTTCGCTTGTAACACAACCAGGTCACAAGTTAATGGCCATGAAAATGTCAACACCTTTGAAATAACCAATTTTAATCTGAATAATTTGTTGCTAATATATTTAATGACCATTAAAAATGGAAAATCTAATTCATTGTCTTTTTATGACCATGAAAATATAGTTGGTGGCCAGTGATAGACACAGAAAGTTTTACAAGCCATCATTTTTTTTCTGTAATGGTCATTACAGCTGTGAAAACATGGGCATTAAAATATCAAAATGCAAAAAAATAATGGGCCACTACCTTTTTAATGGTCATTAAATTTTACAGGGCAATAAAGTTAATTGCAATTAAATGCTTGGACTTGCTTTTTAATGACCATTTCGACTAAAATATGGACGATAATGGAATCCATTAATTTTTGCAAACAAAAAATAATGGATCACTTTAACATGAATTTAATTATTAATGAGATTTTAACAGGATTTAAACATATTCTAATGTTTTTTATGTGCAGTAGTGGTAGTTCCTTTAGAAAATTCAGTGTTCATAATTTTAGAAATTGCTGTCATGCCACTGTTCGAGATTTTAGAGGTATTTTGGAAATTACTTTTGACAATAATTTTTGGTGTCCGAATTTTTAGGGTGTTCGAAATTTTAGGAGAAATACAATAGTCTGTAAACCCATTTTAAACCGAATAAGATTTTCCTAACTCTATATACTGTATCGATCTAAGTATTGGGACAGCTAGGCCTAAGCAAACAGTGCAGACCCAGATCAGACTGCTCCTGAAGGAGAATTCTATCTGCACCTTTTGGACTTCTTGCTGGATTGTGAAACAAATTTGTCGAAATTTTAGGAGAATTGAGGCAAGTCTTTAAGGTGTCTGAATTTTTAGGAAATTTACGCATTTAAAAATTTAGGGGTGTCAGGTTGAGTTATATAAAGAAAATGGTTTAACTTTTTTCAAACTGTGAAAGCCCTGATCAGAAGCCACAGAGCCTTCAATGTTTGCTTGGGTTTTCCAGTATAAAATGGGTTCAAAGTTCTGAAGAAATACTAACAGAAATTACTGCATTTTACCCTAAGTATCTGGGGCTAGTTGTTCAAAACTAACGATGTCGTTAGTTAATGTATCATTAAAATATTTTTGCTGAACAAATGTGAGCAGCTTTTGCATTTGCAAAAGCTGCAATGCAAAAGCTGCTCACATTTGTTCAGCAAAAATAACAAAATTTTAAATATTAAACTTGCCAGAACAGTTAACAATATGACTGCTAACGAGCTCATTAAGCTAACGGTGCTTTGAACAACTGGCCCCTGGACACCTCAACTCCTTACAATACTTTTCTAAGAATTTGAACAAGTACAATATTACATGTACTATCCAATGTTATGTCTAAAATAGCTAGATGAGTTACAAACAGTGAAGACCCTGATCAGATGCCATGTTTTGCGGCATCTCATCTAGTTCTGCACTGTTTACTCAGGCCTATCTGTCCAAATACATATGGTAAATAGGTAAACTATCAAATTCAAAACAACTGAGGGAAAACCACAGAAACTAAAGAGATTACATGTATGATCAAATACTCAACGAACAGCAACAATGTTCTACAAAACTGTACAAGAAAAATAAATAATTAACATCACAAATAACATAGTTTAACAGAAATGACTTTTCTTCAATACAGTTATTCAGGATTAATGAAGTATAAACTGTAGGTTGTCATAGGCTCTAATTACAATCTACAGGGAATTTTTTTTCAACCAATCAAATTATTTTAAGTCATTTATTGCTATAAATTCATAATGCACTAGTCATTTGTAACCACTTTCCCCCCCCCCCCCCACCTACAAGGGTAGGCGGGGAATAGCGAGGCTATTGTGCAGGGTAATTACCCTCAGTGTTCCCCCACAGTGCCGGGTTAATGCAGGGGTTTTGATATTAGGCAAATATACCCCCAGTGGAATGAACCATTATAAACAGCGGGGCTTTGACCTTCTGGAGGTCCCCCGCAGTGCAGGGCTTCTAGCAGGGCTGTGAAAAGTTAAAAGTCATTGTCCCCGCTATCCCCGTAGGTGTGTGTGTGTGTGGGGGGGGGGGGGGCAGTGGCTACAAATGACTAGTGCATAAACTGAATGCCAAACAGTGCAGATCCTGATCAGATGGCTTCTTCAGAAGCCATCTGATCTGGATCTACACTGTTTGCAAAGATAGGGGTTGTCGTGAACAGCAAGATAAGGGTTAAGTTTACTGGTAATTGCAAAACTTAACTTAGAAAGATACTTAATTAGACTGCAATACAATAATAAATTATCAATTAAAATTAATTATCTAACTTTTGGTGCTGGAAAGAAGTATGTGTGTGATACGAGCATATTAAAGTAGCCTAGTAATAATACATGTTCACATTTTCACTTTACAAGTTGGTCAAAACACTGTCAGCTTCATGAGCTCATTAACAGTCAAAATGCTAACTGTTCTAGTAAACAGATACTTTTGCTGAAAAAAAATGTGAGCAGGGAGGACTTGCATAAGGTGAGCACTACAGAGGGCTTTGTATCGCTTTGCTATGTAACCATGTGTTTGCAAAAAGCACTTCGTAACAGTGTTTAGAGCTGCCTCGCTCTCTGAAATACAACGTTCCATAGCAACCAGACAAGACAAAATGGTGTTGCCCGAAATACCCGATGTATTCAGTCTCTAATCTAAGCCATTATATGATTTTTTCTCTATTTGAATGAGGTACATTGTGCAGAAATGACAACATAATACAAAACCAACCACTGAAGCAAGCACCACATTTTTTTCCAAGAAATATCCGGGTGTGAAAATTGTTCAATTTTGATATATATTTTAGAAAGTGCCTCCATCAAGCAGAGCGTAGCATAGCACGGACAAATCGCTACAAAGCCATACAACAAAGTGCTCGCCTTATGCAAATCACCCCAGCTATTGCAAATGCAAAAGCTGCTATTTTTTTTCGTAAAAATATCAGTATATTTGCCATGTAAAATGATCAAAATTTTAACGATAAGTTGACTATCAATGTTATTAGTTTCGAACAGTATGACTGGCTCTTTAAACTACTGAACTCATTAGCATCACGTGAACAAGTCCGTGAAATGAAGACCCCCCTAAACCCCACTTCAAATAGAGAAAATTGGGGTTTACGGGGGTATACATTATTTTTCTTATTTCTGTTCCAAGACATAGGTTGTGGGTACTTGTTAGAACCGCCTCAATGAGGCGGTTCTAACAAGCACCCACAACCTATGTTTTGAGCATTTATAAGAAAAATATCATGGATTTTCATCAGAAAAGTAACCATTTTGGAGATGTGAAAAATGCACTATGTCGCACGGGTGTATCATCATAATGGATAGCACACCAATGTGGCTAATTATGCTTTCTTTCATAGAAGCAAAAAAAAAAGACATTTTTCATAGGACTTTTTGTGATTTTTTTTTCTTTTTTGTGCTATGGGTGCTCATTAGAACTGCCTTCTGTGGTTGTACAGATTGTGTTGGGGTTTAATGACAAGTCAAGCCTTGCATTTCGAAAACACGCCTATACAAATACATTGCCAAATTTTGGCCCAAAAAAGATGAAAAATTGTGATATTTACTTATTTCTGCTCAAAACATAGATTGAGGGGGCTCGATAGAACCGCCTCGATGAGGCGGTTTTATCGAGTACCCACAATCTATGTTTCTGAGCAGAAATAAGAAAAATTATGTATACCCACTGAAACCCCAGTTTTACTATATAAAAGTGGGGTTCGAGGGTATCAAAATTATATAGGAGTGTTTTCGTGATGTATGTATTTTTGGTCTTCTCCCTAGTAGAGGAGATGAATGTGTGTGTTCGTGTGTGTGTGCATGTGTGTGTGTGTGTGTGTGTGTGTGTGTGTGTGTGTGTGTGTGTGAATTCGGGTTTAACGTCGCTTTCCACAATTTTTCAGTCATATCACGACGGTGTCTGGTTGCGACAGGGAGCTCAATGCTCACTTTTATACTGCTGCCTCACTGAAGCAGCATATCCCAGACACATTGCATGATACCACACCCAGTCACATTATCCTGACACTGGGTCGACCAGTCCTAGCTCTACCCCGTAAATCTGAGTGCCAAGCGAGGAGCAGCTAGTACCATTTTTAACGACTTTGGTATGTCGCGGCCCGGGATCGAACCCGTGACCTCCCGTTCCCCGGAGCAGACACTCTACCAACTGAGCTATCGGGGCCGGTATAGAGGAGATGAAAGTGAGGGACAGGGGAGAAGAGAGGAAAAAAATGAATGGCAGTGAAGAAACATAAATAACATTCCCATCTACCCTTAACTGCTGCAGTATTGTGTTGTAAAGTTTTAGCATTTTACGTCCGCTACGATCAGGCGCGTTAGCATTACCCCACAACAGGACGTAAAGTTTAAGTGCTTCTGGGCTGCAAATCGCGGTAGAGTTCAGCGGTGTGTCAATCGTGCTGATCTACCAGTGCCCTGTCCCTAATTATCCTAAGTAAATTGGAAGCACTGTAATTTTGAATTTTGAACGCCAGGTCGAAAGTGGGCATAAAGCAACAGAGAAATCAATGCCAATTTCGGCTGCAAAACGCGATTTCTCTGTCTTGCCCGAGAGCAAACTAGGTTATGTTGCTCTCTCTTAGGGCCGAGCGATTGGCTTTCGGTCTGGCTACACATGAAGTAGACATGCAATACCCATGGAAAACAGGGTTTTCGGACATGCGGCCCTAAGTTCACGATCAGTGGAGGATGCAGCAGCCTACTTCCAGCACTCTGGTGGGTGAATGTTGTACACCTCGCCGTCCTCCCAGTCCAGCCTGAAGCCCTTTATTCCCGCCGGGTCTTGATCTTTGCCGTAGGTCCAGTAGTACTCGGCCAATTCATACTCGGGTGTTGTTCTGGTTTGCGGAAGGTAGTACTGGCCACTTGTCGTCGTCGCTTGATCGAACATCAGGTAGACGATCTTCCCGTGGTAGTCTGGATGAGCTGGTCCCCTGTAGGTTACTTTCCCAAACTTCGGCGTAGGTCCCATTCTGATGTTCGAACTTGCGTGGTGGAGAGAAGGTGTAATCTCTGTGAATGTACGGCACTGGATAGATGTTAAAGCGAAGATCTTCCCCGGTGAAAGGCGGTCGCTTGTAGGTGAAGACTGGAGGCGGTGGCGTCGTCTTGGGAGGCGGCTTGGTGATTGTTGGTGATTCCCGGCGAGGCATCTTCTTTGGTGGAGGCTGCATCAGAGATCTGGTGATGGTTAGTGATGGTGGAATCTCGATGGTCACAGGCTTGGGCGGTGCTGTTTCCTGCAGTGGTTTCTCCGTCGCTGTAGGCTGCTGCTTGACTGTCTTCTTGGGTCTGGCTGGAGCTGGAGTGCTCAGGTCCCAATGGAGAGTGACAGTCACACTCTGGTGCTGAAGGCCTGTGGTCACTTCAGGCACCCCATGAAGCCGGCATGACTTCAAGAAAGTCACGAGTGGCTCAGGAAGGCGATACTCTTTCATAGAGACAGACATGATGAGAGAGATGTTGACTGTTCGTGAGCTGAACAGAGAATGCTATAAAATGTGCCGACTCCTTAACTGCTGCAGGCCAACTGTAAGCCAATATATATTTGGTGTTCCAGTGATGCAAGATACACGGCACCTTCACACCTCACCCACCCACCCCTATAATGATTCTGTTTTACTGAGTACAATGGTTTGAGAAAAAAAAAGAAATACAATTTGGGTGCCCTAGGTGATGAAAGATACCTGCCCACTTGGTTTTACTGAGTACAATGGTTTGAGAGAAAAAAAATAAGGAAAAATGTACACCATTACAAACCACATTTTTTTCCTAAACAAAGTGGGGTTTAGAGGGGTTTTCATTTCATGGACTTGTTAACTGATATGTCTTCAAAATGAAAAAGTTTTACTACTACTTAAGACTATGGGAGATGTAAAATACATACGCTTGTCCCCCTCCTCCGGCAGCTTTCTTTTGTAAGCCTTTGACACCAAATGGGTTTGGATTCTGAACCTGGGTTGCAGCTAAAACAGAAAAATCAAAGCACTGACAGCACTGGTAGATTGGTTGTCTCTAGGCTGGCTAATCGAAGCAGAAAAGATATTCGATTATCAGTCATCGCCATTGCGATCGATAATCGATTAGTAATTGCTAAGGTTTTTGTCATAATTTTACCTTTCTGGCTTTCTGTCTGAGCATGACTCTTACCATATTTTGCACTTACCATATGTATATTTGAACAGACAGGCCTGAGCAAACAGTGTAGACCCAGATGAGACGCCGCAGAATGCGGCGTCTCATCAGGGTCTGCACTGTTTGCCACTCATCCAGGTATTTTAGGCATAACTTTTGGTAGTTAATTGTACATATCAAGTAATCGATTGAAAGCAAATCAGAAATGATTATCATTTTTGGGTAATTTATCGATTGATTAATCGATTTTACCATTAATCGTGTCAGCCTTAGTTGTCTCTGAGTGTAGGTTCGGATATTAGTCCTGAATGTGAGTTATACTGTTTTGTCTAACCCTTGAGTTCCTGTGCTGTAAGCAAACAGTGTAGACCCTGATCAGATGCCGCATTCTGTGGCATCTGATCTGGGTCTATACTGTTTGCCAAACCCAGATAACAATCTTATGCAAAACTCTACCTCACAGCAATAAGAATTTCGTGGCGAGTTTTTATAAACAACCATGCAAATCAGTGATAGTCACATGGACATCAGCACTGAAAAGGTTCTGTGCTTGGTAACTTTTGAGTCCATTGACAAACAACTCACCCAAAAATGTCCTATTGTGTAAAGAATACACTTACCTGCCTTATAGATAGCAGGAATCCATTTTGAAATTTCTGCGTGTCAGGTTGGACTACAGTAAAACCTGCCTTCGTGGCCACCTCTATTAAGCAAGTAACCTGTCTTAAGCAAGCAGACATTCAGTTCCCGAAAAAAGGAAAATGCATTAAAATTCACCTACATTAAGCAAGCACCTGTCTTAAGTTAAGCAAGCATTTTTTGAATATCCCACAGGTGCTTGCTTAATACAGGTTGGACTGTGTTTAGAAAATGACTGAATAGTTTGCAAACCATGAAGGCTCTGATCAGACACGGCTCTGATCAGACACCACATTCTGTGGTGTCGGCTCTGGGCCAATGCAGATTGCCAACACAGTCAGTCTGGCTAATGATTAACCCTTTTTGCACCAAAGGAATCTTCCTCCTTATATATAACAGGAGTCCATTTCAAAATTTAGGGTGTCAGGTTGTGGTTTCTTCAAAATTGACTTGGAAAATGGCTGAACGTTTTGCAAACAGTGTAGGCCCTGATCAGACACCGCGTTTTGCGGCATCTGATCTGGGCCTGCACTGTTTGCCAATTACCCATTTTGGGGTTTCTGGCCAAAATGGGTTAACTATTCCATAGCACAGCCTGTGCTAACAGTTCAGACTCAAATTAGTTGTTCTGGATCTACGCTGTTTAACATAATGTTAAGTGAGTGAGTTTTAGTTGTACGTCGCACCAACAGCTAAGGTCATACGGAGACGGGACCTCGGTTTAATAATAACATAACATAATGTTAACACACCCGTGTGACATAGGGTATTTTTTCACATCTCCAAAATTGCTACTTTTCTGATGAAAATTTGTGATATTTTTCTTAAAATACTGCAAGCATAGATTGTGGGTGCTCGTTAGAACCGCCTCATTGAGGCGGTTCTAACGAGTACCCACAACCTATGTCTTGGAGTTAAAATAAATAAATAATGTTTACCCCAGTAAACCCCAGTTTTCTCTATACAAAGTGGGGTGTAAGGGGGTGTTCATTTCACGGACGGGTCACGTGATGATATCACCTTTGTTTTGAACTGTAAATGGACTGGTCCAAGTTGAAAGACGGAAGAGTCTACTTATATAGTATTGGGATTAACCTGTTTTATATGCTAAACCCCAACACAGTGCAGGCCCAGATAAGATGTTGCAGAATGGTTCATCTGAACTGTGCCTTGTGTGTTCACAAAAAGTTCAACTATTTTCAAAATGAATTTCTGAAATCTGACACCAGTGAATTTCCAAATAAACTCCTACATCAAGGCAGAAGTGTCTATTCAGGGAAAAAAATGGGCCAATACTATTCCTGGAGACTGAAGAGAAAATTACCCTTCTGGTGTTGAACATGAATACTGAAAACTAAGTTCCTATAAACAAAGAGTTTACTCAACAGCACCATTCCTTGAGATACCCAGAAAAACTGCATCTGAAAATGTTGTCTGTTGCTACTTCTTTCAAACTTTTCAAAAATGTTTTTGCATACAGGCAAACATTGTGGACCCTGATCAGACTGCTCCTAGAGGAACAGTCTGATCTTTGGGCTACACTGTTTGCAAAAAATGACTTTTTAAAGTAACCAGCAGATAACAAAGCAGACAACAGCAATGACAACTGTTGTGATGGTTGAAAGAGAATGGGTGCTGTAAAAACCTATAACATTCACTGTTCAAAACTCCTTCTATATCCCAGTGATTATCCAAAGATGAACCAGTAAAGGCTCTGGCCACACTGACTGGATCTGAGTCTTTGCTTGTCACACACTCTTGCAGGTTTTGTCATGAATTGGCTGAACTATTTTAGCTCATGTTTACAGTTCATTTCTGAATACAGTCACACTTCAATGGCTTGAACACCTTTGGGACCATGAAAATCTGTTCGAGACAGTAGTGGCTCAAGCCACAAAAGTGTAACTGACATGAGACATACCAGGGTTAATTTTGGGACATCTTTTCGGTGTTCTATGATAAATATGTTTGATGTGTATACTCATTAGAATTGCCTCATCATGGTAATTCTAATGAGTACACAGAGTATACATTTGCAAGAGTCAAAAATTTTCTTAATTATCCTCACTTTTTCTTATGCAAAGGAATTCTCTAGAGACTCAAGAATGCGTTTGACTTGGCCATGGTAAACAAGCGATCAGTGTTCAAGCCATCAAAGCTCTACTGTAGTTAGCCTTTTTTAAGTTTTAAGAATACTTCAGAAGTATAAACAGACTAAATGAAGTTGCTAATAACTTCAACAGATGGACCAAGTCTTCTGCAACAACAAATCTTGGGTGTCTTCCAAATGATAAAACTTCAGACTGTTGCTTCACAGTGAAACAAACCAGGGGAATACATCATATTCTGGGATGATATTTACCATGAATACATTTTGGACTATTTGTTAGAATATTGTTCCAGTAAGGAGATTCTCAAAAGCACCCACAAAATTTATTTTGTTTTAAAGGAAAATTAGAGAAAACTGTGTGAAAATTGTATTAAAACATATATTCTCAGTGGCTGTTAACTACTCTATTCTTACCAAGTACTTATAAACCTCTTTATAAGACTGTTTATGATAACAAGGTTTTGGATAAATATTTAACCCATTTTGTAGCGGAAACCCTAAAAGGGGTACCCTGGCAAATAGAGCAGGCCCAGATCAGCTTCTGCAAAATGTGGCATCTGATCAGGGCCTCCACTGTTTGCTAGAAGTTCAGCCAATTTCAAAATAAATTTTGAAGAAAACACAACCTGACACCACTAAATTTTGAAATGGACTCCTGCTATATATAAGTTGGTACAAAAAAGGTTAAATTCATGAAAAATTTATAGGTTTCAGTTCATCTTACTTTGTGTTTTCTACATCCAGTGTCCTCTAGTTAGAGACCACCTATGGGACTGTTCAAAAGCAGTCTTTAAGAACACTTTTGAACAGTCCCGAAGATGGTCTTAACACATTTTGAACCAGAAACACAAAAATGGGTAGTTGCCAAACAGTGCAGGTCCAGATCAGATGCTGCAGAATGCGGCATCTGATCAGGACCTACACTGTTTGCAAAAAGTTCAGCCATTTTCCAAACCTGAAGAAAACACAACTTGTCATCCCTAAATTTCAAAATGGGCTCCTGTCATATATAAGGAGGAAGATTCCATTCAGTACAAAAAGGGTTAATATGGGAATTTTACTGTATATTTCATGTAATTGTTAGAATCGCCTTATGCAGGTGTTTCTAACAAGTACCAACAACATATGGGCCCCGTCAAGCGATTTTGGTACTTATCGCCTATGCGAGCAGCAAAGGTTAAGACAAGCCTGCACATCCGCGCAGTCTCGCCAGAACCTTCGCTGCTCGCTCATACAAGCAGTGAATCAAGAGGAACCTTCAGACAGAAAGCCATATCCCTGGCCCCTCTGAATGGCTGGGCATGCGCAGTTAAAATTTGTCATGAAGGAATGCTCGAAGACACAAATTCGCTTGGCGGGGCTCATATAATTAATTAGTCTAATGTGATGGAGAAATAAAACATATTCCAAATGTATCCTCATTACTCCCCCTTGATTTAACCCTTTTTGTACCAAATGGAATCTTCCTCCTTATATATAGCAGGAGTCCATTTCAAAATTTAGGGGTGTCAGGTTGTGTTTTCTTCAAAATTGATTTGGACAATGGCTTAATTTTAAGCAAACAGTGGAGGCCCTGATCAGATGCCGCATTCTGCGCGTCTGATCTTCAATATATATCTTCAGTTTTTATAGATTTACTATGAGAGCTTCAAGGGGAGATTACTCTTAAGTGTGCACTTATTTCATTTCCTTTTCAAAAATAGCTTTGGTGTGCGCTTATAGGAGCATGTGCGGTAATTAGGGCGAATACGGTATAAAAAATCTAATAATCAGACAAAAAAGAAAAGGAAACAGAAAAGAAGCAGAAATTACAAAATATATAATATGGAAAAGAACAGTTTGCTGTGGCACCTCTTGATCTGGACATTTCACATAACAACAGTAACATCAGCACTGGAAGCTGACCAAGTGTATTCCATGTTATCTAACAGGATTAATATTGAAGTTATGCTTATTAAGAATGAAATTAAAGAAATGAGTAAAGAATTTGGAAGACAACTACAAAATCTAGAAGAACACCTATTAAAGCTTGATGACAGATCAGGCTCCAAAACTGAAGAGAGTGAAGCAGATTCAAACAAAGAGATACATAAAAAGGTACCAAACCTGTTACAGCAGGAGAACTTCAAAAAGCAAATTAGCATTGTGAAAAGAGCATTTAGTGAAGAAAAGATGTTAATAAGATCATTTAAAAAGCAAGTAAGCCACACACTGGAAGAGTTTAAGACATCTGTTAATATTCAAGTCGAAAATATGAAAGAAGAGAGGGATTCTAAGGAGATGGCCAATAATATCAGTGAAAAACTTACAAGACAACAGGAACAAATAACCAAAATTCAAGACAATCAGATGTTCAATACAAATAGACTTAATCAGTTTGCACAGCAAATTAAAAGTGCAAAGATTGCTCATATGCAACTTAATAAAAGACTAGAAGGCAGAAAAATAACCTTTACTTCTTATGTTAACTCAGAGCAGAGTACACAGCAAGGAGACACCATCAAATTTGATGGAGTGCTATATAGTGAGGGAGGTGGATATGATAAATTAACTGGGATTTTCACATGTCCTGAGACAGGTGTTTACCTGCTCGCTGTCACCCTGGTATGCGATTCAAGTCAGGGTGAAACAATATTGACTGCCACTCTAAAAGTTGACTCAACAACAAAAATGAATATGGTTTCAAGATCAACCAAAGAGGGAAAGTATTGTAGTGAGGGATCAAATATGGTTACTGTACATCTGAAAAAGGGTCAGTCAGTGCACGTTGAAACGTATGGGAATAAAGCTGTTGTAATGAAATATATGTCAACATTCAGTGGAGCTCTTTTATACAACTGAAGACAACAGTTTATTAAGTATACAGATACTACTGGAAGACTTACTTTCCATTTTTTGCACATATAAATCTAGCAGACTTTGCCTCCATTTTTTACAATGACACAATTTTCATAAACACTAAATTCAATTTTTGATTTTAAATGTCTGAATCCATTTAAATAGCAGTCCTGTCTCCCTTGTTCCTCACTATCATCTCTACTCTGTCTTCTATCTCTTTTCTCCCTTTCTCTGGAAGATGACAAAAATGATCCACACGGGTGGACATTTAATAAAGCCCCAACAAAAAAAAAAAAAAACTACTATGATGTACAGACTACTGGCAATTTTCTTGAAGATGACCATAATTGGATATAACAAATCTGAAAGCCCCATATCTACTTTCAGAAATATTTATAATTCATTGCTTCCTTGCAAGCTCTGGGAGTCTACACTGAATTCATACAAATTACAAATTCAATGTTTTCTGGATGAGTCATACTGTTCCAGAAGAATTCTAGAACTGCACAGGGAATTCAGCTAACTAATTGGAAAGGTATTCTAAAATGAAGAATCTCTGGAGAAAGTGAGACTCAGTACAACAAACTGCTCCATGCAAAATGATTAAGTTTTTGACAGTTTTCATATTTTTTTTTTGTTTTTTATTTTTGAAGTTGCATTTAAAAGGAAATAACTGTGGCGGAAACTTCTAAGTGGATCCAACTGCAAAACACAGAAATGTAAAGCAGTGCAATCTTGCAAATATAGGGATTATAATTAGGAAGCATTTTTTTTTTTTCTTTTTTTTTTTTCTTCGAATTTCTATACACAACAGTTCATTATTGTTCTATGCTTAAAGGTGTAGAGTATCTACACTGACATGATTGTTATGTAGTATACTTTACCGACCCCGATAGCTCAGTTGGTAGAGTGTCCGCTCCGGGGAACGGGAGGTCTGGGGTTCGACCCCGGGCCGCGACATACCAAAGTCGTTAAAAATGGTACTAGCTGCTCCTCGTTTGGCACTCAGATTTACGGGGTAGAGCTAGGACTGGTCGATCCAGTGTCAGGATAATGTGACTGGGTGTGGTATCATGTAATGTGTCTGGGACATGATACTTCAGTGAGGCAGCACTATATATGTGAGCATTGAGCTCCCTGTCGCAACCAGACACCGTCGTGATATGACTGAAAAATTGTTGAAAGCGACGTTAAACCCGAATTCACACACACACATGTAGTATACTTTGAAGCACCATAAAATCCTAAAAATTCTCCAATTTTTTTTTTTTTTTTTTTACACATTTTTCACAATCCAGCAAGCTGTCCAAAAGCTGCAGACAGAATGGCAAATACTGTAGATCCTCAGTCTGATCTGAGTCTGCACTGATTTCTTAGGCCTATCTGCTCCAATACACCTCAACCTCATTATAACACGGAACTCCGGGTCAAACCAATGGACCGTGTTAGTTAACCCTTTACCACTCAGAAAATTAGCAAATATAGATTCTTAACAGAACACTGATATAGGTAAATCAATAGTCCATATTGGTAGGGTGACAATCTGGACCAAAAAAATGGGAACCCATACCCCCCCGTATAACAAGACAAGTCATATACCAAAATGTTCGTCAGGATCTGTAGTATCTGAAACTGCCGGCATAAATTGGCATAAATGATGGCGAGCTGAGAAATCCAAGATGGCGTCCAAGATGGCCGCCATAGCTATAAATTCCAGTTTTTCATAAAATATGAATATAAATACCACAAATCATCTTACAAACTTATATTAATTATTTTTCGTGTGTAGAAAGAAGATTTGTGATAGAATATAGATCAACTTTTTAGGTTTGACTTAAAAACCGGTGAAAAAAATGATATTTTATTGTTTTTGTGTCTAGTTTCATAGGTGGTACATAAAAGCAATTCTGATGTTTCAAAATTTAAACAGTTTTTACATATCTATTGTTTTATTTTAACTAAGACACTATTCAAAAATATATTTAACACTATTCTAAAATATATTTATGGTTGGTTATGACTTTTTTACCATCAATTTAGCCCCAGGATTACCCCACCCACTCAGTTTACCAGTAAAATTCATTCACATAAATGCTCACACACAAGGGGTTTGTAGGCATGTGCTTCATTTTAGACAATTAAGAAGTAGAGGACATGTACAATAATGCTTAGTTCTGTTTTCATATTGTCTCGAAAACATGCCCATATGTTTTTGACCCCCTTGAGCCTCACTTTTTTATAAAAAAAACTAGGGTTTTCAGGGGTAAGCATTATTTTTCTAATTTATGCTTAAAGACATAGCTTGTTGGTGTTTGACAGCATTGCCACGTTGATAGGGTTCTAACGAGTCCCTGCAATCTATGTTTTGAACAGAAATAAGAAAAATATCATTTTTATCTGGGTTTTTTTTTTGGGGGGGGGGGGGGGGTGGGGGGTGGGGGGAGGGGGTGAGGGGGTGGTAGTAAAATCTTTCAATGGATTTGAATTATGCGTGTTTTCTTAATGTTATGTATTTAGCCATTTGAAACACCACCTCTTTATAATTATGTTTTCTGAATTCAAGCATAAACTCTTAGTTAAACAATGTTATATCCAAACAAAAAGATGGAATAGTGTAAAATAACTTCCTTTACATGTCATTTGTCATTTTTTCAATGCAAATAGTTAGGGGTTTGGGCTTTGAACAGTGTTATATAAAATGTGTTATAAAACGATTGTGCTGTACTAATAGGCCATATCGGACTACAAGAAAATGTTTTAAAACTGTCATAGTCCTCGGTATAAACATGAGCTAGAATGGTAAACAAGTTCTTACAAATGTTAGTTTTTGTTAGTTTGTTTGAATTGGGGTTTAACATCCCCGTCAACACTATAAAGGTCATTTTGGAGACGTTGCTTCCAATTTTGTGGGACTTTTACCCGACATTGAGATGAAATGACATCTCAAGCCCTACCGCCCAATGAAACCAGAAGGCTTATATACATTGGACGATCTGACACACACCGCTTTGCCTGGGCAGGCTTAGTCTTTCTTAAAAGCGGTTTACCTGTACTCGTGTGTGGTCAGATTCAGCTCTTCGTGGAAGCACCATGCAGCCCAATCTATTTCTCCATGGCCTGATGGGCTGGGGCGACTTACAAATGTTAGTTTGCTTCTTTGTATTGGGGTTTAACGGCCCACTATTTAGGTCATTTTTTAGTTTCTCAGTTTACTTATCCACACTTTTCCTGGGCAGGCTTTTACGTAAGTGATTAACCAGTACAGTGCACATTCTTTTGCCAGAAACTGACAACTGCCCTTCTTGAATCAGCGGAAGAGAGAGAATGACCGTAGAAAAGATTTCATGATCAATCTCCACGAAAGAATGTTGCCGACCCCGGCAGGTATTGAACCTGCGTCCTCCTGATCACCATTTAGGCGCTTACACATGTAAGACCTATTCAAACATGCTTTACTAATTGCAAGCTTGAGTACATTGTTTCACTTTCTATGAACAAATGGAGTCATCACTACACTGATCAGGCTATTTACAACCATATTAGTTAAACGAGGGATGCTGTTTGTGTCTGTGTTATGAGCTGTGGAATGAATAACCCAGTTGCAGGATCAACCATATGCCCTAGGTCTATAGGGCTAGGAAAATTCATCTTAGATTTTATAGCTTCCCATCAAATCGGTAGCTGATACGTACACCTGTACAAATGCAGCAAAAAACTATTAGTTGGTGGTATATGACTAGGTCTAACTCTGGATTTTTGGAGCACCATTGTTGTCTAATGTGTTTGTCTGAACAGCAAACCTACAGGAAAATTGCTGCTGCCTTAACTGGCCCTGAGACATTTGACTCAGTAGCAAGATCTGAAATCTCTTGAAGCTTGAAGTCTGATTTAGGCATTCTTCTTGCCTATACTATGTAAAGGAGAGCAGGTATCACATTCTGTAAGACAATACAGACAGCATAATTGCCCTTTCATCTGGCTCTATCTTCCTGAAAACAGTGTGAACTGGAATACCTGGTGCAGGCAGCATGAATACCCTTCCTGCCTGTCTTGAAGAATATGTTATCAGCATTTATCTGGCTAAAGTGAAGCAGAAGTAGAACGAAAACATGGGTATATGGACTGACCAAAACAGCTGTGTTAACTCCCAGAGAACCTGCAAACTGCAGGTGCAAAATCATTCTACTATCGGCTTCTTCATAGTTGTAATCGAGTTATTGCTGAGCAACAACAACCTCACTGGATACTTTCAGAGATTTGTTCTCAAAATAGAAGTAAAGCAATGATCAAGAATCGATACAATTAATTTACACCTCCCATCAATGACTCTAAAGGGAAAGAAACACAAACATGAAGTAACTAGAACTTAATGGAAACAACAACAGGAAAACCAAAAGGACAGCTACTGTCCCACAAAATGGCAAAATGGCTATCCAGTTATATTATAGGAATCACCCACAATGAAGTTATGAACAAGCCCTTATAAGATGGTTTTTATCATCACCCATTACTGCTAAGTATGCCATGCATAGTTGCAAGCTCTACCAAACACCATACCAATACACAGGCTTATAATAAGTCTATTAACAAGATGCTGGATTTATATCACAATGACAGTTTAAAATTTATTGAACCGTTTTTCCTGACATTTGGACAATTTTGTTTGTTGTTTTATTTGAAGTTTAACGCCCCATCAACACTGTAGGTCATTTTGGAGACGTTGCTTCCAATTTTGTGGGACTTTTACCGGACATTGAGATGAAATGACATCTCAAGCACTGTTGCCCACTGAAACCAATACAGCTTATAAGCATGGAAGGTACGACTCGCACTGCTTTGCCTGGACAGGCTTAGATCCTTTAAGGGGTTTACCAATACCCATGTGCGGTCGGTTTCAGCTCTGCGTGGAAGCATCATGCACCCTGATGGGCGGGAGCCGAAGACATTTGAACAATATAGCTACTGGAGATGAAGTTCCTCAAGAGATGGAGAAGTTTGATAAGTTGCCATAAAATGGGTCAAAAGCCATTTGAGTCATTCATGCTGGAAAGGCATATACCCATAGCTTGTTAGGCAGTCCAAAGAGCAATCTTATGAGCGTTTGCCTGGGTCAAAACTCCAGACTGTGAATGATATCAGGTCAATGGCACAGGTGTCTGGGGAAACCAGTCTGAGGAACTGACTGCCTCCGGTGAGGAAATATATGCTTTCTATACATCAATTCATTCATTCAAGGTCTTGCCTTTCAAAAATGCTAATGATCACGCAAGTTTGTTTACAGATGAAGAATGTATGATGTCTACCAATAAGTCGGATTTCCTTAAAAAACTAGAATGACTTGCTGGTTTTATAGTATTTGACGGGATGTCTGTATTTAAAATGTTGCAGCATTCATCATGTCTCAAACTGACATATCAACAGATGGCTGCTATGTTTTGGTCTTACAGTCTTCTTACCGTTATTTGGGTAGCTACCATTCACGTCAGTTTTGACAGGAATGAGGCAAACAGTCTCAAATCACAGACCCAACAAAAGTGTGGAAAGAATGTTTCTTCTCGCGCACCTGTGTCTACAAGGAAAATGTAGTAACTGGTGATTGATAGATACTTTCCAGGAGTAAAAGCAAGAACTTTACACTAGATACCTCAACGAAAATTGCCATGAGCTTCTTAAGAAGAATGCTACTGTTGTTGGTGCAGGTTGACTGGAGAACAAGGCTCTGATGTTTCCGCTGATGTTGTTCCTGTTCAGCATGAACTTTATTCCAATCGTGAAGAAGCTGATAGTAGAATGATTTGCAACTAGCCGTTGCAGGTTCTCTTGTTGTCAGTTATGATACTGATGTTTTCTTTCTACTTGTTCATTACTTTAACCTGCTTTATGCTGATGACAGGCAGAAAAGGTATTCATGCTGACTGCACCAGGTATATTCCAGTTCACACTGTTTTCAGGAAGCTAGAGCCAGATGAAAGGGCAAATATGCTGTCTGTATTGCGTTATGGGTTATGATACCTGCTCTTCTTTACATAGTACAGGCAAGAAGAAGGCAATTCATGTTCTGCCTAAACCAGACTTCCAGCTTCAAAAGATTTTAGATCTTGGGACTGAGTCAAATGTCTCAGGGCTAGTTAAAGCAGCAGCAATTTCTTTTTAGGGCACAGGTGTGCATATCAGCTACCGATTTAATGGGGAGCTATAAAATCTAAAATTAATTTGCCTAGCCAAGTAGACCTAGGGTATACAGAGTAAACCGCTTAGAGATTCTGAGCATGCCCAGGGAAAGTGATGCGAGTTGGACCATCCTTGCATATAAAACTTTTTGGTTTAAATGTGTGGCGGGGCTTTAGATGTCATTTCATCTCCATGTCGGGGAAAGTCCCACAAAAAAATTGAAAGCAATGTCTCCAAAATGCAAAATGACTGATACAGTGTTGATGTGGGAGGTTGTACCTCAAATCAAACAAAATATAACCTAATTGTATAGCATTTCCTCTTTATAACACGTTTTCATAACACTTTTGGATATACCACTTTACAACCCCCAAAACCTAGCCAGTTACACAGCAAAAATGACAATAAAAGGCATTTTAGATCAATTTGATAAACACTATTTTGCTATTTTGTTTGGATGTAGCACTGCTTAATTAAGACGGTTGGTTAATGCTCAGGTCCCGAAAACAGTGTTATAAAGAGGTGGTGTATCCTAATGGCTGATCATAATTATTATAATATAGTATGAAAACAGAACTAAGCATTAGTTTTAATGCCCTCTTCTACTTGTTGTGTAAAATGAAATCCTCGCCTGCAAATCCCTTGAGTGTGAGTATTATGTGAATGAATTGTACTGGTAAATTGAGTGGGTGGGGTAATCATGGGGCTAAATTTATGGTAAAAAAGTCATAACAAACCATAAATGTACTTGGAAATAGTGTTAAATGTATTTTAGAACAGTGTCTTAGTTAAAATAAAACAATAGATAAATAAAAATTGTTTATAATTTTGAAACATCAACATTGCCTTTATGTACCACCTATGAAACTAGACACAAAGACGATGAAATGATTTTTATTTCACCGGTTTTCAAGTCAAACCTAAAATGTTGATCAATATTCTAGCACAAATCGTCTTTCTATACCAGAAAAATAAATTAAAATAAGTTTGTAAGATGATTTGTGGCAATATTATGTGAATGAATTTTACTGGTAATTTGAGTGGGTGGGGTAATCCTGGGGCTAAATTGATGGTAAAAAAGTCATAACCAACCATAAATGTATTTTAGAATAGTGTTAAATGTATTTTAGAATAGTGTCTTAGTTAAAATAAAACAAAAGATATGTAAAAACTGTTTAAATTTTGAAACATCAGAATTGCTTTTATGTACCACCTATGAAACTAGACACAAAAATAATAAAATATCATTTTTTTCACCGGTTTTCAAGTCAAACCTAAAAAGTTGATCTATATTCTAGAACAAATCTTCTTTCTACACCAGAAAAATAGATTAAAATAAGTATGTAAGATGATTTGTGGTATTTATATTCATTTTTTACGAAAAACTGGAATTTACAGCTATGGCGGCCATCTTGGACGCCATCTTGGATTTCTCAGCTCGCCATCATTTATGCCAATTTATGCCGGCAGTTTCAGATACTACGGATGCTGACGAACATTTTGGTATATGACATGTTTTGTTATACGGGGGGGTATGGGTTACTACCAGAAATAGTGGACTTTTTGGCCCATTGTCACCCTACCGTATATGGCTGATAGGCCTGACAGTCTTATCTGAACAGAGATATTGGCATTTTTGTGTGATTTACACCCTTATGTTACAAAAATGAATATTTTAGTATTTTCTGTACATTTGAAAATATTTATGTAAATGTAAAGTTTCTAGGAAATTAAATTTTCTTTCCAATGGTACTAAATTTATCATAGTTTCTCTTTGCATTTGGAAAATATGAAGTGTCAAAGTAAGCAAAATATTTTCTTTAGCAAAAAATTCTGTTTTGGGTTGGTCAGAGAAATTATTTTTAACCACCATAGCCCCAGAAAAGAGGGGGTATCCACGTATTATTTTTCTTATTTCCGCACAAAAACATATTTTGTAGGTAATCATTAGGGCTCTTCCAACAAGTTTCCAGAACATACTTTTATATGCATAAATAAGATCATGTTCATAAGTCTGTGAAATGAACATCTATCTGAACCCGGTATACATTATTTTCCTTATTTCTGCATCAAGACCAAGGTTGTGGGTACTCGTTAGAACTGCCTCAATTGGCACCCACAACCTATATATGTTCTGAGTATAAATAAGAACAATATCAAAGTTTTCAATGGAAAAGTAGCCGTTTTGGAGAAATTGAAGACTCTGGTATGACACATGTGGGTGTTTTGTTTATGAAAAAATCAGTACTTCTGCATAAGATTAAAATAACTATTACAGCCTATCTATCCTTTTTTCACCCCCATCCCCAACTTTACCCTTTTTTTAAATCAGTGTATCAACCACCCCATAGCCAGCTCACCCCAAAGAGCCGTCTCTGTATTTTTATTTTTTTTTTAGAAATCGTCTGTTTGATTAGAGGTATAACATCCCCATCAACACTATTTAGGACATTCTGGAGATGTTGCCTCCAATTTGGTGGGACTTTTACCCAACACTGAGGTGAAATAACATCTGATGCGCATGATCATTGAACAGCGTCTGGTCTGGGTCTGTGCCGTCGCATGTGCTGTCTACAACCCTGTAAACCCTGATCATACGCCTTATAATAAGTGTCTGGGCTCTGATCCCGATCTGCACTGTTTGCACCTTTGTGTTCTGTCTATTGTCATACAGACAGACGGGTGAGTGACGCCAGGCTGATAGCTACTGGTCTGGGTCTGTGCCGTCTACAACCCTGTAGACCCTGATCAGACGCCTTATAATAATTTTCTGGGCTCTGATCCCGATCTGCACTGTTTGCACGTTTGTGTTCTGTCCATAGTCATGCAGACAGACGGGTGGATGATGCCAGGCCGTCGCTTTATCCCCCGAACGTGTTCAGGCTAGGGATAAAAAAACACCACCGTCGGCGATAAGTCCCTGCTTAGACGCCGCATTATCTTTGTGCAGCGTCTTGTCCCGGTCTGTGCCAACCCATATGCCTTCTACAAACCTGTAGACCCTCATCAGACGCTGTTTAATAATTGTACAGGTCTGATTCGAATCTGCATTGCTTGCATCTGTCTGTTGTGTCTACGGACGGATGGACATGTGAACGGACGCCAGACTCAATTTTGTTTGCGGACGGACGGACGCCAGGCTGATTGTTATATCCCTGAACCTATTTGGTCAGGGGATAAAAAATAAAACACACCGTCGGAGGTCAGACCATGATCAGACGTCACATGATCATTGTACAGCGTCTGGTCTGGGTTTGTGCCATCGCATATGCCATCTACAAACCTGTAGACCCTATACAGACGCCGTATAATCATTGTATGGCGTCTGATTCAAATCTGCACTGTTTGCACCTTTGTGTTCTGACTATTGTTATACAGACGGTTGGGTGGATGACGCCAGGCTGATCGCTATATCCCCCTGAACATGTTCAGACTAGGGATAAAAAACATCACCGTTGGCGATAAGTTCCTGATCAGACGCCGCATTATAGTTGTGCAGCGTCTTGTCCGGGTCTGCGCCGACCCATATTCCGTCGACAAACCTGTAGACCCTCATCAGACGCCGTTTAATAATTGTACAGGTCTGATTCGAATCTGCATTGCTTGCATCTGTCTGTTGTGTCTACGGACGGACGGACATGTGAACGGCCACCAGACTCATAATTTTGTTTGCGGACGGACGGACGCCAGGCTGATTGTAATACCCCCGAACCTATTTGGTCAGGGGATAAAAAACAAAATGCACCGGCGGCAGTCAGACCATGATCAGACTTCGCATGATCATTGTATAGCGTCTGGTCTGGGTCTGTGCTATCGCATATTCTGTCTAAAAACCTGTAGACCCTATCCAGACGCCCTATAATAATTGTATGGCGTCTGATTCAAATCTGCACTGTTTGCACCTTTGTGTTCTGTCTTTTGTCAAACAGACGGTTAGGTGGATGATGCCACGCTGATCGCTATATCCCCCGGACCTGTTCAGACTAGGGTTAAAAACAACACTGTCGGCGATAAGACCCAGATCAGACACCGCGTTGTCGTTGCACAACGTCTTGTCCGGGTCTGCGCCGTCTAATATACCGTCTACAAACCTGTAGACCATCATCAGACGTCATTTAATAATTGTACATCTGATCCGGATCTGCATTGTTTTCATATGTCTGTTGCGTCTACAGACGGACATTTGAACGGACGCCACTCATAATTTTGTGTCTACGAACGGGCGAATGAACGGACGCCAGGCTCCGAACCTGTTCAGACTAGGGTGTCACGGCAAGGTTTCTTATTTTCAACCCGAAACTTATAGGCATGTAATTACTTGTTCTCTTACAAGAGAGCAATACTGACATGTTTACAAGTTAACCGAATTTTTATATTGTTTTGTGCTACGGTAGCTAGGCCTTGTCAAGAAAACTGTCCAATTATGTTTTCCTTGATAAACATAGGTTTCTTCGTTCTTTTAGTACGGTTTCGGACCTGCACACACCTAAACATATGTTCTTGATGGAAGTTACGTCTGTCAAATCAGACAGATCTTGTTAAGAGGGCGTATTTTCTAACCAACTAACCTTCTTGAACCCTCTGTTATTCTCTGCTGGCTGGCCTATGTGGTCCTCCATACAGGTGGCATGTCGATCAGGCGACCCGACTTTGTGAGCTATTGTGGCAGGGCCATCGCATGATCGTACACGTGTACTGTCCCATCCCTATATAAGTAACTGACCGCTCAACATCGGGTGTGGGACATTATTTCCAGAGCCGATGTTGCATATCGAGCATAGGCCGATAGCAGTGAGTAAAATGATTTTTATTTATTATCTTTGATTCTTAGATGCAGCGCTATTCTTGCTTGTCAGTATCCTTCTTGTGTTAATATTGCCATTTCTTTTCCCTGTACAGCACATAAGGGGGGCACCTTACTGTTGGGCAGAGAAGAAATGGAACTTAAGCGCTGGATCTATTGCTTACATGGATCGCCATCTATTGTAAGGGTAGATAATTTTGGCGATTTATGTACCCGCGTTCATAGTAGGGGAGATAACTGCGTTATGATTGAAAGATACCGTGTAAGATGGCGTTGGTTCATAGGGCACGCACGCACGCATCTTTTTGCAATATAATTTGTGTAGATTCTGATCAGGCGCAGTTTAAGGTCACACATACCATCATTATCGGCGCTTCATTGCATTGAAGGTCCTGATCAGACGCAGCACTGAATTTTCACAATAATGTTATTGTACATGTTTTTTTTTTTCTCTTCTTTCGTTGGAAGACTGTTCAGATCCAATGAAAGTTTTAATGAAATAGTGCCAGGGTGCATTTTCTGTAGACCCTGATCAGACGCCACCTGCGTCTACGCGCGATATGTTTTTTTATCAATCATATGGCTCCAAGCAGATTTTCCAAATATTTTGAGGGGAGTACATTTTTGCTCACCGGTCTAGCCTGTAAGACTGGGCGAGCATACTGTACTCGATGATGGATGACAAAATAATGTACTTTACTCGCCGTCTGTTGGCAAGACGAGGAGTCCCAGCATCTATGGCTGGTTGTCATCATGAGTTAGTACCCTTTATCCTTAGTTTAGAGTCGGTGTACTTACATCAGAGTACTCCGAGCGATACATTGTCGCTGCAGTGTTAAAATAACGGTGGTGCACTCATTTTTCCGTGTTTCTGCTTTGACATGCGGATTGTGGGTACTCGTTAGAACGGCCTCACGCAGTGATACTGTTCTAACGTGTGGGCGCGGTCCGTATTCTGGGCAGAAGTAGGGAACAATGGGAAACTTTTGCACCGTCATTTTCAGCCATATGTTTTGTTAGAAGAACATTATATTTATGGTAACGCATTCCTTGTTTGCGCAATGCCGTTCTAATGGACAATTTCAATCATTTAAAAGTGTAATGTTTCTGTATTTTATTTGTACATGTATAAGCTCGTTTCTTAAGTGTAATAGTTTTGTCTTAAATGTAGTAAGCTTTGGTGCACTGTGGTTATATCAGTCCCACCACATGTATTTGGCCCCAACGTCGTGACGTCAAATTGACACTGACGTAATGACCGTTGACGTCGAATATACGTTGATATAACGCTCGCTTGCCCGCTCCTAGTGATCTGTTATGCAGGTTTCCCGTGCAATGAGGGGTGGCTTTCATTTATCGCATTTGTCAAAGGTCAAATTATCCTGAAAGTTTCACAACCCCCCACTTGCGCGGGCATGGCATCACACATCAGGGAGAGAATTTGAAAAGTTGAGGTTAGCCGAGATTATTATGAGGTGTTCGTTAATTTCAGACATCTACAAGGCTTTATGATCTACCAATGGCCTGTGGCCCGTAGTAGCATCTAATTGACTATTTTGTCAAGCCAAGAGGGTAATCCATACTTGACCTAGTCAGAAACGAATCTCTTATATGAAGGAAGAATCTCCAACATGAAGGACGTGTGAAGGAGGCATACAGGCGTCCCGTTTATCAGAGAGATCTCCTTAAACATGTATGGTTAAAAAAATGAACACATCTCGTATATTACAATCCTAAAAATGGGAACAGAAAAGGAATTCTCTTATTGCTCCTAAGAGCATTGTGTCTTAAATGTAAGACATAAGTAACTGTTGTTTTCCATAAGTGAGTGTGTGTTGTGTACTGTTTTATTGAAGTAACGTGTACTGTTTTATTGAAGTAACGTGTACTGTTTTATTGAAGTGACGTGTACTGTTTTATTGAAGTGATGTTGTAAATAAATATTTGTGTTACTTGGACCTTGTTCTTTCTCGATTAGACCACCCCTCGTCTATCTTGACGCACGCTGCCTTTGGGTGTGTGTGAGGCTGAACGGAGCCGCGGGCCAGCTCAACCTCCCACTCACCGGAAGTCACGTGACATAGGGATAAAAAACACCACTGTCGGCGATAAGACCCTGATCAGACGCCGCATTTCAGTTGCGCAGCCTCTTGTCCGGGTCTGCGCCGTCTCAGATGCCTTCTACAAACATGTTGACCCTCATCAGACGTCATTCAGCAAAAGTACTGCGACTGATCCGGACCTGCATTGTTTGCATCTGTCCGTTCTGTCTACGGATGGACGAACATTTGGACGGTCGCTATATCCTCCAAACCTATTCAGTCGCGGAAAATAAAATAAAATGAACCGTCGGCTGTTGGAGCTGAATCAGACGTCGCGGCAATAATTGTGGAGCGTCTGATCCGGGTGCCGTAGCATTTTAAGGTCCAAAAACCTGAAGACCCTGATCAGGTGCCGCTTAATATTTGCATCTCTTTGTCTGTTAAAGTGTCGGCGGTGAGACCCTGATCAGACATTGCATATATTTTTGCAGAAATTAATATTCATTAAAGGGGCTGAAACTACTGACCAATGAAAGGTCTTCTACCCATCTGTAGGTTTTATTGCCCTTTCGATGACCACCTGGGTACACTTTTGCGTACTGTTGCGTAATTTATTGCGGCTCAAAGCTCGGCACGCTCCGGGTGGCATCCGCTGTATAAACATTCCTAGGGTATCATAATCCCCAATTAACTAATTATCTTGGACCATAAATCCCTTGAATCTAACTGATTATACAGCGCTTATTGTCTTTACATAAATCATGCAAATCTTGCGCGACCGACACACAAATATTGCATCATTCAGTAACAGCCCAGTAATTTTCCATTACGTCTGGCAAGGTCATCGTGATTCAGGAGAAGAAACCCCTGGTGTGTTTGGTTGCAAATTACACAAAAAGTTTGTGTAGAAACATATTTGTTTTTTTTCGCAAATATTGTTGGCAAAATACCAAACTTAACATTTATAAACATCCGGCGTTTTTATATTTAGGAAAAAGATAAAAATAACGCGATTGATTTTGAGACACGGGCAAACATGTATTTGTTCAAATAGCGACACACGGGAATATACGTATCTGTACGTTAATCGATAAACACGTAAATATACGGATCTGAGTGCTAATGGATAGACTCAGGAAAATACGTATCTGAGTGGTAAAGGGTTAACCGAATCGTGTTATAAACGCTGACCATGTTTGTCACAGATTGACACTATGGTGATCAAGTTTTCCAAACAAGATGATGTGCGGTCCGGTTAATAACCGTATTTCCCGACTAAAATGTGTTTAGAACTAATCAATGGCAGTAAATACCATGGCCCATCTAGTCAAAAAGGTCTCTTTAATTGAAACCAGCTGATAAACCACCTTTTTATCCACAAAATCGTCCAATCTGACAGCGAGTATGATGCCATTTTGATAGCTGGTTCCTGGCACATGTCCGGTTCCGAACTATTGGCTATTGTCCGGGACAGTACCGAACTTCAGTACTGTTAATAGATTTTAATGGTAAAATTACAGAATTAGGGTTTGGAACCAGACAATGTGGTCAGCGGTTAGGAGAAATTTGAATTACTTCTCTTGGAATGCCTCACCCATTTGAAATGATTTTCAATGGCGCACATGGTATTTGAATGATTTTTTTACCACGAAAATCGATCATGAATATGTTTTATCATTTGCTTTTAAGCTGCAATAAATCTGACTTTCTTTTACATGCGGCTCTAGAAAATCAGTTTTATTGCAGTTCACGGATCAGATCGTCTGCATCGATGTTTAAAATTTCTGCTGAGCAGTGCTCCTTGACAGAGCGATATAATTTTTTTTCCGGTTGCGTAACGGAATTCTTTAAATCTCTTTATCTTGCTAAGCCAACACTTTTGATTGTACCGATGGCAGTTCATGTTTATCATGCGTGTGAAGCTAAACAGGTTTATATACTGTATATTCAACTCTTTCAATATCGATGACATGTTTGGAGGCCTGCAATAAATATCAAAAAGTGCGGTTATAGATCGTGTTAGCTACCGTATTACCGCAGTCAAAAGTGGGAGGAAAATAAAATTGTTGTACTTAAAACCTGATAGAACCCTCGGAAAATATTTATATATGATGGTTGGGGAAAATATGGGGTCCAAAGCAAAACCGTGTTATATCCAAATTCATGCTGTAACGAATTGTGTTATAACGAGGTCCAGGTGTACTTAGGATCATTACAGAAGTACATGTAAATGGCTAAATTTCTGTGCTCCTGCACTGAATGCGTGTAAATGAACTGCAAAAGATTATGGCCTAAATGATGCTAATACAGTAACCCTCTTTGTACCAGAAACCCCAAAACGAGTACCCTGGCAAACAGTGTAGACCCAGATCAGGGCCTACACTATTTGCAAAAAGTTAAGCTATTTTCCTAATAAATTTTAAAGATAACACAACCTGTGACCCCTAAAGTTCGAAATGGACTCCTGCCATGTATAAGGAGGAAGATTCCATTTGGTACAAAAAGTGTTAAGTGTTAAGTGTATTGATTCCTGATCTTTCTTTTACTTCTACTTTAACCACGTTAACATTCAAATATTCCTGTAATTTGTTCCCAATCACCACTTTGTGCATTCTGGGTAGATAGGTTTACCCCTGTAGACCCCAGTTTTACTGCATGATGGTCGGGTTCAAGGGGGTCAGAAATATATAGTCGTGTTTTCGTGATGAGAATCATTAAATGACAATAAATTTAAAATGAAAACCAGGGGCATTCACTGGTCGTTCACCTGCAACAATGTGGCATGCGACTCACACAGTGAAAATGTAAATAACAGTGTTACAAACACTTTTGGGCCATCCTGGCTTGATGAGTAATAACCTTGACTCTGATTCATTAGGCATGCGACTCACACAGTGAAAATGTAAATAATAGTGTTACAAACACTTTTGGGCCATCCTGGCTTGATGAGTAATAACGTTGACTCTGATTCATTAGGTATAACACCGCGTGATATGATAACTTGTGCAATGGAAGGTCATGCGGCTCTTCCCCTTGTACTCCGATTTTTGTCCACCTCTGATTAATGACCGGTATGATATGAGTGTAATAATCATGAAAGGTTCGAAAAACCAAAACAAAACTAAATATTCACTGTATCAGACATTGATCACTAATCATATCTCCGTCCTCGCTGCTGTAATACAAGGAACACTGACGTGGATATGATGTGGGAAAATACGTAGAAATTGATACTGAGCTTTGGGCACCCATTTTAAAATGTTAAGAACGCTAGCACTAACACGAAGGGTCTTGTGCCGCAGTGGACTTAAACCATGACTCGGGACAACTATGAGATGCCAAGGTCTGTGTTTTTCTTCCCCTCCCTTTCTCAATATTGTTTGGCACAATTAAGTCAATATAAGTGATATAATCTTGAAAGGGATGTAAAACTGTAAAAAAAAGTAGTTTCCCCCGTTCACATTCTTAGTAAATTACGCTGATAAAAATGGCAAAACCATCGGAGGGGCTCAGAATTCGGCATCACTTCAGCGTTTCGACGCTAAATTGATGTTGATCCAACGTTATTTTGACTGAGAATGAAACGGTGAAGCTTTGGATATGTTTTACGAATTTAACTTTACCTTGTTTAACATACCTGCTTATAAAGAAACTTAAAATCCATTTTTTGCACTTACATAATTATAAATATCACTAAACTTTGTGTTTTTATTCTAACTTGATATATATATAGAAGTCATGTGCAATCTGTGCACCACAGTGTTTAGACATAATGACGCCGATCGGTCTATTTTTATGAATGGATCGAAAGGCTGTTACATTACACTCCTTCGGATTGGAACAAGAGTTTGATCATGAAAGAAATTGATATGCATATCTGTCAAAACCGAAGAGGGCATTATAAAATATCGGACGCCTGTGTGCATCCATACCACTTCAGTTTTCCTAGTATATATTTGTTGTAAGGTGTCATGTATCTGTTAGTATTGCATGTTGATAACTTTCTCATGTTGTTTGCTGAATTGTAACACTGAGTGAATAATAAAGTTGAAAGAAAAGAAAGTTGGAATCCTCTGACACAAGGTAAGAATGCTCATTTAGTTGCACAAAATAAGAATTCCTCACTTTGCGTAGAATATATAGTCTGCATTGTATAGGCATCACCCAAAATATAGATTCTCTCCCTTCTCTCTATGTTTTAAGAAATGAAAAAGAAATTTCACTAGAAGAGTTCCTAAGCCAATGTGGCAAACAAAAAAATAAAGAGAAAGAACAAAGAAAAAAGAGATAAACAAGAAAACATCTATAAAAGTTAAAGAATTTACTGTAAATGTTTGAAGTGAACATGAACAACTGTCCCTTTTGATAACCTCTGATGAAGCTGCTATCATATTCAATATAAATGAGCATAGAATCTGCCCTGTTCATAAATATTAGAACAAACAACAACTGCAAGTATGCTTGTCAGTTTCCCCAGGGGCAAAAACACTGACATTTCTTCTTGTACATGCTTAACAATTGTTGAATTTCAATATTTATGTGCAGGATCAATCTCTCTGCCAATGACAAGCCATAAGTAGACTTCCAAAATCCTGGACATATGCTTCTCCCTGCAATTTCTTTGTTCAAGCCCGGGGGGCGTGTACACTCTACATCTTTCCAATTCTGTGGTGTGTTCCTTGCTTCCGGGGGATGACTCTTTCTACGAGTAGAACATATTTACAGGCATTGTGGTGAAGCTTGCTTACCAAGTAGTGCTTACTATCCGTGGATGCCTGCTTGCACCATTTCTTCTGGGGGTCCATGTCTGTTGGCCTGAACATTTTGCTTTGTCAGTTATTTATGGATTTATGAGTTTGGATTATGGCTTGGGTATTATGACCCCAACTACTTTTTGTGCCTGAATACATAGGGTCAAAACTCAATAAATCCATTTTGGGGCTTGGAAAAATTAAGTTAATGAAACATTAAAATGAATTTTTTGTAGATTTTTATGGCATTATGGTTATCACCACAAACTGTAACAATGCTGCCATCAATGTAGTGAGTAATGCAATAAATATTCCCATATACTTTTGTAACTGAAAGTTAAAGAGAATAGATTAAACTATTAGTTGTACACAACACCAAGACACAGAAACTACTTACCACAAATTCACAACATTAAAAGAAATGTTTTACATCTGAACCTCCTTATAACACAATTAATGTCCAAAGCAGAAACTGTGTTAGATAAACAACCTTGTTATATCCAAACAAAAATGTACAGATTATATAAAAAAATGACCATTTATGGTCATTTTTCTATATAATCTACACATTTCTGGGTTTAAAATTTAAACTGTTAAATCACAAACTCTGTTTGTTTGTGTTGAGGTTCAACATCCTCGTGACCTCTAATAAGGTCATTCTGGTGATGTTCCTTCCAATTTTGTGGGACTTTTACCAGAATATTGAGATGAAATGACATCCAAAGCCCTACCACCATAAGAAACTGCTAGGTTATAAGGGACAGTCCAACTCTCACCACTGTTCCTGGAGAGGCTTAGACCTTTAACAGTACCCAAAAGTTTGGTTGGTTTCAGATCATCGCAGAAGCACCATGCAGCCCAATGCATTTCTCCAGGCCCCAATGGGCGGGGTGCTAAACATCCATGTTATAATGAAGAGTGTTATAAAGAGGTTTATATGTATGTTAACAGTTAATTATACCTAGTACTGCTGTTGCTCCTTTCCTGAACATAGCCACTTTTGTTAGCATGGGGAAAATCAGAATATATCATTACTATGTGCAATAACATAGGTGACATGCAAACATGTATAATTATCAGCTGTGACAAGCGAACTGTGTTATAAAACATGTGTGCCCAGCAAAGACCGATCAGACTGCACATATGTGCAGGCTGATCAGTGTCTTCACTGGGCACTATTCTGACATCCATGGGCCCAAATCTTCCTCAAGCAGATAGGGAAATCTGTGTTTTGACTACCTGACTACATATTCTGGGAATGCATGCTGGTTCCAGTCCTTGCTGAAGATACATTTTCACAGGTATTGTAACTCTTCAAGTCATGACAGATGTGCATACATGCGCGTACTGTATATGTTAAACCGTCAGTATTCATCATCTTTTCTCATTCTGACAAATTCTTATCTCGTTGTTTTGGATTTTATGGCCCAGTCAACACTATTAAAATTGAGCCAGTCAGTCAATATAACTATATTTTTCCTGGTCAGGCCTAGACTAACCCCAGTATAAATTACAGGATTATCTAAGGTATTCTAATTTCCTGGCATCTGATTAAGTCTTGTGAGCTGACCATGCTATTATTAGTTTATTTGTTTTTTTTCTGAAAAAGGGCCTATAACTCCAGATCAAGACACATACCAGTGATAAGTTAGGGATATTTTTTCCATATTTCTTTATAGAAACGTATGTTGTGAGTATTACTGTAATGAATCTAAGTATAGGGACAGTTACAGACTGATCAGGGTCTAGACTGTTTGTCATTCTGTCTGCATCTTTTCTAATCCTTGCTGGATCATAAAACAAATTTGTTAAAATTTTAGGAGATTTACAGGAAGTTCTCAAGGTGTCCGAACTTTTAGGATTTTTACGGTATTAAACTAGATTTGTCTCCTACAGAAACCACAACATACTGGAAGCAAAATTATCCCCAAATTATCTTTGTTACCCCTCCTTACCTGGAGATAAAAAGTTTGTAACACCATGCTATTTCATGCTTATACCATTATACAACCACGCAACCAGCAGTTTAGCAATAAGACTTCTCATCACACTTTCGATACAGTTTGCAACGAAATCAAAGACAGGCCGAAAGCTTTGTCACTACATGTTGAATGTTCATTCAAGTGCCTCTGAAAATGTATTATTGATGACTGACTACTTCGTAGCTAGTCCTCAGATGACTGGCCGAAATTTTCAAGCAACTGACATAATGTTTATTACATTTTTTAATATGCAGCGCAAGTGTGCAGACGGCAGTATTGCAGTGGTATAGATGTTTGGACTAAGGCTAAGCTCCTTCCCCACTTTCTGTGTGATGCGGAATTTACCGAGCATTCAATATGCTAAATATAGATTATACTTTGATAAATATGTCACTTGCGATGCAAATTCTTGTTCGGCATGTCACTGTGTTTTGACATATTTGCACTTTAATCAACTCACTTCAGAATGTTGTATTGCTAAACTGATAGTTGCGTGGTTGTAAAATCACATTCCATGGAACTTTTAGCAATAGCATTCACAGTCAAAAATAATGAATATTAAAGCTGATTTTTTCGTGTCTTTTATTTTGTTTTTGCCATGTTTTTTCAGCAAGACCTTTTTTTCTTTCTGATTTTTGAGCAACATATCCAGCATAAACCTTTAAAGCACCTATCAAGAAATTTTCTTCTTTTTTTCACACTGACTGTCAAGTAGTTAATGAACTGAACAAATACATTATATAAAGTAGTTTGGCTGGCTGCTAGTATTTAAGCAATGGGGGTGGCTAAATTTATTTATTCAGCAGGATATGGGTTAACATCTTAGGAGAAGCCCATTTTGAATGCAAGTTGTGTCTGCATAGTTTTGTTATGTACAATTCTGTACTATCAATTAAACAGAGTAGAACTTGATCAGATGCCATTCAGCAGAGTTTGATCTAAGACTACACCTTTTTGATATGCTACGCAAATATGGTTTTATTACTATGTAACTATCAGCTGTTGTTACTAGTTAAAACATTTTGCTGAGGATCCAAACTTTCCATGGACATCATGAAAACACGTCTATATAAATCTGACCACATTGAACCCCACTTTTATTAGTAAAACTGTGGTTTACAGGGATAAGCCTTATTTCTCTTATTTCTGCTCCAAAATATAGATTGTGGGTACTCGTTAGAACTACCTCGATGAGGCAGTTCTAACGAGTACCCACAATCTATATTTTGAGGCAGTGCTAACGAGTACCCACAATCTATATTTTGAGCAGAAATAAGAAAAATATCACAATTTTTCATCTTAAAATTTATTTTTTTTGGGCAGAAAAGTTTTCAATGTATTTGTATAGGCATGTTTTCATAATTGAGAAATATTGAAAATCCTCTCTGAATTATCAGGATTTTTGTCTTTGTTTTTAGAAGTTCTGAATGGACTGTAAGCAATCTCATTCATCTACACTATTTGTCGTGTATCTTGATTTTGTCAAGCATTCCTTTTCAACAAAGATGCAAGCATTGATCTGAATGAAAATTTTATATTACAAGAACTCACATGGTCTGCATCTACATTTCTTGATCATTCTGATGTCTGTCACGTCTCCATGGCAACTCTTGCAGTAATAATAAGCTCTGAAAGTAGAAACATTTCTTATATTTTCTCACAGAAAGCAATAATGACATTGAATATATAATGTATAAAAGACATACTTTCATTTAAAGCCCAATCTGTGATGCCTGAAATATCTGCAAGTCCACATGGTCATAAGACATTTCTAAAATTAAATTTTCCATGTGATATCAGTTTCCAAATCAGATTTTCAACGCAAAACCACTTTCTAAAATTAGATTCTGGAATTCTGCTGCCTAAGTGAACTGGCCCTTTGCCTTCTCTTTTACTTGCATTATGAGTGAGTGAGTGAGTGAGTTTTAGTTTTACGTCCAACCAACAGCTAAGGTCATACGGAGACGGGACCTCGGTTTAAAGACTCATCCGAAAGTCTGGAGAAGCCCGGGATCGATCCTGCGATCCCTGGTTTACAAGGCGAGTAGCGTAACCACTGCACCACGAAGGCTTCTACTTGCATTATGAATACGGGAACCAGAAGTGTTTCAGTTTGACTCTTTTTTTCCCTGGTAACGCAAGACGAAAAATGTAGCCAGACCAAAAACATAGAAATAAACTTATACTTGTAGTTTGACCAAGTTTTCCCTGGTAATGATAATGTAATTATATAATGTGACACTGGAGTGTTATCATAATGCGGGTTTTTGAGTGCTAAGCTATCTATATCCCAATTATACATAACTTACATAAACATTAACCATATTATAGGGAAGCCCCAGAGCAAGTAAAATGGCATAAAGGGAAGGCCATATCAATATTCAATCATTTAGCTTTGTGACTATATAAACAAACAAATGTTAACTATTGAGTCACTGGACATGGCTTTGCCTCTGCTAGTATTGGTATTCTCTGGTCAACACAACATCATGTTCAATGACTCAATAGTAAATAATTATATTATGTTTAAAGGAAAATGATTACATCTCCAAGCCTAACTCACCTGGATCAGTCTGATCATGATATATTGTAACATCATGACCATCTTGGCTGTCAGATCACATGGCCTTAGTGATTCTGAATATCCATGTTGCTTTAAAGCCTCTGATTAAGTTTCTGAACAGCTATGAAAACACGCCTATACAAATACATTGTAATCTTTATCGCCGAAAAAAATCAAAATTTTAAGATGAAAAATTTTGATATTTTTCTTATTTCTGCTCAAAATATAGATTGTGGGTACTCGTTAGAACCCTCAGCATGGCGGTTCTAACGGGTGCCCACGATCTATATTTGAGAGCAGAAATAAGAAAAATAAGGTATACCCCTGTAAACCCAAGGTTCACTATATAGAAGTGGGGTTCAAGGGGGTCAAAATAATATAGGCGTGTTTTTGTGATGTAAGGATTCTGGAGAAAATAATGTTTTTGCAGAGTGAAGGGTGTGGCTGTCCTCTTAAAGAATTTTGGGATAGTGGCCATCTTGGAAGTCAGAATGCAACAATTCTAGCAATTCTTAATCACCATATCTCCCCAATGCCTCCAATCAAGTTTAACTCAATCAAACTGACCCTTTGAGAATTGTAAGATGGTCAACCTGGCAGCCATCTTGGCTATCAGAATGGAATGACTTAGCGATTCCCATTCTCCATGTTGCCACAAAGCCTTCCACCAAGTTTCAGCTCAATCTCACTACCTGTTCAGGAGCAGATGCTCCAGGTGAACTAATAAGGAGAGTTGTCCCTCAACCCATTATTACGGCAAACCCAAAACGGGCCACTGGTAAACAAGTGCAGGCCCAGATCAGATGCCAGATGTTTGCAAACAGTTCAGCCATTCTGTTCTGTTGTGACGTAGAGTTCCCCCGTTGACTTGTCGGGGCACCCCGTATTTCAATACGGGTAAATATATGAGCTCTTAATATATATATGTGCTGGTGAAGGTTATATATACAGTTTGTGCAGTTCAAATATTTATGTACACACTCGCCATGCGGCGTTAACAACGTGATATCTGTTTAAGTTTTGCAACTCTCTTTCGATGAATCTGCTCTATGAATTCTCTGGAGTACAGTTCTGTAAGAAGAATATCGTCATTACTGGTCACATAAACTGAAGCATCCAATGTGAGCTGAGTAAACACTTCTGGGTCTGTTAGGTTCACGTCTTTTGCGTCTCTTAAGGCTGAATTCTCCTGTAGTTTTTCTTTATAGGCTTCCCTTTCAGGACCAAAAACTGAGCATTCTGCTATGAAGTGTTGCCGAGTTTCTGGAGCAGCTAAACACAGTTTACATGTAGCATCAACTGTGTACTGATTAAATGCAGCCCTATTACCTTGCAAAATATAAGATCCCGTTAAAAGTTTGCATTTTAATTGCGCCCTCCTATTGTCGGCAATACTATTTCAAACAGTACACCATATTGGATGAGCTTTCCCTATTTTAAGTGAAAGTGGGTTGACATACTTTAAGGATGATTTACTCCTAATATCGTCCTGCCAAATGGACTCTATATGAGAGTTGATAGCATTAGTGCGGGCCTGTTTCCATTGAAACTTGGACACATGTGTCTCAAAAAGGCAAAAAATTGAGGGGAGATCATATGTTTTTAATATGGATTTAATGAAATTGAACCAACTATTCTCTTGATCATCTTTGATGACGAGCTGTCTTTCAGCAATTTCATGTTCAATAGATTTCTTATTACCCGCAATGTTCATAAACAGACTCATTTACATGTCAATTTCTAAAATCAACTCAACCTGGAACCACTAGACGGACTCTACTACAGTAAAACTTAGATGGCTACAGCACTATTAGCTCCTTTACTATTGCCGTTTTGAACTCATTCTTGAGTTCCAAGAACCACACTGCCATGACTGCAGATATTGATATGTTTTGGATAATTTAAGGAGAATTTTCTTGTTTTATCTGTGAAAATGCATTTTGTGTGTACTCATTAGAATCCCCACATAGAGGGTCTTACATGAGTGGTCATTTCATATGAAATTTATGAAACAAGCTTTGGCGAGTTTCATAAATTTCGTATGAAATTACAATGATTGTAAGAATCTGTTTAACACATGACCACTTTAATTTCGATTTTATCACCTTTTTTCCACAAAGAATGCATGGTTGACATGGACATAGTCATGACGTAACTTAAACCTGCCAAAGTGTTATTATACGTGGTCATATGATTTTTATTACATGACGTTATCCACTGCTTATCAACGATATCATATGATAAAATGATTTATAAAGAAAATCGAAAAGATCATCCCTACCATGTCTCTTACCTGCAGCTATGTTTAACCCCTTAGTTGAACAATTTAACAGTCTTTGCTTGTTTGTTTGTATTGGAGTTTAACGGCCCAGTCAACACTATTTTAGGTCATTTTTGAGCCGGTCAGTTTACCTATCCACACCTTCCCCGGGCAGGCTTATACGTGAGTGGTTAACCAGTACAGTGCACATTCTTTCGCCAGAAACAGACAACTGCTCTTCTTGAATCAGCAGAAGGGAGAGCATGACCATAGAAAAGATTTCATGATCAATCTCAACGAAAGAATGTTGCTGACCCAGGCAGGTATCGAACCCGCATCCTCCTGGTCACCAGTCAGAAGCGTACCAGACTGAGCTACCGAGGCCAGCACAATTTTACAGTCCAAAACATGTTTGAGCCATTGAAGTTTCTCCCTATATATACCGCAAAAATCCTAAACATTTAAACACCTTTAGGCCTTGCTATAATTCTCCTAAAAGTTTAGCAAATTTGTCTCACCATCAAACAAGAAGTGCAAAAGGTGCAGATGGAATGGTAGACTGTGTAGACCCTGATCAGACTGCTCCTTCAGGAGCAGTCTGACCTGGGTCCACACTGTCTGCTCAGGCCCGTATGTCCCAATACTATGGTTCATCAAGGAAAGGTGGAAGATTCCCTTCAATACAAAATGAGTTAAATATTCCCATTTGTGGTAGGCACAATATCTAACCTTTTAACTTCTTCCGCTGACTCTGCAATAAAAAAGCCTTGTGTCGCAGTCTCTAACTTGACCTTTGGCCCAGGATTTATAGCCAATGAGCTTTCTTTGCCATCTTCAGCCCTGACCTCAATGGCCAGCAACAGTAAATGCAGCTTGTCAAAACAGAGTCTGAAAAAGGAAAAAAAAGAAATACATTAAAATTCTGCTATTAAGACAACCAAAAATTGAGACTAATTCTGCATTAAAAAGCTTATTTAGAAAGTTTCAGTTATTTTTCTTTGTGTTTTCTGCATACATTCTGTGTCCTCTGATCAGACACCATCTTTGGGACTGTTAAAAAGTGGTCTTGACCACTTTTGAACAAGACCACTTTTGAACAGTCCCAAAGGTGGTCTTAATTTAGGAATTTTACTGTTTAGTAAAGTGATGTATTTGCACATGCTCTAATGAGTGCAAAATAACACCTATTTTCATGGAGTACCGCAATGATTCTAAGTATTTGGACAGACAGGCATAATCAAACAGTGAAGAGTCTGATCAGGGTCCCCACTGTTTGCCATTCCGTCTGCATCTTTTGGACTCCTTGCTGAATCATAAAGCAAATTTTTTAAAATTTTAGGAGACTTATAGCAAGTCCTCAAGAAGCCTCTGTGGTGTAGTGGTTACGCTACTCGCTTTGTAAACAAGGGATTGCAGGATCGATCCCGGTCTTTTCCAGACTTTTGGATGAGTCTCTAAACCGAGGTTCTATCGACGTATGACCTTAGCTGTTGGTGGGACGTAAAACTCAAACACTCACCTCATAGCAAGTCCTCAAGGTTTCTGAATTTTTAGGATTTTTCTAAGAATGAGAAAGAATCTAAGTCAGTATATATGTCTTGCAACATTTGATACCGTATTTACCCCAATTATTCGGACATTTCTACTCCTTGGCGGCCGTGATAGTGCAGTGGTTAGCCATTTGACTTATGATCGAAAGGTTGTGGGTTCAAATCAGGGAGAACTGTGTCCTCTGGCAAGCTACGTAATGCCACTGCCCCACTCCACCCAAGTCAGGTGTAAATGGGTAGCAGTGGTGTAAAAGTCACTGCCTCTCTATCGCCCACATGATAACATCAAGAATGAGTGTAGTTTTAACTAATATACCTGTTTGAACCACAGTGAATGTGAGGTTTGGGATCCCCTAAGGTTAACTTAAACCCACCAGTAATTTTAACTGACCACTCCAAGTCAGTGCTTTTGGGAAAGAGCTGCTGATTCGCTTTACCTGTGGTCTATTTTGTTTACTGTCGTCACTCCATGTTTCGACTTCTTTTCCTAGTGATATTGTGGGAAGAATTTGGGATCAGATTGTATCAGTTCCTGATCATTTCTCTTTTTAATTTTTTTAACTCCTTGCCATGCTTGTTCCAAAATTTGAACAAGTACAATTGACTGTGCGATGTTGTGTCTAAGAATAGTGGGGTGAGTGGAAAATGGTGTAAATGGTGTAGACCCTGATGAGATGCCACATTCTGTGGCATCTCATCTGGCTCTACACTGTCTGCTCAGGGATGCGCGTCTGAATACGGTAAATATGGTATTCATACAATGTCTTACGGAACCAAATTTAAATATTTGTTAAATCTTTTGCAACAAGTTTGTACGAGACTTTTGTCTGCAACTGAGCATTATGATAACTCACCCATGCGACATAGTGCATTTTTCATATCTCCAAAATGGCTACTTTTCTGATGAAAATCTGTGATATTTTTCTTATAAATGCTCTAAACATAGGTTGTGGGTGCTTGTTAGAACTGTCTCATTGAGGTGGTTCTAACGAGTACCCACAACCTATGTCTTGGAGCAGAAATAAGAAAAATCTTGTATACCCCCATAAATCCCAGTTTTCTCTATATGAAGTGGGGTTTAGGGGGATCTTCACTGCACGGACGTGTTAACGTGATGTTTTTTTTTTGTCTTGACATTTGCTAGAACTTGCAGGAAGAACTGAAATCCCAACATTATGTTTATTTATTCTTTTCTCATAGCCTAACAGAAGTGAAGGCAATGATCAGAAATCGATACAACTACCAAACACCTCCCCCAAGAGACAGCCTGAGGAGCTTGCAAAAGGCTAAAATGTATCCATTTTACATTTGAAACCCTCAAATGGGGCACTGGCAAAGAGGGCAGGTTACATTGGTTAAATGTTCAATGGTCACTTGAATAAAGATTGCATCACTAAAACATGCCAATATAATTTGGACCCCCTTGAACCACACTTTTAAACAGTATAATTGGGGTTTACATGGGTAAACCTTATTTTTCTTAATTCTGCTCTAAAACATAGATTGTGGGTACTTGTTAGAACTGCCTCAATGAGGTGGTTCTAACGAGTTCCCACGTCGAGGCGGTTCTAACGAGTACCCACAATCTATGTTTTTGAGCAGAAATAAGAAAAATATTGCAATTTTTCATATTAAAACTTTCGTTTTAATCCGCGGTAAAATTTACCCTGTATATGTATTTGTATAGGCGTGTTTTACTAATGACCTCTAAATCTGTACCAAGTATTATCTTTACTTACTCTGCAGCCTCGGGAAAAGTGAGGCCGTTAAAGGAACTGGACAGAAACTCTGTGTACATCTCCATTGCCGTACCCCTCATATAATCATTCTGCCACTGGGCCATTTCCTGAGACTAGAAGAAAGGAAAATAACAATATACAGTAATATTCCGCTATTAAGACCGCCTTAAATTAGGACTAACTCTGTTTTTAAAAGCGTTCAGTTATTCTTTCTTTGTGTTTTCTACACCCAATGTTAAGACTTTCGGATGAGTCTTTAAACCGAGTCCCGTCTCTGTGTGACCTTAGCTGTTGGTGGGACGTAAAACTCAAACACTCACTCACTACAACCAATGTCTCTTAATAAGAGACCACCTTTGGGACTGTTCAAAAGTGGTCTTAAAGACCACTTTTGAACAGTCCCTAATGTGGTGTTAATATAGGAATTCTACTGTACACCTCAACTTCTTTATTTCACTATTGATTGGTCAGAAATGGGTGTGGGAAAATCAATTTATTCAGCAGGACAAGGGTTAAGATGCATTTTCACTCAAACTTCTTCAGTAAAACGAGGTCCAGTCTCCAATGGTGGGACTTTAAACTCAGACCACACACACACACATCTTTCTCAAGTATTTCACATGATGTCCACAACATCTTTTTAACACTGTCATGGTCCAAAGCAGAAACTCTGTTAGTAAAACATTAATTTATACCCAAACAAAACTAAATGTATAGATTATATAGAAAAATAACCATTCATGGTCATTTTTCTATTGGCCCCCGCCCATCGGGCTTGGAGAAGTATATGGGCTGCATGATGCTTCCACGCAGAGCTGAAACCTACCCGCACACGAGTACTGGTAAACCGCTTAGAGGATCTAAGCCTGCTCAGGCAAAGCGGTGCGAGTTGGCCCGTCCATGCATATAAACCCTATTGGTTTCATTGGGTGACAGGGCTTGAGATGTCATTTCATCTCAATGTGGGGTACAAGTCCCACAAAATTGGAAGCAACGTCTCCAAAATGACCTTTACAGTGTTGACGGGGATGTTAAACCTCAAATTAAACAATCATTTTTCTATATTATCTACGGTTTTTGGATAAATCTTAAAATCTGTGTTGTACCGAGAACATTACAAAAAGATACAATATCTGAATGAAAGAAAATTAACCAATACTTCATTACAGAACTTCATGTAGACATATTTATCTCCCCAAGACTACACTACCTTTTGTACTGAGCTAGAATCGTCTCAGGTCCTAAATGTTCAATTAACCCTTATCTAGCTGATCAACAGCTACCTTTGCATGCAAACAATGTAGATCCAGATCAGATGGCTTCTGAAGAAGCCACCTGATCAGGATCTACACTGTTTGTCATGCAGCTTGTGAATTAAGTGAATACATTTTATCAATTAATTTGTTTGAATTGGGTATGGCTTGATTGATTTATTTAGCAGGATAAGAGTTAACTCTTTTAACCCTGTAGACCCATGCAACAGTTTATCATACCTTACATATGGTAGACTGACCCGCACACGAGTACTGGTAAACAGCTTAGAGGATCTAAGCCTGCCCAGGCAAAGCTGTGCGAGTTGGCCCGTCCATGCTTACAAACTGTATTGGTTTCATTTGGCGGCAGGGCTTGAGAAGTCATAATCATTTCATCTCAATGTCGGGTAAAAGTCCCACAAAATTGGAAGCAACGTCTCCAGAATGACCTTTACAGTGTTGACGGGGACGTTAAACCTCAAATCAAACAAAACCTTACACATGGTAGTGATATTAGTCTGAGTCATAATTCAAAACAAATATGTTGAAGCGAGTCATTTAAGGCGAATGGGAACACCTTCAGGGGAGGCAACTTTTGCAAAAGTATTTTTGTCTCCCATGTCAATAGGGGTCTACTCTTAAAGGAAAGAATTTGTTCCTAAGGAGCAAATTCTTTCCTTTAAGAGTAGACCCCTTTTTCTGTGGGACAGGGCTTGTAGAAAGGCGAACAGAAGTCACAAAAGTTGTCTCCCTTTGACAAATGGAGGAAAAATCTGCCAGGTGTTCCCATTCCCCTTAAGTGTAATATCTTATCAATATGCCTTCAGCTCAAGTGAGCTTGTTTTGAGGTTTTTCATCCACTGTCAACACTATTTACATGTAGGTCATTTTTGAGTCATGTCTTCCAATTTTGTGGGTCAGACTTTCGGATGAGTCTTTAAACCGAGGTCCCGTGTTTGTATGACCTTAGCTGTTGGTGGGACATAAACTCAAACACTCACTCACTCACTCCAATTTTGTGGGACTTCTACCCAACATTAATATGAAATGACATCTCGAGCCTTACCTACAAAAAGAAACCATCAGGGCTTAAGGAACGGTCTGACTCGCACCACTTTTCCTGGGCAGGTTTGTTTTAGCTCTGCGTGGAAGCACCATGTAGCCCAATCTATTTTTCCAAGCTCTGATGGGCGGGGGCGAGACCAAATAAGAAAGGTATCAAAATTATTCATCTGAAAATACTACTTTTTTAGCACACAGATGATTTATCGAAATAATGGGGAATGGCTACACCTGAAACTAATTTCCAATATTTGTCACTTAAACCCCTGTGAAAAAGTATTTCACCTTAACCCATTTTGTGAGTTGGTGTGTTTAAGCAAGTCCCACCAATACCTATAAGGTCATACGGAGACGGGACCTTGGTTTAAAGACTCATCTGAAAGTTTTGAGAAGCCCTGGATTGATCCTGCAATCCCTGGTTTATCAGGCAAGTAGCATAACCACTACACCACAGGTGCTTCTAAACCCATTTTGTACTGAATGGAATCTTCCATATGCATAGCAGAAGTCCATTTCAAAATTTAGGGGTGTCAGGTTATTTTTTTTTTTTCAAAAATTATTTGGAAAATGGCCAAAATTTTTGCATTCTGCAGTTCTGTATCTGATCTGACTTGTACTGTTTGCAGATTAACCATCTTGGAGTTTCAGGTACAAAATTGGAGGACACTTCCCTTTTTGATTTTTAATACAGCACAACCTCTTTATAACACTATTAATGGGGTCCAAAGCAGAAACAGTGTTAGTTAAACAACCATGTTATATCCAAACAAAAATGTATATATTATATAGAAAAATGACCATTTATGGTCATTTTCTATATAATCTATACATTTTTAGGATCCATCTTGAAACCGTGTTATATCCATAACCATGCTTTAACAAATAGTGTTATATTGAGGTTGTGGTCTACATCAACTTTTAATAAATATGGGGCTCAGTCAATACTCTGTTGGTTGGCAGGCAGTGTAGGTGCTAATGAGATGGCTCACTCAATATGTGCCATCACAACTGGATCTACACTGTTGACATAGGTATCTGTACCGGAAAGGATTTCCCCCTTAAGGACCAAATGCTTCACTTAAACCCATTTAGTACCAGAAACCCCCAAAAGGGTACCCTGGCAAACAGTGCAGGACCTGATCAGGGCCTTCACTGTCTGCTAAAACTTCAGTCATTTTCCTAATAAATTTTCATGAAAACTCAACCTGACAAACCTAAATTTTGAAATGAACTCCTTCTTTTCATAAGGAGGAAGATACCATTGGTCAAAAGGATTAAGTGTAGCCCCTGTTGATAAGGGAGTCATAAGTATTTTTGAAAGATTGTTTCCCCTAAAGGGACCATACTCCTTAAATCATCTAGCAAATGTAATAAATGTTTTTCCAAAAACAAATGTGAGTTGCTTTTGCACAGCACTGTTTACTCTCATTTGCACTGAAAATCCGTTCACATTCTCTCCTCAGTAACAACGATTTTTTTTTTAAATTCCTAATTTTGGAAACAGAACAGATCCAGATCAGAATAGATCCAGATCAGTTGCTTTCTTAGAAGCCAGTTGATCAGGATCTATACTGTTTCCATCCTGCTTCTGAATCCATGATAAAAATTGAAATCATACAACATAAATGGCTAAAAATCGGGTGTAGCAAATTGAAACATTCAACATGGTGAGGGTTAATAGTCTGCAATGGAGTTTGATTATTTCTTATCAACAGAATAAAAATGTATTTAAGGGGAATGGGAGCACCTGGCTGATTTTTCTGCCATTTTTCAAAGGGAGACAACTTTCAGGAATTCCAGTTCGCCTTTCTTTAAGCCCTGTCACGGAAAAAGGGGTCTAATCCTAAAGGAAAAAAATTGCTCCTGAGGAGCAAATTCTTTCCTTTAAGAGTTGACCCCTATTGACATGGGAGACAAAAATACTTTTGCAGGAGTTTCCTCCCCTGAAAGTGTTCCCATTCCCCTTAATACTTTATAGGGCCTTCTATTTCTTTGCTTTTTCTTATCATAACTACCATCTCCAAACATTATTTGGTGTATTTTACCTGGAGGCACAAAAATGACTTCATTTATAGGGGGTGGGCATAAAAACTATAGCATCACGTGAACAAGTCCCTGAAATGAACACCCCATAAACCCCACTTTATATAGAGAAAAGTGGGGTTTATGGGGGTATACATTATTAGTCTTATTTCTGCTCCAAGACATTGGTTGTGGGTACTCGTTAGAACCACCTCAAAGAGGCGGTTCTAATGAACACCCATAACCTATGTTTGCCGTAAGATAAGAAAAATATTACGAACTTTCATCAGAAAATTAGCCATTTTGGAGATATGAAAAATGCACTATGACGCACGAGTGTGTTATCGAAATGGGAAGCCCATGGAAATGAGAAATGACTTACAGGCTTATATGACCTCATGGTGAAGAGATTAGCCATGAGTGTAGAAAACCCTGGAGCGAGACAACTTTGAGCAATAAAACCCAGCTTTAGTTCCGCTATACACACAGCATCATCTCCCCTCTTCCAGTCCCAGCTTGGAATGTTCAGTAAATATGCCTGTAATGAAAAGATCAATCAAAGCACTGACAGCACTGGAGGGTTGATTGTCTGAGGGAAAGCTGCAAAAAAATGGTACTGAAAGGGACTTAGTTTCGTCTACATTTCGTAAACACGCCTATACAAATACATTGCCACCTTTATCACCCTAAAAATGAAAATTTTAAGATGAAAAATTGGGATATTTTTCTTATTTCTGCTCAAAATATAGATTGTGGGCACTCGTTAGAACCGCCTCATCGAGGCGGTTCTAACGAGTACCTACAATCTATATTTTAGAGCAGAAATAAGAAAAATAAGGTATACCCCCGGAAACCCCAGTTTTACTATATAAAAGTGGGGTTCAAGAGAGTCAAAATTATATAGGCGTGTTTTCGTGATGTAACCCATAACTTCCTGTACTTTAAGCAAGCAGTGTAGACCCTGTTCATACACTGAGTTCTGTGGCACCTGATCTGGGTCTACCCTGTTTGCCAATCAAGTTCAGTTCATTTACCTACAATTCACCTATTGAAAGCTAATTGGAAATGTTTTCAGAAGAAAAGTATGTTCCCCTACCACTTTTGACCTTGAAAATGAGATCATGATCACCAATATCCAGTCTTTGGCAGGCTGAAATATAGTGCACCACAATCAATCATTTCAAAGGGCCATAACTCAGGAGAGAGGCATAATCCTGACAAGAAAAGAATGTGTCAGCTGTTTTTTCATGAAGAATCCATACAAATAATTTCAAGATCCTCGCTAAAATGATTAAAAAGTTACGCTTTGCATCAAAAGTGTGATGAATGGATGACAAGACAAACGGATGAACAACCCAGAAGCTGTATGCCCCTCCAACTTCTTCTAAGTCGTGGGCATAAAAATGGATCTCAAAAAAGTAACAGTCATTTTTTGTATAATTTATGCATTTTTGTGTGGACAGAACACAGTTGTTTATAACTAAGAGGGTCTCTGCTTTAAACCCCAACAAAGTTATAATTCTGTGAGCAAAAGACAACTGAGCAACATGGCATCAAAGTTAATGCACGACATTACATCCATGTTGATACGACATACACATTGTGTGCCCGCTGGGAAAGAGGTTATGGTATAGTAATAGTCTTACTTTATTATGATACTGTAGGAGTTGTACAATAACTTTAATATCAGCATGGTAATTTTTGATGGAGATCACTCTCATGATGTTCGATGCATCCTCCTGATCTGGATCTTCACAATACTTGTTGGCCAGCACAAGACAGGCATGAGCATTCTTGATCTGAAACAGAATTTTCATTAACTCTTATCTTGCTGAATATTCATTTAAGTCACGCCCATTTCTGTCTATCAACCAATCAAATTACTTGATGTAATTTATTGCTACAAATTCATAAACTGAATGCCAAACAGTGTAGATCCTGATCAGATGGCTTCTTCAGAAGCCATCTGATCTGGATCTATACTGTTTGCAAAGATAGGGGTTGTCGCGAACAGCAAGATAAGGGTTAAATGGGTAATGGTAAGCGTTTTTCAGTGAAAATCTTGAGTTCTTCTATTGATAGCTTGACAGATTTTTTCCTATTACTTTTTCAACTAAATAACTAAAAACAAGCGTTTTCTTCTGAATATTGTTTTCAACTTCATTAAGTAATTAATCCTTTCTTGAATTGTTTCTTTCAGTCGGTTGCGCGTCTGACTGGTGATCAGGACGCGGGTTCGATACCTGCCGAGGTCAGCAACATTCTTTAGTGTAGATCATGAAATCTTTTCTACGGTCATTCTCTCCCTTCCACTGATTCAATAAGGGCAGTTGTCAGTTTCTGGTGAAATAATGTGCACTGTACTGGTTAACTGCTTATGTATAAGCCTGCCCAGGAAAAGTGTGGATAGGTAAACTGACCGGCTAAAAAATGACCTAAATAGTGTTGACTCGGCCGTTAAACTCCAATACAAACAAAACAAAACAGAATTGTTTCTTCAACTGTCTCTAACAATCTTTTTTCTGAAGACATTTTCTTTTAACCCATTTAGTACCAGAAACCCCAAAACATGTACCCTGGCAAACAGTGCAGGCCCAGATCAGACACAGCAGAATGGGGCATCTGATCAGGGCTTCCACTGTTTGCAAAAAGTTTAGCCATTTTACCAAACAAATTTCGAAGAAAACACAACCTGGCACCCCTAAATTTTGAAATGGACTCCTGCTATATATAAAGAGGAAGATTCCATTTCGTACAAAAAGGGGTTAATATCTTTTCCAACTTTAACTTCTTTTTCTACATAACAGGGAAGTTGACAATTTTGTGCTTATCATAATGAAACCCTTAAGGAGAATGAAGACACCTTCAGGAGAAATAAATTTTTATAAGTCACAACAATTGACCTCTCCTTTTTTTGTCTGCTGGTCACATAAAAGTGTCATTGCTGCAAGTAGCATGGACCCTGATCAGAGGAGCAAAAATATGTTTGAAATGATAGCTAGAAAATACTATTCTAGTAAGCCACATTGTCTGGAAATATGCATTCTACTGTCTGCTACTGTACCTTCAGGCATATAACACATTGCGAGCATTAAAAACAATTTGATGTACAGCGAAATTCCGCTATAAAGACCACCTAACATTAAGACTAATTCTGCTTTAAAAAGCTTATTTTGAAGGCTTCAATTAATTTTTCTTTGTGCTTTCTGCTCATAGTGATCTCTGGTCATGGACAGTCCCAAAGGTGGTCTTAATATAGAAATTTTATTGTATATCCGGTGATCGATTGCAAGGTTCCCATTAACAAAATTTGAAAGTACCAGCGGTTTCATAAAACATATTTTAAGAATACTCAAATATTGAGTGAGGAAATTACTAAAGATGATGATGTACATTTGTATAAAATGATTGTCCAGATCACAGATCATTCTGTGGATCTCTGTAAGTCTGACCAGGGTCTTTTCACTATCTGCTAATGTACTAAAACTGATATCATATCGATGCCTGAAAGAACATCCTGCTGCAGCTGTTTAAAGTATCATCAGCTTAATGAGCTTGTAAGTGGTCATAATATTAACTATTCAAGCAAGTACTCTGAATTTTTGCTGGGAAAATGTCAGTAACTGCAAACACTGTTCATACGAGGACTGTTCAAATATGAATGCAAGTAGAACGTTTTCTCATGCACTAATGAGAAAATCACCTGGAAATAAATATCACTGCGTAGAAAAACATTTTACCTATACATTGATACCAAACCTGTTAAAATCCGTGCACTTTAGCCATGTATATTGTTCGATAAACACTGTCTACTCTTGTATACTAATACAAAACATGGTTGGAAGAAAGTCAGAGTACGCCGTTGAAATACAGTCCTATATTAAGAATTGTTGTATTCTTGGTATACGGTGCAAAGACATTTTTGATGAAATATGTTTGGTTTATGGGCATAATGAAATGTCTTTTCCGACAGTTTTTTGTTGGTGTAAGAAATTCAGCTGCGGGCTAGGCTGAACAGAAGATGCACCACATGATTGTCGGCCGAAAAGAGCAACATCTGCCAAGATGGTTGCTAGAGTGAAAGAAATAGTTGCTACCGATACACGATACACCACTAGGCAAATAGCTAGTATGGTTGGCATCTCATTAGGAGCAGCTCATACAATTCTGAAACGGGATTTGAAAATGAGAAAGATCTGTGCTAGATGAATTCCACATCTGTTGACAGATGAGCAGAAAAAGACACACATTCAGTGCGCCAATAAGTTGCTTAAAAAGTTTCCAAATTACAATGCACGGCCTTTCGCTAATGTCGTCACAGGTGACTAGACATGGGTTCACTTTTTTGAGCCAAAACGAAAGATTCAGAACAAAATATGGGCAACAAAGTATTGCAAAAGACCATGCATTGCAAAGCGGACCATGAGCATCAAGAAGGTAATGTATGCCATATTCTTTTCAAATCAGGGCCCTGCTATTCAGGTTGCTGTGCCTAAAGGCAAATCTGTAAATGCGAAGTTTTACAAGAATAAAGTTCTTCGAAAATTGAAGAAATATTTCAAAGAACGAAGACCCGCAACTGGTTTGGCCAATGTCAGATTGCTACATGACAATGCGTCATCGCACAAGGCGTTGCAGGAAAAGGTTGTTGAACTCCCTCACCCCCCGTATTCCCCTGATCTTGCCCCGTGTGACTTTTTTTTGTTCCCGCAGCTGCCAAACATACCTTTCTGGTCGAAAATTTGTACAGCGCAAACACCTCGGTTCTGCAATATTCCAGTGCCTTCATAGTATACTTCGAAAAGACTACCAAAATGCATTCAATGATTGGATCAGAAGACTGAAAGTTTGTATATCTATTAAAGGGGAATACTTTGAGGGGACAAAATAAATTTTTCATCGAAATCTATCACAGAATCATTTTTATGTGCTTAGTTGCATTCATATTTGAACAGTCCTTGAATTGTTTTCAGCAAAGTATTATATTTGCTATATTAAATCACTATTGTCACCCATTGCATGCAGGAAACCCCTAAAGTGGTACCCTGGCAAACAGTGCAGGCTCAGATCAGACGCCAAAGAATGCAGCCGCTGATCAGGGCCTGCACTATTTGTTCATAGACTTTTCCTTCAAAAATAGAATAAAAACCAAATAAAGGTCAACCACCCTTATATGGCAAATGGTTTTTGTTTGTTTGTTTGAATTGTGGTTTAAAATCCCTGTCAACACTATTTCGGTCATTTTGGCGACACTGCTTCCAATTTTGTGGGACTTTTACCCGACATTGAGATGAAATCACATCTCAAGCCCTGCCACCCAGTGAAACCAAAAGGCTTACATGCAATGGACGGTCTGGCTCACACCACTTTGCTTTAGTCCTTCTTAGCAGTTTACCAGTCATTGTGTGGCCAGTTTCTGCTCTGCATGGAAGCAACAGGCAGCCCAATCTATTTCTCCAAGCCCCAATGGGAGGGGGCACTTATATGGCAAATGGACTTGTCCAACATATAGCAATGGAAGAGTCCACTAGCATAGAATGGGTTAATGATATGTCAACTACTAATGACACTTAGTTCTGAACAAACGGCCATTTTTTCTCTGTGGCTCTGTTGTGTATTAGTTGACAACCAGTGTGACTATCAGTGTAGATCCTAACTACACAGCTCCACATCTGATTTGTGTGTGTTGGCATGTATGTAAGCAAGTACCATTCGGACAGACAAGCTGGTGAAAAGTGTAGACACAGAATGTGGCATCTCAGCAGGTTCTGCACTGCTTGCCAATCATTCAGCTATTTTCAGACACAACATTGGATAGTAAAGTATACTTGTTCAAATTTTAGAACAAGTATGGCATGGAGATGAAGTGTCTAAATACATAGGATTAACACAGCACAGTAAAATTCCTTTATTAAGACCACCTTTGGTGGTCTCTGACCAGAGGACACTGTATGCAGACAACACAAAGAAAGAATAACTGTTCCAGTCGAACTTCAATTGCTCGTACACCTTTGGGGCCTCGAAAATCTGTTCGAAACAGGGGTACTTCGAGCCACTGAGGTTACTGTCAGGAGGCATAATGAGATACTTTTAGTCATCTTTTCGGTGTTCTATAATGAAAATGTATGCTATGTGTACTCATTAGAATCGCCTTATCGAGGCGATTCTAATGAGTACACACAGCATACATTTGCAAGATAAAAGACTAAAATATCCTTAATTATCCCCCACTATTTCTTATGTAGAGGATTTCGCTAGGGGCTCAAGAATGGGTTCGACACATCCATGGTAAACAAGCCATCGGTGTTCGAGCCATCTAAGTTCTACTGTATATACTAAATAGGCTTTTTAAAGCAGAATTTGTCTTAATTTTAGGTGGTCATAATACAGGGTGTCCAAAAAGTAAGTTAACAGTTTTGACGAGATTTTAATACATCATAACGTTGTGAAAGCGGTATAAAATTTCTCACAGACATAGCATATATCCTTAAGTTTTTTCTTATAAAATTTCATACAAATCCATTAAAGCATAAAAAAATAACAAACAATAAACAAAAAATACCAAATTTGTCCAGTGACGTCAATTTAGTAATTTATGACGTTTTCCAGATGCCGCCCCTTTCGACGTTTTCCTTCCCGTACTCGCTGCTTGAAATTTTCAATTACTCTAGCACAATTGCCAACACTTATCTTCTTGACTTCCCTGCGTATTTGTTTTAATAACATAGCAGTATCTGTGGGTCTGGGCTTGTAAACAACCGATTTAAGATAACCCCAAAGAAAGAAATCACAGGGGTTCAGGTCTGGACTGTGCGCAGGCCAAGTTACGCCGCATTGTTTCACTTCGGGATATCGTCTGGAAATTACCCGCTCATCAAATGTGTCATGTAACATATCTAACACTTTGTTAGCCGTATGTGGTGTTGCTCCATCTTGCATAAACCATTCACTGTTAATGTCAGTTGATCGTTTCCGCAATTCCGGTAAAAACTTGTTGTTTAATAGCGACATGTAGCGGTCTGAATTAACAGTATCGCTAAACACATACGGTCCAATGATTCCCCTGGATGACATAGCACACCAAACTGTAATTTTATCGCTATGGAGTGGCCTTTCTGCTATTTGGTGGGGCTGTTCATTTGCCCAAAATCTCATGTTCTGTTTGCAAACATGTCCTGATAAAAGGAAATGTGACTCATCGCTAAACCACACATCATTAAAAGCATCGGCGTAAGTGTCAATAACGTCTGATGCCCAGTTACAAAATGATAGCCTTTCCACTTGATCCGTTATATTTAAGCTCTGCATAATTTGTATTTTATATGGATAAAGTTCTAAATCTTTTCTTATTATGTTATGAACGGATGATTTGGGGATACCTGTCTCCAAGGATGTACGCCGAATTGAGTTTTCAGGACTGTCTTGCATAAGTTCTTGAAGCGTGCTCACATTTTCATCACTTCTACTGGTCTTCGGCCGTCCCGACTTTTGCGCGTCTTTCACCGATCCCGTTTCTTCAAATTTTCTGATAGTCTTGTAGATATTTAGTCGACTTACAGTATCACCATTAAATGAATATTTAAATTTTCTTTGAACATCTGTAGCGCTTTTAGTTTCGTAAAAGTTCTTTACAATGAAAATACGCTGGGCTAACGTCAAACGCGCCATCTTGGAAAAAACAAGATTTTAAATGACGTCATTTTGCGACAACGTCAATTATTTTGGCGCGTTTTAATTATGTCGTATAAAAACTTTAGGATATGTGCGTTAATTTGGAATATTGTTCATCAAAATAGCTTTAAAATTAAAAAAGTTATGACGGGTTAAAACTGTTAACTTACTTTTTGGACACCCTGTAGTAGGAATTTCACTGTATAATGTAATCAGTTGAGGAGCAGTTAAGCTGAGGTTCACACTGGCTGTCATACTATGAACAAATATACAGGCAAAAGGGTATGGTTGTTCAAAACTAACAGTGTCATTGTCATTAGTATATGACAATGGAATATTCCACCTTATGAATTTGGAGTGGTCCATTTCCAATTATGGGGGTGTCAGGTTTGTTTTGTGTGTGGTAAGCTTTACAAAAATGTACAAACTTTAAGCAAACAGTGAAGCCTCGGAATAGATGCCATGTTCTGCGGAATATGATCTGGGTCTACACTGTCAGGGTCCCAAAAAAGGGTTGCTAGTCATATGGGTTAACCACTAGAGATGACTGGTGCATTTAGGGTTAACCCATTTAGTACCAGAAACCCCAAAACGGGTATTCGGCAAACAGTGCAGGCCCAGATCAGACGCCGCAACATGCGGCGTCTGATCAGGGCCTCCACTGTTAGCTAAAAGTTCAGTCATTTTCCCAAATAATTTTTGATGAAAACACAACCCGACACCCCTAAATTTTGAAATGAAATCCTGCTATATATAACGAGAAAGATTCCATTTGGTACAAAAAGGGTTAAAACCCATTGTTTTCAGCATTATCTACAATCCTAACAACTCAATCAATAAAACCAAAACAAGTTCACATTTGGACAAAAAACTAAGGAGCAGTAATAATGTAGATATTGATGTCTGGCTTATATTTCTAGGTTATGATTGAAAAGCATATAGAATTACATCAAAGTGAACAAAAGGCAATAATTTGGAATGAAATATTCATAACTGAAAGTCCTTTAACCCCTGAAATTGCTATCAAAGACCAGCAGATGACATTTTCCGTGTTGTCTGTTTTTTAGAGAAAACTACGCTTGATATTACATATGAAAAGTCTGCTATGCAGATGATTCAAATGAAATGTAAGTATGTTATTTTTTTAATTGAAAAATGCTTACAAAATTCAGACTGTCATCTGCCCCAGTTTTGGTTGGTTCTTAACCCTTCTCTTGCTGAATATTTATTTAAGCCACACCCATTTCTGTCTATCAACCAATCAAATTACTTGATGCAATTTATTCCTACAAATTCATAAATTGAATGCCAAACAGTGTAGATCCTGATCAGGTGGCTTCTTCAGAAGCCACCTGATCTGGATCTACACTGTTTGGAAATATAGGGGTTGTTGTGAACAGCAAGATAAGGGTTAAAGGGTTAATAAAAAGAGAGACTGCTCTTTGAATACAGCCCGACCAGGGAACCTTTGGTCCTATATTTAGTTTCGATTTAACCCGTAAGATGCCATGTCTGCTTTGTTGTTTACTGGTAACTTTAAAGGTCAGTTTTGCAACAGTGGGGACCCAGATTAGACTCCTCCTAGACAGTCTGATCAGGCTCCACACCATTTGCCGGTAAGCAAAAATATGTTTGAAAAGTTTGCATGAAGATTCAGCAGACAACATGAACAGATAACATTTTAAGAAGCATTTTTTCTCGACAGCTTTACCATTATCCCCGTGATCACGACAACCCCTACTTTTGCAAACAGTGTAGATCCGGATCAGATGGCTTCTAAGGATCTACACTATTTGACATTCAGTTTGTGAAATTAAAGGAATAAATTACATCAAGTAATCTGATTGGTTCAAAGTCAGAAATGGGTGTGGCTAAATTAATTATTCAGTGGGTTAAGGGTTAACATTGGCTGCACAGTCAACACTGTTATGGTCAAGTCAAGCTAATCAGTTTACCTAACCATGTCATTATTGGCAGGCAAAATAATAGTCATAATTATTTGTAAATGTGCTTATAAGAGTAATGGGTGTTCAAGAAGTATATTAGAAGCCTCCGTGGTGTAGTGGTTACGCTACTAGCCTTGTAAACCAGGGGTCGCAGGATCGATCCCGGGCTTCTCAAGACTTTCGGATGAGTCTTTAAACCGAGGTCCGATCTCCGTATGACCTTAGCTGTTGGTGGGACATAAAACTCAAAACACTCACTCACTCACTCAAGAAGTATATCTCACAGCAATTAAGGATACTGGAGGCCGATAGGGCCAAAAATTATTAACCTAACAACTTGCCCAATCAACGAAAAGATGTACTTCAACAAGTGCCCAACATGTCTTTCACATCATTGCCATACTGATACATCTGCACCAGGAACGAGTCTCTTCAGTATTGATTAGATTACGATGTCCAGTCATGTTGTTTCAGTTCAATACAATGACTGTTATGTCCCAATCTTTTTCAAAGACTGATAAAATTCACAGAGGATGTTCATTATGAGACAGCCCTGTCCAAGAATCATGTGCCGAAAAAAAAAAAATATGGTTTTGGTGCATTTCGCAGATGGCAAATAAAACTTCTGAACACATCTTATAATTTTTTTAGCTTGATAAGATAAATTGTGGCCCCAATGTTATCAAACTTTTTTTCATGCTCAACTCACTTTTATGAATTTCAAAATTCCAACAGTTGTCAAGGTCTGTCCCAACCTTAAGATATAACACACCCGTGTGACATAAATCATTCTTTCATATCTCTTAACCCTTTCCCACTCAGATACGTGTTTTTACGTGTCTGCACCCCACCCCCCATTTTAAGCCCCAGAAGCACCTAAAATCTGCATTTCTACCCCTGGATAGTTATGTTTGCTTTAGGATTTATTGGGCAAAAAAAGTGACCTGTTTTTTCGCGCGCCTCCCCACTAAAAATATTCTAGGGGGGATTGAAGGGGGGCAGCGCCCCCCTCACATCCCGAAAAATTTTGGGTGTATGGCCCAACCACCCGCTAAAATTTATATCTGAGGGTGTCTGGGGTCAAAAATGCCTGAAAATTGATGCTGATAAAACATGCTGCAAACAGTGAAAATGGCCAGTGCCAAACACCTTAATTGTTGCCTTGACAGCTGTGTGAAGATTAAAATGTGGTCAAAAATTCATGTGAAAACACACTTTTTGCCAACTTTGAGATGCCCCCTCTTTACCATGACAACAATGATCAAGTCATGAAAGGTTGCATTTGAAAAGCTACTGCCCAATGAACATTCATACCAAGTTTGGTGTAAAACAGACCATCCATTATTAAACAATGGCCAGTTGAAGTTGCTGTCAGGTGCAACACTGTGAAAATCAGCGAAATTCACAAAATCCCTGAGTGGTAAAGGGTTAATGAAGAAAATCCCAACTGACCAAAATAATGTTTTTTCATCATTTTATTGCAAGAAACAATATTTCAGATATAATTAATGCATTTTAGACTAAAATTCAGTATGTTCCCAGATTTCAGTTAACCCTTTCCCACTCAGATACGTGTTTTTACGTGTCTGCACCCACCCCCCCCCCCCCCCCATTTTTAGCCCCAGAAGCACCTAAAATCTGCATTTCTACCCCTGGATAGTTATGTTTGCTTTAGGATTTATTGGGCAAAAAAGTGACCTGTTTTTTTGCGCGCCTCCCCACTAAAAATATTCTAGGGGGGATTGAAGGGGGGCAGCGCCCCCCTCACATCCCGAAAAATTTTGGGTGTATGGCCCAACCGACCGCTAAAATTTATATCTGAGGGTGTCTGGGGTCAAAAATGCCTGATAACTGATGCTGATAAAACATGCTGCAAACAGTGAAAATGGCCAGTGCCAATGGTCAGGTGCAACACTGTGAAAATCAGCGAAATTCACAAAATCCCTGAGTGGTAAAGGGTTAAATGATTACTTTTCCAATGAAAGTTTGTGAGATTTTTCATATAATGACTCCAAACATAGGTTGCAAGTGCTAGTTAGCAACACCAGTACCCTCAACAGATATCTTGAAAAATAACGTATACCCCTGTCAACCCAAGTTTTCTCTATAGTCGGATCCAATGTTTTGACAAGTGATTTTGTTAACATTTCATTGCGCATGCACCCATTACCTCCCCTATAGAGTATCTCTTTTATCTGGTTGGCAAACTATGACTGTTGCCAAACAGTGTCAATGAGAATTTTAAATATTTATCGTCAATCTTCCCCATAAAATTTACTGATCCTTGTCATTTTGTGTTTTTGAAGTATGAAATGATATAGAACCAGTCTGTTCTGACATTTTATCGCACATTTTGTTGCCTAAAAAGCGTTATAAAACTACCCACCATCATACCAAAACGTAGTCAATGTGCTTGATTTTATGAACGGAAATAAGATTAAAGCATGTATATTTTCCATCCAAATTACTTAAAAGAAGCAGTTTATGTCCAAAATGGTTTGTGGTAAACAGTTTTGATAGACCAAAAGTTTAACAATAGTAACTAGAGAAAGCAACCAGTGGGTCACGTTTACCCCCGGCCAGCGCCATACTCTGATATATCATTTGAGCTTGTATGTAATATGAATTAAGATGTCAAGAAGCTATAAGAATCTATAATGTGCTTGTGAAAGCTAAATCAAACATAAAATTTCTAAACGGACCAAGGGAGTGAGGGCATCAAAGTTACTGAAGCGGTGGGGGTATCAATGTTACTGAAGCAGCAGGGTAGAGTATGCATCAATGAAATCTTTGGACTGGTACATTGATGCAAGTATCAACTGAATCTGTCTTAGAGTTTAGAACATACCGGCATCCATAAACTTTGTCATCAAAATTTAACCAAATGTAAAATTTCTAAGTCTGTGACCTTGACCTCAAGGTCACTGTGGTGGGGTAAGACATGCATCAATGAAATCTTAAGACCAGTATGCAACTTCAGTGTAAGTATCAACTAAATCTGTCAAAGGGTTCAGAAGATACAATCTCTTAGAAACTTTGACGCAAAACTTTAACCAAAATGTTAACGGACGGACAGACGAACGGCAGGATGAAAACATTATACCCCCATAGCTTCGTATGCCAGGGGTATAACCATAGTCGGACGGACCGACTTGCACCGCTTTGCCTGGGCAGGCTTAGATGCTCTAATCGGTTTACCAGTACACGCGTGGGGGTCAGTTTCAGCTCTGCGTGGAAGCATCATGCAGCCCATATATTTCTTCAAGCCCCAATGGGCGGAGGCCCTGTGTGACATTCAGTGGGAATATATGGTAATATTTTTTTTCTCAACAGGAAATGACCACAATATAAATTATAAGCTTTGCTGTCATGTTTCCACAGAATGTCAATAAATGTAACTTAACATTAATGGGAGTGAAAGTCATTTTTTTTAAAGAGAAATCCATAATGCCAATATCTATTCTAACCTTCTCAGCTCCCGATAAGAGCAAATAACAACATTAATTATAATTTTCCTCAATAATAGTCTGTCTCTCTGTCTGTCTGTCTGTCTGTCTGTCTGTCTCTCTCTTTCTCTCTCTCTCTCTCTCTCTCTCTCTCTCTCTCTTGTGAATGCATTTATGACTAGCTCAGAGTTCAAATCAAATCACTGACAACACTGATGGGTGGACTGTTTCTTGAAAAAATGATTATGAACTTGGACCTTTGATTGTTTTATCTAACCAGTGAATACTGGAACACACTTTCTGGTACTTGTGCATCCATTAGAAGTATCAAACCACAAATATCTTGTTTTGTTTGTTTTAACTGAGGTTTAACGTTCCCATCAACACTATTTAAGTCATTTTGAAGACGCTGCTTCCAATTTTGTTTACCCAACACTGAGATGAAATGACATTTCAAGCCCTGGCACTCAATGAAAGCAAAAGGCTAATATGCATTGGACGGTCTGACTCACGCCACTTTGCTTGGGCAAGCTTAGACCTTCTAAGCGATTTACCAGTACTCATGTGTGGTCTTTTTAAGCTCTGCTTAGAAGCAACTTGCAGTCCAATCTATTTCTACAAGCCCCGATGGGCAGGGGCAGTCCATAAATATCTGGTGTCCCAAAGCAGATATTGACAAACAGTGAAGACCCTGATCAGAGGCTGCAGAATGTTTTAATCAGGGCCTCTCTGTTTGCTTAAAGAAGTGAATTTGATGTAAAACTTACAACAAATCAAATAAACCTGACACCCTGAAGATTATGTCGGGACCTGTCTTCACCTATTGAGTTGAAGATTGTGCTGGTCAATAAAGGGTTGTTAGCTAATTTGTACATGGTTTAACCCTCACCGTGCTGAATATTTCACTACACTACAATCCTCCCTCATTTTCAGGCATTTGGGTTGCATGACTTCAGTTTTTACCACAGATTCAGAAACAGAATAGAAAACAGTGTAGATCCTGATCAGCTGGCTTCAAGAAGCCAGCTGATCAGGATCTGTGCTGTTTTCAAAGAAGGATATAGCCTGGTTCATTATGTTAAGGGTTAGCTTGTATTTGATTGGTCAATAATAATCATAAAGTGAAGTGCTAAGAATAGCATGGCTATAAATAACCCGTACCCAAACTTTATACAAACACTGTGTGCATAAGTTAAACATAACCCTTGTCCTGTTGAATAATTTGAATATGCCACACCCACTACTGATTATCATCCAATCAGATTACTTGATGCAATTCACAAACTGAAGCCTTCTGATCTTGATCTACATTGTTTGAAAGATAAGTCATATTCAGGATCAGTCACTGCAGTGTATTCCTTGCTCCAAAGGATAACCCTTTTATAGAATATATTTACAGTTCATATGTTTTGCACATCGTCTCTTTAGTGCACATCATCTCTTAGTGCTTTACACAGTGTAGACCCTGAAGATATGCTGAACTCTTTGGCATCTTGTCTGGGTTTGCACTGTTTGCTCTCGTCTGTGTGTCTGGATGCTTGAAGTAAATATGGAACTTTGTTTGTTGTAAAATTTGTAAATAATTTGAGGGCCGCAAGGGAGATTAGTTATTGTTCTAATTGTGTTACCCTCTTGAAATAAAGACTTTATTATTATTATTATTATCTGTCAAGTTTCAATGGTGTCAGAGTTATGGAGAGGACATGAAATTATGAGGCCCTGACAGATGGACATTCAAAGGGAGCCCTTGGCACAAGGAAACTGCATAATGCATTACCACATTTTTAGTGGCAGGCACAAAAATATCAAAACTTTTCACCTGAAAAATGCTTGGTCTGGAGACATTAATAATTACATTTTAGCAAATTGTTACGTTATCATATTGAATTTTGTTCGATTCAAGAACAACTGATGCAAAAAATCCATGACCCTTTCCTGAATTGGCCCCCAGTATACATATGCTTCTGCATTATCAGCATTGTTTCATGCCGATTCCTCACTGAGTGCTTGTTAGATTTTGCTCTTCAAAAATTTTAAGTTAAGTTAATTTTCCAGATGCTGCCAGGTAATAGCCTCCGGTATTATGTAACAGCAGTGAAAACTGACAACTGTGTGTTGTGCCAAGAGAAAACACCTCCACTGTCCTTACAGATCATCCTGTGCATCTGTATAGCCATATACAGAGAATCGTTTTCTATATTAAACTGTTCAAAAGTGATCTTTAAGACCACTTCTGAACAATCCCAAAGGATGTCTCTTACTAAAGGAAACGTCCCAGGGAAGAGGTCAATGTTTTCTTTAAAGTGGGGCACAGGTCAAGGTTACAGGTTAAAATGATTTGAATGAGTAGGAAGACCTTGTCACAAGGAACATGCATGTCATTCATATATGATGGCTCTATCTAAAATGGTTCACAAGTTATAACCAATGTTAATTTTGTCTTTAAAGTGGGTCACAGGTCAAGGTCAATATTGTTTTATATGAGTGAGAAGCCCTTGTTACACAAGGAACATACTTGCTAAATATGAAGGCTCTATCTCAAACAGTTCAAAAGTTTGTTTGATTTGAGGTTTAACTTCCCAATCAACACTGTATAGGTAATTTTGGAGACGTTGCTTCCAATTTTGTGGACTTTTACTCGACATTGAGATGAAATGACATCTTAAGCCCTGTTGCCCAATGGAACCAATAAGGTTTATAAGCATGGACGGTCCAACTCGCACCACTTTGTCTGGGTAGGCTTAGATCCTTTTAAGGGCTTTACCAGTACTCAGTTATGACCAATATTATGTTTTTCTTTAAAGCAGGTTACAGGTCAAGGTCACAGGTCAAATTTTTGTATGAGTGGGAAGCCCTTGTTACAAGGAACCTACATATATATAAATATGAAGGCTCTATCTCAAATGGTTCAAGTTACGACCATTGGTAATTTTTTTCATTAAAGTTTATTTATTTATTTATTCCAAATATCAGTCATCATGCATAATAAAAAAAAATTATGAACATAATTCAGCCATCTATATATGTGGCTCGGATTGGGCGAAGGCTTGGCCTATATTTGCCACAATTGACAGAGTAATACAGAGTACATCAACACACAATATATTTGGGACATTTTAGAGAGAATATTCTTATTTTATTAAATGTTACGTTGTGTGTACTCATTGGAATCGCCTTAAACCCCTGTCACACCAGGGCTGCGTTCTCACGGCATCCAAGAAAAATGCAGAAAGCCGATGTGCACGCAGTACGATTGCAAAAATCGCCGTAGCAATGTAGTGGCAACGCCAGTAGGCGCATTGGGATCGCATAGAATGCCAAGCGACGGCGGGCATTTTGAGCATGCTCAAAACAAATGCCTTCGCTCGGCGTTCTGATCAGAGTGCAGTGAGGTCGCCGTAAGGTTGCCATAGCAGCGCAGTAAGGTCTCCTACAACGCTACAGGAGCTCGGCAAGGGCGCACAGAGGTCTCCTACAACGCCATATAAGCTCCGTTGGTATAATTGATTAACGGATTGATTGATTTGATGTTTAACGTCCCAGTCAACACTGTATAGGTCATTTTGGAGACATTGCTTCCAATTTTGTGGGACTTTTACCCGACACTGAGATGAAATGACATCTCAAGCCCTGTCGCCCAATGAAACCAATAGAGTTTACACGTATAAGCATGGACGGTCCGTCTCGCAAGACTTTGCCTGGGCAGGCTTAGAAGCATCATGCAGCCCATCTATTTCTTCCAGTCCCGATGGGCGGGGGCCGCCCACTTGTATAAACAGTGGCTAGAGTAGAGTTTGATTGTGTACTGTCCAGAAAAACCTACTTCTGAGGTGACTCATCCCGGGTAAGGTAATGGCGGTGGACTTGCTCCTGCTTAAGGTGATTGCGGTGGACTTGACTTGCTTCGGACGGCACATGAGTACTGGTAAACCGCTTAGGGGATCTAAGCTTGCCCAGGCAAAGGTTCGCGAGTCGGACCATCCATGCTTATTAACACTATTGGTTTCATTGGGTGACAGGAATTGAGATGTCATTTCATCTCAATGTCGGGTAAAAGTCCCACAAAATTGGAAGCAACATCTCCAAAATGACCTATAATGTGTTGATGGAACGTTAAACCTCAAATCAAACAAAACTGGTCGACTGATGAAGATGTCTGTTTACACTTTGGGAACGTCTTCAACATGTGAGCGCCGTAAAAGCGCAGTGCACGCATTGTGAGCACCGTAAAAGCGCAGTGCACGCATTGTGAGCACCGTAAAAGGGCAGTGCACGCATTGTGAGCGCCGTAAAAGCGTAGAGGAAGCGCCGTGAGAGCGCATACAATTGCCATCAAGAACGCCGCAGGATCGCGATAGATCGCTGTGTAAGCTCCGTAGCAACGTCTTGGTCGCTGTAGGGACGCCATGACAGGTCCATGTTCACAAAAATATCCCATATTTCTTGCGATCTCACAGCGTTCTGAAAAATTAAACAAAACTGTTACATCGCAGTGAAAACGTGGCATAGTGTGACAGGGGCTTTTATGAGGGGATTCTAATGAGTACACACCACATACATTTATTTTAAAGAAAATCGAAAAGATATTCGTCCAATGTCGCCTGACCTTGTACTATGATTTAAACACTCACATGCACAAACTACCCATGACAAACCAAATTTTATGGGCCTAAAGGTGTTTGAGCCACAGAAGTTTGACTGTATCTGGGCAATTAAAGCTCAGAGAGGTTACCAAGCACCCTTTTTTGGTAGATTGTTTGCCTACTAAAAGAATCTGAATAGTATTGCTTATGTCCATGTGACAATCAATGACAATGCAAATAACAACAGAATCCAGGTAACTTATTTATAGTTGCATTATTTTTGTCCATGTGACATCAGAGTGCAGTGCAAAAATGGTTGGTTATATGTAAAATTTGGACTGTGCTCATTAGCAGTGTAGACCCATATCAGATGCCACAGAATGAGGTCCCACCTGCTAATTCACAAACTGAATGACAAACTGTGGGTCCTGATCAGATGGCTTCTTCAACCAGCTTATCAGGATCTACACTGTTTGCAAAGGTAGGATGTATTCTGGTTCTGCAGGACAAGGGTAAATTTTATCACCCTACCCCAGGCTTGATATGACTTGATATGACTGAAGTACTCTTAACTCTTATCCTGCTGTTCACCACAACCCCTATCTTTGCAAACAGTGTAGATCCAGATCAGATGGCTTCTGAAGAAGCCATCTGATCAGGATCTACACTGTTTGACATTCAATTTATGAATTTGTAGGAATATATAACATCAACTAATCTGATTGGTTCAAAGTCAGAAATGGGTGTGGCTAAACTGGAAGGGTTAAAAGTAAAGCAAAATGTGCACCAGTTTATTCTGGTGGTAACTCTTCAAGACAAACAACATGGAAAACAATTATTATGGATGTGAAAAGTTCCAAAGACAACAGACTATAAACTCTAATTGTTAAGGGTAGTATATGTCTGGAGAAGCCCGGAATCGAACCCACACCTCTAGTGTATATGTATACAAGCAATAATTATTTTATACTTATAACTCTAACCTTGACCCTTTCAAGGTCATTGGCATCCATGACCGTTCCCTGGAAGAATTCCACTTGAGTAAAATGTCTCTTTAGCAAGCCTTCAAGTTCTAGGTCAGGAAGTATCCTGGAAAAGATGATTTTGTTTGTGACAATTACTGCAAATTACTGTAATGAAATGCAAATAATATGGATAATGATGAATGAATCTTTCTGTCATTGCAATTGTAACATAACCCTTGACATTTAATATGAATGATGTGCTAGGCAGGCGGGCGGGCGGGCGGGCGGGCAGGCAGGCGGGCGGGCAGGCAGGCAGGCAGGCAGGCAGGCAGGCAGGCAGGCAGGCAGGCAGGCAGGCAAACAATTGTTTATTAAAGTGTCATGTCAAGCTTTATTATTTAAAAATTTTGGCTGCTTTAACATTAAGTATAGTAGTCGCAGATAAGATTGGCTAGGCGGAGCTATTTAGGTGTTGTCAATATATGTCAAAAACACTGAGTCCACCAGACGATTCTGTAGAGTGTCCTTCGTATGCTTTCCTCAAGCCGACCAAATGGCCGTATATGCCACCACTTTGTTTGTGTTACAGTTGAATTCACACTATCGGATGACTTGCTTTACCTTTTTGTCAATAGATCATTCCAAAGGCAGGTACAAACGATAGCTACGCCTAGTCAATTTTATCTGAGACTACAATACTCTGTGTGTCAAAGAAAACTATTGTGGGAATTGGAACATAGTATGAAATCAGTTTACTTTCTATGCAGCAATTTGGACCAAATAAATGTTGATATCTTCCTACATATCAATAAATCCAACTTATAATTGATAAAGTATAGCCGATACAATTTGACAAGAGACTGATGATCTCTATTACTATAATTTCACACCCGACTGAATTCATTTATTTATGTTCACCATTTTCCTAAAAAGTCGATAATTGTTATTCAATACATAGAGGTGGGTAATTGGGTCGCTATTCAGGAGATGCCGAAAATTCACAAGAACTTTACGAAAACCGACCTATCAAGGGATAAAATTGACTAATTTGTACTTTGTATAGAGATCAGTCTCATGTCAAATTGCACCAGCTGTATGTGAAGTTGATATCATTACACTGCCAGTTAAATTAATCAAACAACTTGTATATGTACTCTTCTATAAAGCTGATGTGTTTTTAAAACAAGAGGTTCAATTAGCCTAAACAGCTCACCCAAGGAACATTCTAATAAACTGTGTCTCATGGTTTCAGAGAAGGAAGATTTTTTTAAGTTCTTCCAATTAAAGTATGTGGGAGCTTATGAATCCATGGGTGTAGGCAATTTGGACCCCAGGGCCTTGGTTGGCACAATTTCTGTATGTGACAACTTAACATTGCTTCATACTAAATATCTAAGCTCTGGGCCTATGGTTTCCGAGAAGATTTTTTGGAGATTTTTCCATTATAAGTTTATAATTTGGACCCGAGAGGCATGGTTGGCAGGTTATGTATATGACCACTTAATGTTGATACATACTAAATATCTAAGCTCTGGGCCTAATGGTCTCATGAGAAGATTTTTGAAGTTTTTCCAGTAAAAAGTATATGGAAGATAACTAGATCACTGACTATGTCAGAAAGGGCCCCACATAAAGCTGTCAAAGAGGGATGATACAAGTTTACATATACATATAGCTAATAAAATGGTAAGTATGTGTGTGAAGTTTCATGAGAGTAGGGCAAATACTTTTGAGATTATGACTGAGGTTATGTTTTTGGGTTAAGGCATGACAAACACATGCACAAAAGCAATATAGCAATGGCCCTATTTCAGAATGTATGTTTTGTGATGGTCAGTATGTGTGTGCAGTTTCAAGAGAGTAGGGCAAATACTTCTGAAGTTATGACAGAGATGTTTCTAGGTTAAGGCATTACAAACATGAACAAAAGCAATATGAGAGTAGAGAAAATTTTTTTGAAGTTATGACCGAGAAGTTTTTTGGTAAAGGTGTGACAAACACACAGACAAAAGCAATAAAGTTATTATTGCCCTTTGCCAGAATACAGGTGTTGTGATGGTGAGTTTGTTTGTTTGATTTGAGGTTTAACGTCCCCGTCAACACTGTTAAGGTCATTTTAGAGACGTTGCTTCCAATTTTGTGGGACTTTTACCCGACATTGAGATGAAATGTTATCTCAAGCCCTGCCGCCCAATGAAACCAATAGGGTTCATAAGCATGGACGCGCCGACTCGCACCGCTTTGCCTGGGAAGGCTTAGTTCCTCTCTAAGCGGTTTACCAGTACTTGTGTGCGGGTCGATTTCAGCTCTGCTTGGAAGCATCATGCAGCCCATCTCTTTATTCAAGCCCCGATGGGCGGGTTGTGATGGTGAGTATCTGAGAGGAGGGCAAATACTGTAGGTTGTTTTTTTTCGTGTTTGGTTAAGGCCTGAGAAACACATGGACAAAACCAATATAGTCATGACCCTTTGTTAGAATGTAGCTCTTGTGATGGTCAGTATGTGTGTGAAGTTTCATGAGAGTAACAGTATTTGAAGGAATGTATGAGTTTTTCTTTGTGGCATGACAAACACACAGACAAAAGCAATATAGATATTGCCCTTTGTCAGAATGTAGGTGGGTGATGGTAAGTATGTGTGCAAAGTTTCATGAGAGTAAGGCAACTACTTCTGAAGTTATGACCAAGGTTAAGTTTTTTTGGTAAAGGCATGACAAACACACAGACAATAGCAATATACTTCTGGGGCCAGTTGTTCAAAACTAACGACGTCGTTAGTTAACGTATCGTTAAAACTTTAAACATTAAATATGGCAAACATGCTGAAATTTTTGCTGAAAAAAATGTGAGCAGCTTTTGCGGATGCAAAAGCTGCTCATATTTTTTCAGCAAAAATACCAAAATTTACGATATTGTGCTTGCTAGAAGAGTTAACAATATGACCACTAACGAGCTCGTTAAGCTAACAATGCTTTGCACAACTGGCCCCTGGTCCTTTGTAAGAATGTATATCTTGTGATTTGTGAGAAGTTTCATGAGAGTAGGGCAAATACTTTTGTAGTCATGACCAAGGTTAAGTTTTTCAGGTTAAGGCGTGCAAACACACAGACTGACTGACTGACAGGGTGATTACTATAGGGGACCCACACTACCCTGTGGGGCCCTAATGAGCCCTGAGGCTTGGCCAATTTGTACACCAGGGGCATAGTTGGCAGGATTTTTGTAGGTGACCACTTAATGTTGCTTTGTACTAAATATCTAACTCTGAGTTTTATGGTTTCAGAGAAGATTTTTGAAGTTTGTAATAAGTCTGTGGGAACTAATGAGCCCTGGGGTGAGGCCAATTTGGACACAAGGGGCATGGTTGGCAGGATTTATGTAAGTAACCAATAATGTTGTTTCATACTAAATATCTTAGCTCTGGGCTTTATGGTTTCAGAGAAGATTTTTGAAGTTTTTTCCACTAAGTCTTCGGGGGCTAACAAGCCCATGGCATGGCCGATTTGGACCCAAGGGGCATGGTTGGCAGGAATCATGGAGGTGACCAAGTAATGTTGCTACATACACAACGTCTAAGCTCTGGGCATCATGGTTTCAGAGAATAAGAATTCTTAAAAGTCTTATGGGAGCATTTGTTTGTTTGAGTTGAGGTTGAACTTTTCCATCAACACTATTTAGGCCATTTTGGAGATTCTGCTTCCAGTTGTGTTGAACTTTTACCCGACAATGATATGAAATGACATCTCAAGTCCTGTGGCACAATGAAACAAACGGCATATATGCATTGGCCTCAGACCACATTGCCTGGGCAGGCTTTGTCCTTCAAAGCAGTTTACGAGCACTTATGTGGTCAGTTTCAGCACTGCATGGAAGCACCATGCAGCCAAATCTTTGGGAGCTAATGAGCCCCGGGGCATAGCCAATTGGGACCTTAGGGGCAAGGTTTGCAGGGTATAACATTGATACATACTAAATATCTAAGCTCAGGGCTTTGTGGTTACAGAGAAGATTTTTTAAGTTTCTATCCATTGTAAGTCTATGAGAGCTAATGAGACTTGGTGTGAGGCTAATCTGAACCTTAGAGGCACTATTGGGTGGATTTATGTAGGTGACCATTTAACATTGCAACATACTAAATATCTAAGCTCTGGGCCTTATGGTATCAGAGAAGAAGATTTTTTTTAAGTTTTTCCCATTAAAAGTCTATGGCAGCTTATGACCACTAGGGCGTAGCCAATTGGAACCCCTGCGGTTTAATTGGCAGGATTTATGAAAGTGACCACTTAACATTGCTACACACTAAATATCTAAGGTAATCTCTTTATGGTTTTAGAGAAGAAGATTTTTGCAGTTTTTACCCATTATAAGTCAATGGGAGCCAATGACCCCTGGGGTGTGGCCAATTTGGACGAAGGCCATGAAAGGCAGGGTTTATGTAGGTGACCATTAATGTTGCTACATACTAAATACCTAAGCTCTGGGCTTTATGGGTTTAGAGAGGAAAGTTTTGAAGTTGTTTCCCCCCCCCCCCATTATAAGACTATGGGAGCTAATAAGACCTGGGGCATAGCCATTTTGGGCCCTAGGGGCATGGTTGGCAGGATTTGTGAAAGGGACCACTAAACATTGCTTTGTACTAAACATCTAAGATCTGGGCCATATGGTTTAAGAGAAGAAGATTTTTGAATGTTTGCCCTTTAAAAGTGTATGGAATCTAATGAGCCCCGGGCATGTCCAAATTGGACCCAAGGGGCATGGTTGGCAGGATTTATGTTGATGACCACGATGTTCCTTCACACTAAATATCTAAGCTCTTGGCCTTGTGGTTTCAGAGAAGATTTTTGAAGTTTTTCCCATTATAAGTCTCCATGGCATGGCCAATTTGGATGCCAGGGGCATGGAAGGCAGGATTTATGTAGTTGACCACTTGACGTCACTAAATAGCTAAGCTCTGAGCCAGGGTGTGGCCAATTTGGACCCCAGGGGCATGCATGATTGGGAGGATTTATGTAGGTGACCACCTGATTTTACTTAAAGCTAAATATCTAACCACTGGGCCATGTGGTTTAAGAGGAGAAGATTTTTTGAAGTTTTTCCCATTATAAGTCTATGGGAGCCTGTTGAGTCCCGGAAGCGTAGCCAATTAGGCCCCTAGCGACATGGTTCGGCAGGATTTATGTAGATGACAACTTGATGTTGCTTCATACTTAATATCTAAGCTCTGAACATTGTGGTTTCAGAGATTTTTGAAGTTTTTCCCATTATGAGTCTATGGGAGCTATACCCTGCCATGGGAACCAGAATTCCAATCTGATCAGCCCCAAAATCTTATGCAACCTTTCACCCCACCTGATGATGCTTCACATGAAATTTTATCAAGATTGGCCATCTGGTTTGAGATATACTTACTTGAAATTAGAGGGTGGTTCAGTGAGGCAAAGGTGATGTGTACCTTGCATCACTGGGGCGTCCATCTGATATTGGTTTATAGTTAGACAAGACCTGCTGTCCTTGCAGCAGGTAAGGGTAGAGGGGGTATATAGTTATTTCTTCTGTCTCTTCACTTCCATTCATTTTCCTCATACTTCACTGTCCTTCACTTTCATCACCTCTACTGCAACTACCATCTCTTTTTTTCTATTCTCTGGGAGACAACAAAAAATGACCCGTAAGAGGTAATGTGTTGTTAAACCCAAAACAATCAATCAATTTTACTTGAAATTGTGGATGGACGAAACAGACAACAGACCATTGACATACTAATAACTCACATGAGCCTTCGGCTCAGGTGAGCCAATAATGCTACTTACTTGTGTATAAATATAATTTCCACATCCACGTCTTCTCTGTCTTTATGTAAAAAGTCTTTAAGAAAGTTTGACACTGTATCATATGTAATGTGCCCACAAACTACAATATGCCTGAAAATTCAAGAAGACAAATATCCACTTGCATGTAGATGAAAATTCACAGCCTGTCTTAAATACCATATTTATCATATGTACTCAGGCAAACACTGTGAATCTAGATGAGATGCGGCAGAATGCGTCTTCTCCTCAGTGTCTAAGCTGTTTGCCATTCATCAAGCTATTTTTTGACACAACTTTGGAAGAATAATATATTTATTCAAATTTTGAAACAAGTATGGTAAGGAGTAGAGGTGTCCAAATATTTAAGGTAAATACAGTTCAAAATCAAGGGAAGGTTACTTCAATGACTTTTTATACAGAAGCAATCTTTCCCTATTTAGACTTAAATCTCTGCAACTCCAATCATAACAATATTGTCTCTTATTGAAAGTTGATACTTGTATCAAGTTTATATGTCATTGCATTTCTACTTCCGGTACTGGACCGCGTTACTACACTTCCGCTGTTCGTTCGCTGCATAAAATAGGCCAAATTAAGCACTTGCCTCATTTCCTTTTCGAGCGCATTGATTTCTTAACATTTGCGATGAGTGCGGACTTGATTCCACAGGTGTTCCTTCCCTTTCACCCCTCAGTTGCCGAACTGGACTTTTCCAGCTTTGATACTCGGTGTATCCTTATATATCAATGCGGACTTGATTCCACAGGTGTTCCTTCCCTTTCACCCCTCGGTTTCCGAACTGGACATCAGCCCATATATAACTAGCGCCACTTTTTATGGCATGTAAGTAGTGTAGGCCCAGATCAGACGCAGCACAACTTGGCGTCTGATTTGAGTCTGTATTGATTGCTAAAAAACATATATTCTTGCAAAACCTACCTTTAAGAAAACAAATCTGACAATCCTGTTCCGAACTTATTTGTTGGAAGATTCCATTGTCATATATTGGTTAAAGCAAATTCAGAAGCCACTGATCAGACACCTGACCTCGAATCAGACCCTTCAGTGTTATAAAAGGAAGCTTTGCATTTTTTGGGTGCATATGCACTCGTTTTATAGACACTTGGGAAGACGAATCTAAGTCGAAGCGTCTCCACTGTTTAAAATGTAGAAATTAAAGGGCTCTGCTGTAACGTCTCCGAAAGCAATGTACACTTCATTTTTGGAGACCCATGACTCGCCGAAAGAAAGCAATAGGTTTTAAAGTTCACTCCCGTACAGTGCTCCAGATAAAAAGCGTATTTGCGTAAATACTCAATTAATCAATGTGCTGAGAGAACTGGTGGATCGATCGTCTCTGAATGTAAGTTTGGAGAATAGTAATGAACTGAGAATCGGACTGTTCGTTTAAGCATGTACATTAGATCTGATCGGACACCGCATTATGTGGCGTCTGATTATGAAGGTTCTGTTTGTCAATGGCCAAATTCACGAGCACAGTCCTACCGCCCCCGCCCATCAGGGCTTGAAGAAATAGACGGACTGCAAGATACTTCCACGCCGAGCTGAAATCGACCGCACATGAGTACTGGTAAATCGCTTAGAGGATCTAAGCCTGCCCAGGCAAAGTGGTGCGAATCGGACCGTCCATGCCACAAGCCTATTTGGTTTCATTGCGCGACAGGCTTGATAATTATGTCATTTCATTTTAGTGTTGGGTAAAAGTCTCACAAAATTGGAAGCAACGTCTCTAAATGACCTAGTCAGTTTTGACGGGGATGTTCAACCTCAAAATAAGCAAAGAAACATAAAAACAAACAAACAAGCACAGTCCAGAATTTTCTTCTGACGTTCCGCTCTGACATCTTAGGGGTGCTATCAATAACCAATACCTGGATTTTGTTCAGGGTCGGCGCCAGTCAGATGGTCAGTGATTGTCACGAGGACAATAACAAGCAACAGGAATTTTTTTCTTAGTCGAACCTGGTTAAACTCCTTTTTCAACCTTGTCAAAAAGATACTTAGAGAACTGTTTAATCTACCACTACCATTTTATCATGGTGAATATACCTCATAAATCAACTTTCCTCAGTACTTTCAGTACTTTGATTTTCTACTATAAATGCTTGTAACATTTCTACTATAAATATAAATATGTATATATGAAAATATAAAATCATGTTATTACTTTCCCGGCCACCTGCATGCAGCCTTACAATAGCCTATTGGCCATTTTGTGGGACAGTAACTGTCCTTTTGGCTTTCCTCTATTGATGTTTCCATTAGGGTCTGTTGTTTCATGTTTGTGTTTCTTTCCCTTTGGTGTCTGTGATGGGAGCTGTGGGTTAATTGTTTCAGTTCCTGATCCTTGCCTCTACTTCTATTTTACAGATAAGATTTTAAACTAGATCTTCAAATTCTTGTAGAAATAATTTCTTTTCTAATCTTCAATATTTACTCATTTTCAGTAAGTAATCCTGGTCCAGGCACCAAATGCAAGCAGCATAACATTAAATCTTCCAAAATCCACTCCAGTTCTGATGGGAAATAAGGTTACAAATTAATGGCTAATCTATAATTCATCTAACTTGGTTTTAAGGTTGGAAGATAAAAGTTTTAAGGTTGGAAGATAAAAACAACTCACTTTTTCCCCCTTTCCTTTTTGTATGTTCCACCATACTTTTGCTGCCTTCCCAGTATGTCCACAATCTCAGGAATAAAACTAGCGAACATACCCTAGAGACAAATAAAACAATGAATATTTTTAAAATGTTGCAAGGCTCTGGTATTACCGTAGTTACTGTTTTCAGATAGACAGGCTTGATAAAACAGTGTAGACCCAGATGAGATGGCACAGAATGCACTATCTCATCAGGATCTACACTGTTTGCCACTCATTCAGCTATTTTAGACTCAACATTGAACAGTAAATTGATATTGTTCAAATTATAGAACAGGCATGGTAAGGAGGTGTGGTGTCCAAATATTCAATAATAATAATGACTTTATTTGTAGATTTATATACATTTAGTACTAGTACTAATCTTCCATGTGGCCCTATTCAGGGTAAATATGGTAAACCCATGGTACAGAGGCAGTTTCAGGATATGCTAACACAAGTGACTTGATCTTGGCTGGTGTTGTGCCGTGTGGCGGCCGTAAAACGTCTCCCCGTACATCAACCATAGTGCAGTTTATATTTTACTTTTGGTCCTTTGAGATCAGCGTGAATATTCTGAGAAAACAAAATAAATTATTGGTTTAGTCTCATAATCTAGACCGGCTTTTAATTATTTGGACCCCATTTTGATTTATATCAGTCTTTGAATCGACTGCCTGTTTGAAATTCGCAAATTTGCAGTATGTTTCCTCTGGCTTTCGTTGCCGGATCATTACAGGGTCACTGATGAGGCTTTATTAGCCGAAACTACGTAGTATGACCCATCTTCTTTCTTACGAATGTTTTCATTGCTCTTAAAGGAACTCATTTTTGATTTTTATTGGTCAACTTGAAGCTAATCAAACTGTGTTAAAACAAGGGACCTAGTCTTTGTTCCTCATCAAATTGGTCTCTAGTGTGAATGCACCACAACACTTTCATGCAATGTTTATTACTCATCCTATGAACACAAAAAGGCAGTTCAGCAACTCTCTCTCTTTGTGAAACATGAACATGCCCCCTGCATGGTCATTTTGTTTCAAAGTTGGTCACAGTTCAAAGTCAAGGTCATAGTCCAAGATTTTTGGTTTGAGTGGGAAGCCCTTGGCACAAGGCATTTGCATGCCAAATATGAAGGCTCTTTCTTAAATGGTTCAAATTTATGAACAATCATAGTTTTCTTTAAAGTAGGTCATAGGTCAAGGTCACAGGTCAAAAAATTTTGCATGAATGTTAAGCTCTTGCCACAAGGACCCTATATGCCAAATATGAAGGCTCTAAAACGATTCAAAAGTTATGAACACTTTTATTTGTTCTTTTAAGTAGGTCAAAGTCATGGTAAAAATAAATTGCATAAATGAAAAAATCTTATCACAAGGAACCTACATGCTAAATATGAAGGCTCTATCCCAAATGGTTCGAAAGTTATGACCAAAATGTTATTTTTTTCTTTTAAGTAGGTCAAAGGTCAAGGTCACAGGTCAATAATTTTAGCATGAATGTAAAGCTCTTGTTACAAGGAACCTACATGCAAAATATGAAGGCTGTATCTCAAACGGTTCCAAAGTCATGACCAATGTTATTTATTTTTTCTTTTATGTAGGCCAAAGGTCAAGGTCACAGGTCAATTTTTTTTGTGTGAATGTAAAGCTCTTGTCACAAGGAACGTACATACAAAATATGAAGGCTGTATCTCAAATGGTTAAAAAAAATATGACCAAAATGTTATTTTTTATTTTAAGTAGGTCAAAGGTCAAGGTCACAAGTCAAAAATTTTTGCATGAATGTAAAGCTTTTGTCACAAGGAACATACATGCCAAATATGAAGGCTGTATCTGAAGTGGTTCAAAAGTTATTACCGATGTTATTTTTTCTTTAAAGTAGGTCAAAGGTCAAGGTCAAGGTCACAGGTCAAATTTTTTTGCATGAATGTGAAGCTCTTGTCACAAGGAACCTTTATGCCAAATATGAATAATCTACCTCCAACGGTTCAAAAGTTATGACCAACGTTAAATTTGTCTGTGTACAAACCAACAAACAAAGAGACAGGACAAAAACAATATGTCCCCGCTGGACATAAAAAATCCAAAAAGTGAAACTTCAATGACTCCGAAACATTTGGTACCATGAACAGTTGCTAGAGACTGGAGTAGTTTGAGACTCTCGAGCCATGTTAGGCATAAAGACAGGTATGTTGTGTGTACTCATAAGGCTGATTTGAGTATTAAATATTTCAATATGTGACTCTCCTCCCTCAATGTCAGCCATTTGTTTTGCATGGTTTCAATTTATACTGTGGATTCAGAAGCAAAATGGAAAACAGTATAGATCTTGATCAGTTGGCTTCTCAGAAACCAGCTCAGCTGGCTTCTCAGAAACCAGCTGATCTGGATCTATTAAAAAAAAGCACTGACAGCACTGGTGGGTTGATTGTTTCTGAGTGTAGGCTGGAAAAAAAGGTCTTGAACAGGGACTGTTTTGGTATGGGAATGTGTTAAAATTATGGTTCAACATTATGGTGCAACTTAACCCTTGATCTGCTGAATATTTATATATGCCACACCCACTACTGATTATCAACCAATCAGATTACTTGATGCAGAGTATTGCAACAAATTCATGAGCTGAATGACAAACAATGCAGATCCTGATCAGATGGCTTCTTCAGAAGCCATCTGATCTGGATCTTCATTGTTTGAAAGATAAGGCATATCCGGGCTCAGCAGGACAAGGGTTAACAAAGCAGACTGGAAATGACCAGACTGTGACTCCAGAGACATCTAGGTTGACAGTATGCACAGATACATAATTAGGCTAATTATGGAATTGCAAGTAACACACCCCAATTGGAATAGTACATAATGTCACCCCAAAAATCTGTGACTGGCAAACAGTGTAGATCCAAATTAGATGATATATTATGCAGTCTGATTATGGTCTACACTGTTCGCTTGAAGTAGGCCATTAAGACTTCTTATAAATGAACTTAAAACAAATATAACACCCCACTTCTTTTACTGAAAAAGGATCGGAAGATTTCATCTGTCATATATTGGTTAACCCTTAAAGCATTATGGGAAATTCTTAAACGCATGAAAATCTCTGTTTTTTCTATTATTTTTCAGAGAAATATAAGGCTTGACTTTTCATGTGAATCATCTGCCCAGCAAGGTCACAGGTCAAGATGTTTTGAATGAAAAGGAAGTCCTTGACACAAGGAACCAACATTCCAAATATGAAGGCAAAAAATATTTGTTCCCGCTATTTGCTCTGAAACATAAGAAAACAAAACTTTGAAAATGTCTTATGATTTTGTTTGTTTGTATTGGAGTTAAAGGCCCAGTCAACACTATTTAGGTCATTTTTGAGCCGGTCGGTTTACCTATCCAAACTTTCCTGGGCAGGCTTATACGTAAGCGGTTAACCAGTACAGTGCACATTCTTTCGCCAGAAACTGACAACTGCCCTTCTTGAATCTGCCGAAGGGAGAGAATGACCGTAGAAAAGATTTCATGATCAATCTCCACGAAAGAATGTTGCCGACCCCGGCAGGAGTCGAACCCGCGTCCTCCTGATCACCAGTCAGACGCGCATCCGACTGAGCCAACGAGGCCGGCAAATGTCTTATGATAGTCAAGGGTTAACCCATTGCATGCGGGGAAACCTCTAAAGGGGTAACTTGGCAAACAGTGCAAGCCCAGATCAGATGCCGCAGAATGTGGCGCCTGATCAGGGCCTGCACAATTTGCTAACAAAATTCTGTCAAAAGTAGAATAAAAACGAAAAAATAAGCCTGACAACCCTTATATGAGAAATGGACTTGTCCAACATATAGCAATGGAAGAGTCCACTATTATACAACAGGTTGAAATCCCTACCTGCTGCTTGCACTAGCTGACTCATAGATGTAGCTATTAATTAGCCATCAGATATGTGACAGGTGATGAACAGATACAAATTTCTTGCATAACAGCCTTGTATCACATAAGCGAAAATATGCTGCGTCTGAGATGATAATGATAGAGGTTTGCTAAAAGATTCAAGCAAGATAAAAACTTTACCCATTAACAAATACGATTGTTCCAATTTAATCAATTTTGTACTAGGTGGAATCTTTTCCCAGAGAAAGTTTGGGAAGAGATAAAAGAGATAGCACAAGTGAAGGGGAGAAACAGGACAATGAATGGAAGTGTAGAAACTGAAGAAATAACAACATTCCCCCGCCACCCTCATCTGTTGCAAGGCCAGGCGTTGCCCAAATGAAGGTCAATATCAGTTGGATGCTCCCATGACGCAATATACACGACACCTCCACTCACTTAACCACACCCTCAGATCGGGGCTTTAAGAAATAGATGGGTTGAATGATGTTTCCATCATACCCTTTCTGTACCAAATGGAATCTTCTGCCTTATATAGAGCAGAAGTTCATTTAAAAATTTAGGGATGTCAGGTTGTTTTCATCAAAATTTATTTGGAAAATGACTGAACTTTTAGCAAACAGTGGAGGCCCTGATCAGACGCCGAATATCTGCAAAGGCTTGCCAGTAACCAGTTTTCAATTTTTCCCATTATAAGTATATGGAAACTCTAAGTTGCCATAGTAACCAAACTAAAGAACCAAATTTCATAAAGAACATTAAACCTAACAAGGTAAATATTTCAATAAAGTCTCAGCCTCACAGAGCATATGGTTTCTGAAGAGAATAGTTTTTTAGTGTTTTTTTTTTCTTCTATTTTTGGCATTTTCATTCCTATGGCAACCAATAAATATGAGCAGTAGGCCTAAATTCATATGGTAGATAGAAGATTGCCTAAGGTACATTTCTATGAGAGTTTTGTCAAAATATCTGCAAAGGCTGGGCAGTTTGTTTGTTTGTTTGATTTGAGGTTTAACATCCCCATCAACACCGTAAAGGTCATTTTGGAGACATTGTTTTCAATTTTGTGGGACTTTTAACCAACATTGAGATGAAATGACATCTCAAGCCCTGTCACCCAATGAAACCAATAGGGTTTACTAGCATGGATGGTCCGCCTCGAACTGCGGTTCTTGGACAGGCTTAGATCCTCTAAGCAGTTTAACAGTACTAGTGTGCGGGCTAGATTCAGCTCTGCGTGGAAGCAACATGCAGCCCATATATTTCTTCAAGCCCCTTTGGCTGGGGGCCGGAAGGCTTGGCTTGGCAGTACACAACATTTTTCAATTTTCCCCATTATAAGTCAAAAGAAGCTCTGAGTTGCCATAGCAACCAAACAAATGAGCTGATTTTCTTAAAAACAAAAACAAACTAGAAATGCGTCCATAGGACACGGATGCCCCCGCCTGAAAATATGTCTATGTTCGTATTAATCCATAGAAAGTTACTGATGGTGTTTAAGTTTTGGACCATTTTTTTCACATTTGACCTCTAATAAATGACCCTGACCTTGGAGGTAAGGACCTTGGTTTTGTGTGAGGTAGATTGTCTCATGATGGCCAACGTTTCTGCTATGTAATTTCAAAATCCAACCAGAAATAAGAACAAGAGGGCCATGATGGCCCTGGATCGCTCACCTGATCCATAGGGTATCAAGTGGGCCCCTGGGAGAGCCATTACTGGCCCGGGCAATAATATGAATAATCTTGATAGTGGTCTAAAAAGTGAAGCTTCATACCAAATATCAAAGACCAGCCTTCTGGTTTCAGACAAGAAGATTTTTAAAGGTTTTCCTTATAAAGGTCTATTTAAACTTTGGGGTCCCACGGGGCGGGCCATTTTTGAACCCAGGGCTATAATTTGAACAATCTTGGTAGAAAATCCACAAAACGAAGCTTCATACCAAATATCAAAGACCTTGGCTTTCTGCTTTCAGACAGTTTTCAAAGGTTTTCATTGCCTTGACTTCTATTTCTTAGGGCTATGATTTGAACAATTTAGATGAAGGTTCACACCAAATATCAAAGACCTGGGCCTTGCGGTTTCAGAGTAGAAGATTTTTTTAAATTTCCCTTTATAAGTCAAAGTAAAAACTAAGGGCCCCAGGGCGGGGGCATTTTTGGCCCAAGGACTATGATTTGAACAAACTTGGTAGAAGAAGTACACTAGATGAAGCTACACACCAAATTTCAAAGAACTGGGCCATGCGGTTTTGGAGAAGAATTTTTTTTAAAGATTTTCCCTGTATAAGTCAATGTAAAACCAAGGGTGCAGGTGGGGGCATGTTTTGCCCTAGGCCTATAATTTGAACAATCTTGATAGAGGTCTACTAGATGAAGCTTCGCACCAAATACCAAAGACCTGGGCCCTGTGGTTTCAGAGCAGGAGATTTTTAAAGATTTTCCCTATATAAGCCTATGTTAAACCATAGGCCCCCCGGGCGGGGGCATTTTTAGCCCCAGGGCTATAATTTGAACAATCTTGATAGAGGTCCACTAGATGAAGCTTCATACTAAATATCAAAGACCTGGGCCATGTGGTTTGAGAGAAAAAGATTTTTAAAATTTTCAGTAAAAAAATCTATTTTTAGTTCCTGTGACCTAGATGTGTAACAGACTGGAACCATTTTAACAACTTTGAAAGGGGGCCACCTAAGGATCATTCCTGTGAAGTTTGGTCAAAATCCGATCAATGGTTTAGAAGATGTCGTTTGAAGAAAAAGTTTACGGATACATGGACCCACGCGGAACCATTTTTTGGGCAGAGGGTTACCTCAGGAACATTTCTGTGAAATAATTTTGAAATCGGGCCAAAGGGCTTGGAGGAGATGTCGTTTAAAGGTTTTTCTACTTTTAGCCCTGGCGGCCATTTCGTTCAGCGGAGCAGAAAAATTTTAGCAATTTTGGTAGAGGGTCACCTTAGGAACATTTCTGTGTAATTATTTTGAAATCAGGCCAAAGGGCTTGTAGGAGATGTCATTTATAGGGTTTTCTATTTTTAGCTCTGGCGGCCATTTTGTTCAGCAGAGCAGAACCATTTTAGCAATTTTGGAAGAGGGTCATCAAAGGAACATTTCAGTGAAATTATTTTGAAATCCGGAAAAAGGGCTAGGAGGAGATGTCGTTTAAAGGTTTTTCTATTTTTAGCCCTGGTGGCCATTTTGTTCAGCGGAGCGGAACCATTTTAGCAATTTCGGTAGAGGGTCATCCAAGGAACATTTCAGTCAAATTATTTTGAAATTGGGCCAAAGGGCTAGGAGATGTCGTTTAAAGGTTTTTCTATTTTTAGCTCTGGCTGCCATTTTGTTCCACGGAGCGCAACCATTTTAGCAATTTTGGTAGAGGGTCACCTAAGGGACATTTCTGTGTAATTATTTTGAAATCAGGCCAAAGGGCTTGTAGGAGATGTCTTTTAAAGGTTTTTCGATTTTTAGCTCTGGTGGCCATTTTGTTCAGCAGAGCAGAACAATTTTTTTAGCAATTTTGGAAGAGGGTCATCCAAGGAACATTTCAGTGAAATTATTTTGAAATCCGGCAAAAGGGCTAGGAGGAGATGTCGTTTGAAGGTTTTTCTATTTTTAGCTCTGGTGGCCATTTTGTTCAGCGGAGCGGAACCATTTTAGCAATTTCGGTGCGGGTCACCCAAGGAACATTTCAGTGAAATTATTTTGAAATCAGGCCAAAGGGCTAGGAGGAGATGTCGTTTAAAGGTTTTTCTATTTTTAGCTCTGGTGGCCATTTTGTTCCGCGGAGCGCAACCATTTTAGCAATTTTGGTAGAGGGTCACCTAAGGAACATTTTTGTGTAATTATTTTGAAATCAGGCCAAAGGGCTTGTAGGAGATGTAGTTTAAAGGTTTTTCTATTTTTAGCTCTGGTGGCCATTTTGTTCAGCAGAGCAGAACCATTTTAGCAATTTTGGAAGAGGGTCATCCAAGTAACATTTCTGTGAAATTATTTTGAAATCCGGCAAAAGGGCTAGGAAGAGATGTCGTTTAAAGGTTTTTCTATTTTTAGCTCTGGTGGCCATTTTGTTCAGCGGAGCGGAACCATTTTAGCAATTTCGGTAGAGGGTCACCCAAGGAACATTTCAGTGAAATTATTTTGAAATCGGGCCAAAGGGCTTGTAGGAGATGTCGTTTAAAGGTTTTTCTATTTTTAGCTCTGGTGGCCATTTTGTTCTGCCGAGCGGAACCATTTTAGCAATTTTGGTAGAGGGTCATCCAAGTAACATTTCTGTGAAATTATTTTGAAATCCGGCAAAAGGGCTAGGAAGAGATGTCGTTTAAAGGTTTTTCTATTTTTAGCTCTGGCGGCCATTTTGTTCAGCGGAGCAGAACCATTTTAGCAATTTTGGTAGAGGGTCATCATAGGAATATTTCTGTGAAATTATTTTGAAATCGGGCCAAAGGGCAAGGAGAAGATGTCGTTTAAAGGTTTTTCTATTTTTAGCTCTGGGGGCCATTTTGTTCTGCCGAGCGGAACCATTTTAGCAATTTTGGTAGAGGGTCACCCAAGGAACACTTCTATGAAAGTATTTTGAAATCCATTCACCGGTTTAGGAGGAGATGTCATTTAAATGAATTGTTGACGCCGCACGACGGACGCCGGACAAAGGGGCTATCACAATATTGACTGCGTTTAAGTTTCGAACCCTTTTTTTGACCTTTGACCTCTAAGTATGACCTTGACCTTGGAGGTACAGACCTGGGTTTTGCTAATGACACATTGTCTCATGATGATAAACATTTCTACAAAGTAATTTCAAAATCCATCCAGAAATAAGAAAGTTATTGACTGCGTTTAAGTGTCTGACCTTTGTTTTTACCTTTGACCTCTAAGTATGACCTTGAACTTGGAGGTATGGACCTGGGTTTTGAGTGTGACACATCGTCTCATGATGGTTAACATTTCTACAAAGTAATTTAAAAATCCATCCAGAAATAAGAAAGTTATTGACTGCATTTAAATTTCGGACCCTTTTTTTGACCTCTGACCTCTAAGTATGACCTTGACCTTGGAGGTACGGACCTGGGTTTTGCATGTGACACATCGTCTCATGATGGTTAACATTTCTTTAAAGTAATTTCAAAGTCCATCCAGAAATAAGAAATATATTGACTGCGTTTAAGTTTCGGACGGACGGACGGACTAACGGACGGTCGGACAGGGGCAACGCTGACACATCGACTCATGATGGTTAACCTTTCTACAAAGTAATTTCAAAATCCATTCAGAACTAGAGCTGTCAGTGAAACTGACTAGGGCCCCGGCAGCACTATCAGAGGAGTAAAAATTTGTGGACGGACAGACGGACGTTCTCACGGATGTATACTTATGTGTCTATTTTTGGCAGGATTGATACTTAAGTGGCTACTTTTAGCCACAGAAAAGAAGTATTTTCGGTGTCTAACGGAATAAATCCCATAGACTTACATTGATTCTGTCCATTTACATAGCCACCTAACTATACATTTGTTGGTGCGGACAGACAGACGGACGGACAGAGTGATTACTATAGGGCACCCACACTTTCAGTGCGGGGCCCTAACTAAGAAAGTTATTGACTGCGTTTAAGTTTTGGACCCTTTTTTTTACCTCTGACCTAGAGGTAGGTATGACCTTGACCTTGACCTTGGAGGTACAGACCTTGGTTTTGCATGTGACACATCATCTCATGATGGTTAACATTTCTAAAATGTAATTTCAAAATCAATCCAGAAATAAGAAAATTATTGACTGCATTTAAGTTTCGGACGAAAAACGGATAGAAGAACGAACAGACAGGCGGACAGGGACAAGGCTATATGCCCTTCCACCATTCTTCGAATGGCGGGGGCATAAAAAAAAGAAACACAAACTTTCAATCTCCCAGCCCAATGATGCTACATATGAAATTTGTACAAAATCAGCCTTGTGGCTTCAGAGGAGATGTCGTTTGAAAGTGTTAATGCCACACAACACATGTCAGACGACAGCCTATCCTATAAGCTCCCTTGGAGCCATCAGCTCTAGTGAGCTAAGAAATGAGTCCTCTGCCCAAGTCATACTTGGTGCTTTAAGGGTTAATCAAAATGGGGACATTTCTGCACTATCAGAAAAATACTTAAAACAATTAATTGAGTTGTACAGACCAGACCAGAACCAATAAGTCTGAATTACAACATTGATTTCTTGGGAAGAAAAATTTGCCAATATGTAGGACAATTTCAAATAGGTCATATGACCTTGTATGTGACCAAAATACCAAACCAGTCAGATAGGCATCACAAGTTGATTGATTGATCGATTTGGTTTTTAACCCATTCCAGACTGGAAACCCCTAAACGGGTACCGTGGCAAACAGTGCAGGCACAGATCAGACGCCGCAGAACCCGGCGTCTGATCAGGGCCTCCACTGTTTGCAAAAAGTTCAGACATTTTCCAAATAAATTTTGAAGAAAACACAACCCGACACCCCTAAATTTTGAAATGGACTCCTGCTATTTATAAGGAGGAAGATTCCATTTGGTCTTAAATGGGTTAAGGTAACCGGGCGCTAGAAGCAGATTGGGGTTACCCCTGCATCACAAGTGCAGTGTAAGATACTATGTGTACTTGGTTTAAACAATATTTATTCATTTCATTTCGACAAGTCAATTCGAACAGTATATGTACAATTTACAATGACAGGATTTGAAAACAAGCGAAACGCTTTTACTAATCATCTCCTGCTTATGTATACCTACGAGACAAGACAATAGTGATATATACAGGACGGGTGATCATAAAGGCTATTTTCTCTTTTTAGGTACAGGGCAGAGAACCGATTTCAAATGAATTCTGTATGCTATATTTGAGCCCCGCCAAGCGAATTTGTGTCTTCGAGCATTCCGTCATGACAAAATTTAACTGCGCATGCCCAGCCATTCAGAGGGGCCAGGGATATGGCTTTCTGTCTGAAGGTTCCTCTTGATTCACCGCTTGTATGAGCGAGCAGCGAAGGTTCTGGCGAGGCTGCGCGGATGCGCAGGCTCACCTGAACCTTCGCTGCTCGCATAGGCGATAAGTACAAAAATCGCTTGACGGGGCCCATTTATCAAACAGATATACTGAGGAACATTAAAAATGTACCAGTTTATATCATGTAATTTCATCCAATATAAACAATTCTGAGTAAGTTTGAGCACTGGTATTAGTTTGAATGACTTAGTTATTCAAGTCTGCAACTGCTTGACGTGTAAGTGCAGCCACGCACTCAAGTCATGTCCGAATTAATACAGAATCATCTCCCTTTGTGGCTATTTTGAAGTTAATTTTTGTGTAGTTTTGGCTTATTCAAATTCAATAGGGGAAACATGCTTTCAAAAGGGGTGCAAGAATCAGCTTCAAAATAGTCCTAAAGGAGGATAAACCTGCATTAATCCAAACATGATTCAAGCGTGATTTCAAACATGCTGCATCATTGTGGCTACTGGCCAAATGTTTTGAAAATTAAAGCAGAGATAAACCAATGTATATGCTTTGTGTTGTCTTTGAATCCAACACCTTTAACCTTTTCAAGATTCTTACATTTTGCACATAAACCGGAAGTGCAGGTAACGGACATCATTAAGACATTCAAATGTGCTTAAGGGGTCTTTGAGTTTTAATCTGTATCCTATTTTTTTTTAAATGTCAATTTTTCAAAAATCGATTAAAACACTTTTTCAAGGATCTTTGTCATTTTGTACTGTTTTTACAGTATGCAGTATTGATTCAGTAACAAAAATGTTAAAAAAAGAATTTTTTATCTTTATACTTCAACCGTACTATAGATCACTCAAGTATATTATATGAGATTAGATGTCAATTGTGCTAAACACTTGGCACAAAATGATATAAATAACCAATTTACCCAGGCAAAATATTATGCAGCTATCACCATAGCATGACGTTGATCAAGCCTAATGCTGTCACCAGTCAAGATGCTTATTCATCACAAAGACAACATCACACGATCAGCCTCGGTACCTCAGTCGGATGCGCGTCTGACTGGTGATCAGGAGGACGCGGGTTCAATACCTGCCAGGGTCAGCAACATTCTTTCGTGGAGATTGATCATGAAATCCTTTCTACAGTCATTCTCTCCCTTCCGCTGATTCAAGAAGGGCAGTTGTCAGTTTCTGGCCAAAGAATGTGCACTGTACTGGTTAACTGCTTACGTATAAGCCTGCCCAGGAAAAGTGTGGATAGGTAAACTGACCGGCTCAAAATGACATAAATAGTGTTGAATGGGCCAATAAAATCCAACCCAAACAAACAAAACACATGATCAGCCATCAGCATAAGAAGACAACTGTGGCCAGTTGTACAAAACTAATGAAGTTGATAGTTGACAAATTGTCTTAACCCTTTTTGTACCAAATTGAATCTTCCTTCTTATATAAATCAAGTCCATTTCAAAATTTAGGGTGTCAGGTTGTGTTTTCTTCAAAATTGATTAGGAAAATGCCTGCACTGTTTGCCAGGGTATCCGTTTTGGGGTTACTGGTACTAAATGAGTTAATATGGCCAATATACTAAATTTTTTTTCAGCAAAAAAATACCAAAATTTTAGATATAGTCCTTGCTGGAACAGATAACAATTTGACCACTAACAAGCTCGTTAAAATAACAATGTTTTGAACAACTGGTCCCTTGTCTGAAATGGTTCAGCTGACAAAAATCAATGACATACAGTCAAACCTCTGATATAATGACAGAACTCAATATAATAACAATTTCAATGGAATGAAACAGCTGAAGATGAGACGGCTTAACCCTTTTTTGTACCAAATGGAATCTTCCACCTTATATATAACATGAGTCCATTTCAAAATTTAAGGGCGTCAGTTTTTGTTTTCTTCAAAATTTGTTAGGAAAATAGCTGAACTTTTCACATACAGTGTAGGCCCTGATCAGATGCCGCATTCTGCGGCATCTGATCTGGGCCTGCACTGTTTGCCAAGGAACCCGTTTTGGGGTTTCTGGTACTCAATGGGTTAATAGATATTCAAGAATGCTCAATAATCAAATGTTGTGGACACTTGTTAAAATCGGTTTGACAAGGTGGTGCTAACAACTATTCCCAAAGCACAAATATTGTGGACATTTGTTAGAATGGCCTCACTGAGGCGATGCCAACGAATGTCCAAAACATTTGTTTTTTTGAAGTAATTAAGTAAAATGCCCTTTACTATGCATTATACTACTCCTTACTGGGGCTCTTTATAACAGCATGTTCTATATAACAGTAAAATATAAGAGAACAAATTCTGTCGTTGGATTCTTTGTAACAGCATGTTTAAGAGAACAAATTCTGTTGTTGGATTCTTTGTAACAGCATGTTCTTTAATCAGCAAAATATTCTGTAAGGGAACAAATTCTGTCATTATAACAAGGGTCCTCTACATAAAGATACCGGTGCATTACGAAAATGCGCCTATATAATTTTGACCCCCTTGAACCCTACTTTTATGTAGAAAAACTGGGCTTTATAGGGGTAAACCTTATTTTTCTTATTTCTGCTCTAAAATATAGGTTGTGGGTACTCGTTAGAACCGCCTCGATGAGGAGTACCCACAATCTATATTTTGAGCAGAAATAAGAAAAATATCACAATTTTTCATCTTTAAAGTTTCATTTTTTTCGGCGATAAAGTTGACAATGTATTTGTATAGGCATGTTTTTGTGATGGATACTTACAATGCTGACACATATGAAGATGACAATGAAGGTTCTGCCCAGTACAGTAAGCACATTGATGTCACCATAGCCCACTGTTGACATGGTAACAATGAGGAAGTACAGACATTCCCAGTAAGTGAGCGGGTTGTCATTGGTGAAGTTGAAGAATACATCTCCAGAATTTTCCAACTGAAATGAAAAACAGAAACAAGTAGTCCAAGGGCAACGAATGTTCACCTGAGTCACTGATACAATAACATTATTACCATTTTTCAAACAGGTATATGAAAAGTAGGAGACATGATCAAGTTTACAGCAAAATATACAGCTGAAGATTCTGTTTCAGACAAAATGATTAACCCATTTAGTACCAGAAACCCAAAAACGGGTACCCGGGCAAGCAGTGCAGACCCAGATCAGATGCCGCAGAATGCGGCGTCTGATCAGGGCCTCCACTGCTTGCTTAAAGTTCAGCCATTTTCCAAATAAATTTTGATGAAAAAAACCACATGACACCCCTAAATTTTGAAATGGACTCCTGCTATATAAGGAGGAAAATTCCATTTGGTACAAAATGGATTAATAATATCATTCAAGATTTATGTCAGTAATATGCAAGTTTTCTGGAATTAAAGAAACTGAAATCAATACTTCACCTTACAGAGAAAACATTTCTTAGAATTCCTAATGCTGACTAAACACATTTTATAATGGCTAGGGACAAATAAACTTGTGCTAAAAGTCTCATGAATTTGGAATTCATCAGTCTAATGGCCAGTTAGGGCCTAGATAGGTCTATGTATCTTAGGGCCTAGATAAAGCTATGTATCTAATTTATCCAACTGTCCCATAGAGGTAATAGATTTATATTAATAAAAATAATATTAAAATCAACAGAAATTATAGAGGCTTACACATTTAGTACTAGTACTAATCTTCCATGTGGCACCCTTTCTCCTAGGTAGAAACCAGTACTCTGGGTAGAAACCAGTACTAAGCAATGTGGATAAAGTCTCTTGCTCAAGGGACAACACTTGGTGCTTACGGGGATCGATTGATCCCAAATTTGGAGCTTTACCACTGCACCACAGTGCTCCTATATATATCCATGACATAGATGCCATAATAACACTGTACCACAGTGTTCATAAATATATCCATGACATAGATGCCATTATTCTGAGACAATTATCTATCACATAGTAGTTCATACTCATAAATATTGACTGTCAAACGTCAATGGCAACTGTGAAAATTTGTTCAAGATAGGGGTAGTCTGTGTGACCGAGGGTTAATAATAGGGCATACTGGGATGTATAAAATAAAGATATGCTGTGTCACGGAGGCGATTCTAATGAGTACACACAACATACCTTTTAAGATAAAACAAGAAAGACCACCTTAACCCTTTTGTACCAAATGGAATCTTCCTCTTTATATATAGCAGGAATTCATTTCAAAATTTAGGGATGTCAGGTTGTGTTTTCATCAAAAATTTATTTGGAAAATGACTGAACTTTTAGCAAACAGTGGAGGCCCTGATCAGCGTTCTGCGGCGTCTGATCTTGGCCTGCACTGTTTGCCAGGGCACTGGTTTTGGGCTTTCTGGTACTAAATGGGTTAAATTACCGTAAATATATGGATTTCTCAGGGCTGGAACATTCCACTCGACACACCATTGCGAGGACTAATTTTGAAGGACAAGTAAAACTTTTGTCTCGTACCTATGAAATTTACCAAAATCTAAATGCCCTTGTTCATGCAGAACATGGGAAATTTTTAAGAATTTTCCAGCCCTGTCACTAGAGCCATGAGAAGAGTTGTGTACCCATGGTAACCAAGCCATCAGTGTTCCAACCACTGAATTTTTGTAGTACTGTTTAACCCATTCAGTACCAGAAACCCCTAAAGGGGTACATTGGCAAACAGTGCAGGCCCAGATCAGGGCGTCTGATCAGGGCCTACACTGTTTGCAAAAAGTTAAGCCAGTTTCCAAATAAATTTTGAAGAAAACACAACCTGACAACCCTAAATTTTGAAATAGACTCCTGCTATATATAAAGAGGAAGATTCCATTTGGTACAAAAAGGGTTAATACATGTATAAAGATCTTGAAAAATTTATCCTTCACCTTTTTTTTTTATCTTTTCTTCTAGTTTTTTTGTTTTCTTTCTAGTGCCCAATTGAGATTTTTCTCCTTTCCACTAGCAACATCAGATAGCCTCAGGTCCTAGAGTTTTATTTGTTAGAACTTTTACACCCCAGTAAACACTATTTAGGTCATATCAAGCCAGTCAGTTTACATAACTATTCTCAGTTCAATCCAGAGACTGATAATTGCTCTTCTTGAATCAAGACTTATCTCCATGGAAGAATGTTGCCAACCCAGAACATAACGAAAACACACCTATATAATTTTGACCCCCTTGAACCCCACTTGTATATAGTAAAACTGGGGTTTACAGGGGTAAACCTTACTTTTCTTATTTCTGCTCTAAAATATAGATTGTGGATACTCATTAGAATCGCCTTATCACAATTTTTCCTCTTAAAATTTTAGTTTATCCAGTGGTAAAGTTTACAATGTATTTGTATAGGCATGTTTTTGCAATGAGATATCAAAACCATGACCTCCTGATCACCAGTCAGTGAGTTACCGAGGCTGGCCCAAGTTCTAGGGTGACCAAAAAAAAAAATTTTTTTTTTTTTTTGGTTTGGGTTTTACGGCCCTTTCAAGATTATTTCACTCATATCGAGCCGATCGTTAATCAGAGGTGGGCGAAAACCGGAGTACCCGGAGAAAAACCACCTGACCTTCTGTTGCAGAACTTGGCGTCTCACACGTGGCCCAAGCGAGGCTCGAACCTACGGCGGTGAGAGACCTAATGACTAAGACAGGCTGTCAAGTGTATATTGGTGCAAAATATATATTCTGGGCTTAAAAAAATAGGAAATTTATGGGAAAAATATAGGAAAAAAATAGGAACTTTATAGGATAATTATCAAGGTTTAGCAGCAAAAGTATCATAAAAAGTACCAAACATGCAGGTATACTAAATTTAAATAGACGGTTTAATGAAGACAATAAACAACAAGAAGTTGTGGAAATAGGATTAAAACTTCTGCTAGCCACTGTCAGATTTTAATATTTTTGATATGTCCTGACCTCCACCTCCCCTTACAGCCAGCTCTCAATCACCATCTTAAATGACATCAAATGTTTTATATTAGTGGCAATAAAAATAATTTATAATCATCTTTATTGCTTTATGTCAACATAACATCATACAGGTATGTGTTTGACCAATTCAAGATAGGCTGTGTTGCAATAAATACAAGATACATGAGTTACTGACTCATGTAACATGCTGAAAAAAATGAAGTTTTAAAGAAACCATCAAGTTATACATAACTGTTTTGAGCATTTACCATGGCTATCTTGGGATGGTCAAGCACATAGCAAAGTATCAACATGGAAAGAATAGAACTTTAAGAAACTGACAAATAATTTTGCCTAGTTTAGCCATTGTTCTACTTGTACTATGAATTCTCTTTATAGTATTTTTGAAGCTGAAAATATAACTTATCAAGCTTAGACATTGTACGTTTTGTACTATTGAATTCTCTTAATCATGTGCTTGAAAAATGATAATATAAGTGACCATATTATTACACTATCAAAACTGAGAAAAATAACACTAATCTGGCATACAAGTCACTATCTCCAGAATTTGGTTTTATTGACTAGGTTCACCTCATTTCTTAGCTTTCTTTGAATCCACCTCAGCACTTTTCTCCAGGTTCTTCCTTTTCCTATGTTCCACTGATTTCTGTTCTTCTCTTACTCTGTCTAGACGCTCTGTTGTTTCTCTGATCATTTTCTGAGCAGTCTCGATCAGTGACTTACTCACTGATATCTCCCTTAATGCTCAGTGTTTCATTTCCTTCTTCAAGCAGTTTTTCAGCAGCATAAAGTTCTTCTTTAGAGTTCTTTTCTTTATCATTCAGCTTTTTCATTTTTTCATTCAAAGACTTTTTCTTTTGCTGCTTCTTGTTTTTGTTTTTCAAACTGTGCACACTCTTCTTTCTTTTGCTGTCTATTATTCCCCTCCTCTTCTCTATTTTGCTTTTCCTCTTCTAGCCTCTCCTTGCAAACTCTATGACTACCTTTGACATAACCTATTAGGTCCTTGGTAAGAGGTACACATTCTGGCTGCATATGTTTAGGATCATGGATTTTCACAGCCTCTTTAGAGAGTCTGTTCCCTATAACTGATTTTGATGACAGCTTTACCCTATCTTTTCCCAACATTTTCTTATGATCAAATAGCCCCCTCTCAACATCAGCATTATCATGTGACAATGGCAGCACTCCATATATTACTTTTCCAAGCTTATGCTACTTACCTTTGCCACTACCAGTTTTCAATTTCAGAATGTCTCTCCAGTAAGGATCAATCCTTCTCAACTCAACTTTATCATCTTTCACTATTTTCCAAAGTTTCTCATCAGTTTCTTCCCCTTGGTATACCTTCCACTCCTCAGTGATCAATGCCACATCTTATTCTACAAAAGGTAACTTCCTTGCTTCCCTTTCTATTGCTGAGCTGCTACTGGGCTGTGTTTCTTTCCCTTTGGTGTCTCTGATGGGAGCTGTGGGTTAATTGTATCGATTCCTGATCATTGCCTCCACTTCTATCAAGTCTTTGTTCAGGATGTGAACAGCCCAAATCTTTCAGAAGTTCATTATCAAATGAAAAGTAAGATAACAGGTATGACACTCCAATACTGAAGAACTTTCTTATATCTTAAAGTGCTCTTTTCTGTTTCCCAGAAAAACGTAATCCTGCAGCATTTTAAAAAATATAGGAATTTGGTAAAAAAATATAGGAAATGGGGTTAAAATATAGGAAAAAAATAGGAAACCTGAAAATATAGGAAAAAATAGGAAAAATAGGAACACTTGACAGCCTGCTAAGAGTCAGCGCTCTTATCCACTAGGCCACGGAGGCCCGTGATGACCAAAAAATAAACACCATAAAGATCATAAGTTTTGGGACAGACAGGCCTAAGCAAACAGTATAGACCAAGATCAGGGAGCAGTCTGATCAGGGTCTACACTGTTTGGCATTCTGTCTGCATTTTTTGGACTCCTTGATAAATCATGAAACAAAATTGTTAAAATTTTAGGAGAATTATTGCAAGTCCACAAGGTGGCACAATTTTTATGATTTTTATGGTACTCAAAGCATGGCTTAACCCTTATCTTGCTGAATATTCATTTAAGCCACACCCATTTCTGTCTATCAACCAATCAAATTACTTGATGTAATTTATTGCTATAAATTCATAAACTAAATGCCAAACAGTGTAGATCCTGATCAGATGGCTTCTTCAGAAGCCATCTGATCAGGATCTACACTTTTTTGCAAAGATAGGGGTTGTCGTGAACAGCAAGATAAGGGTTAATTTTATTTTATTTTTCTGAAAAAAACTTTATTGAAAAAAATAAGGTTTGATATTTCATGTGACTAATCTGCTTTGCAGGCAATGCACATGAATTGCCTAACTAGATTTTCTTGGGAAAATGAAAATGAAAAACAAAATATATATAAATATCATCTTCCAATTTGCTTGGTGCTTTAAGGGTTAAAATTTTATAGGCAACTAAGCTCTCAGGAATCTTTCCAAGCTGCAGGAAAACTCATTCAGACTTCATAGGCTACAGACAAATGAACTTTCCATCTAAAGTACTTGAATGGTTTCAGTTATCAAAACAAGAGGCCCAGGGGCCACTATGCTCACCATAGCTCTGGTGGGCACTTCCCAAAGGCAGCCACATATTTTAACATGATATCATTTTAATCTACCAATTATAAAGTCTCCCAAATGAACCTGCATACCAAAATAAGCATATTGTTTTTGTATTAATTTATTTTCTACTTTTTGGGTCTTATAATAATAATAATAATAATAATAATAATAATAGACTTTATTTTACGAGGGTAACACAATTAGTACAATAACTAATCTCCCTTGTGGCCCTCAATATTTACAAATTATACAACAAATGGAGAAGTATTAGATGCGAAGATATAAGACAATGATCGTTCTCTCTGCCACTCACAATGTTAACACTCACACGCATATAACAATTGATTGAATAGACAAATTAATGGACAAAAAAAAAAGTTATAGCATGAAGATAGGCATATCAAAAATGAATGAACAAAATGAAATATGTACAAATATAAACAAATATAACAAAATGTTATGGTTGTAAAGTCAGGGTAAAATGGGTTAAAATTGCAGGGTTAGTCTTTCATCCATTTGATACATCTTGAATGAAAAGATTCAAGAGAAGGAGCACTTTTAACATTGGGATCAAGGCAGCCCAAAATAACTGGACCAGAAAATGCCAAACTGCCTTTATATAATCCTGTCCGTGGCTTTGGCAGCAAAAAGTTGTCTGCAGTCACTGAACGTAAAACATGGGAGTCATGAGCATTAGTCTGAGCTGGCCTTTTCGAGAACATTTCATTTATATATTCTGGATTTATTCCATTTGAAATCTTATACACGAACTTGGCTTTCCTGAAAAAGACTCTTTCAGACACAGTCAAAATTTTTAAATCATTCATAGACTGGTAAACATTATATACATTATAGTCTAGAATGATTCTACATGCACGTTTTTGAAGCTTTTCTATTTTCATTAAGTTTGTTTTAGTTGTGCTTCCCCAGACAAGTTTTTTTTTTTATTGCCCTTTCAAGATTATTTCTCTTACTTATGAAGGGGATTGTGAATCAGAGGGTGGTGATTTGAAAACCAGAGTACCCGCAGAAAAACCAGATGACTTTTCACTGAAGTACACATGTACTTGCAATCTAACATCTGACCTGAGTAAGGCTCAAACCAACAGCAGTGGGAGACCCACTGGGCCACAAAGACCAATCAAAAACACACTATTATCTACCTTTGAAAACTGGCAGCTTAAAAAATGCCAGTCACATCAGTTTCAAATACTTCATATTTCATTTTTCAGAGAAAATCAGACTTGTCATTTCATATGGATTATCTCCTAGCAGAAAATTCACATGATATATCAATTATATTTTTTTTTTCTGAAAATAAGAAGCAAGAGAGCCAGGATGGACCTGGATCGCTCACCTGATCCATATTGTCCAAATGAAAATATTTTGGTCGAGCAGAGGGTGTGAGCAATTTTGGCTGACGGTGACCAAAGGAACATTTTGGGAAAATTATTTCAAAATCAGCTCTGGTGGCCATCATGTTCAGTGGAGCAAAATATTTTGAGCAATCTTGTTAGAGGGTCACCCATGGAAAATTTCTATAAACTTGCTTTCTTTTAGAGAAGAAGCCTTTTAAAGGGTTTTTCTATTTTAATTTCTTGCGACCAAATTGTTCAGCAGAGTTGGAACAAGTTGAATAATTTCCACAGATGGTCACCCCAAAACATTCCTTTGAAATCAGTTATCAGAGAGGAGCAGTTTAAGCAATTATGTTAGAGGGTCACCCAACAACATTCCTGTGAAATCATTTCATAATCCATCCACTGGTTAAGGCAGAGAGGTCATTCAAGGATTTTTTCTATTTTTAGCTCTGGTGGCCAACTTGTTCATCCCAGTGGAACAGTTTCAGAAATTTTGGTAGAAGGTCACCCAAGGAACATTTCTTTAAATTATTTCAACATCCATCCACTGGTTAAGGAGAAATCATTTAAAGATTTTTCTATTTTTAACTCTGGGGGACCATCTTGTTCATCCAAGCAGAACGGTTTCTGCAATTTTGGTAGAGGGTTACACAAGAAACATTCCTGTGAAATATTTCAAAATCCATCTTCGGGTTAAGGAGGAGAAGCCATTTAAATGTTTCTCTATTTTTAGCTCTGGTGGCCATCTTGTTCATCCAAGCAGAACAGTTTGAGCAAATGCGGTAGAGGGTCACCCAAGGGACATTCCTGTGAAATTATTTCAAAATCTGTCCAGCAGTTCTGGAGAAGTCATTTAAAGCAACAACGGATGCACACAGAGTGACCAATCAAAATAGCTCACCTTGAGCACTTGGTGCTCAGGGGAGCTAAAAACATACTAAATGTCATCTGGTATACAATTTTCCTTGTTGCCGTAAGGTTAAGACTCTTTAAATGGAAGTATGCAGCCTCTTGATCAATAATATCTGTCTGCATTCTTACCATTACAATCACACAGCCGTGAAACAAAGTGCATTTTTTTCACATCTCCAAAATTGCTACTTTTCTGGTGAAAATCCATGATATTTTTCTTATTTTTACTGCAAACTTAGGTTGTGGGTGCTCGTTAAAACTGCCTCATTGAGGCTGTTCTAACAAGTACCCACAACCTATGTCTTGAAGCAGAAATAAGGACAATCATTTATATCCCATAAACCCCAGTTTTCTCTATTTAGGGGGGTATACATTTCACAGACTTGTTCACTTGATGGAAAATGGATTACAACATCATGCCTAAGTCTGTAGGTGCCTAGCATGTCTTTTGTTGAAAATATGTTAACTCATTTTCAAATATTTTTTTGCATATTTCTGAAAGAAATTATGGCTAGACATTACACATGAATCAGACCACTTTGCCTGGGCAAGCTTAGACTTTCTAAATGATTTACCAGTACCCATGCTTGGTAGGTTTCAGCTCTATGAGTCAAGTTCGGTCAGTTTCAAGGCCCAGTTGTTCAAAGCATTGTTAGCTTAATGAGCTCGTTAGTGGTCATATTGTTAACTGTTCTAGCAAGTTTAATATCTAAAATTTTGTTATTTTTGCTGATAAAATGTGAGCAGCTTTTGCATATGCAAAAGCTGCACACATTTTTTCAGCAAAAAGTTTAGCATATTTGCCATATTTAATGATCAAAGTTTTAACGATTCTTTAACTAACGACGTTGTTAGTTTTGAACAACTGGCCCCTGCTCTGCAAGGAAGCCCCATGCAGCTCAATTTATATCTCCAAATCCCCATTAGCGGGAGAGGAATCAGACTGGTTGAAAGTCAGAAATATGTGTGGCCCACATGATTTTGTCCAGGTGATTCTACAGAGTAAAAACCAATCACTACCATATTTCTTCTCAGCCACTATCCACCTGATCTATTTCTCATGCAAACATTAGGATAATAAAATGCTTTTCTTCAACCATGGTTCCCCTGGCTGCCACTAAACTAGATTATGTAGGCTGAGCATATGGATTAACGTTTATTGACTCAGATCTGGTTTAGCCAATATTTCACTGTGTTGACAGATAATTGGATTGATTAGTGAGAGATAGTCAACAATAGAAACAACATACTGACCCATGCCTCATAGCATTAGCCCTAACCATGCAGAAAATTAGAATACCAATTCTCAACCAGTTTAGAAGCCAGCTGATCTGGATCACATCTCCAGTTAACTCTTATCCTGCTGTTCACGACAACCCTTTTCTTTGGAAACAGTGTAGATCCAGATCAGATGGCTTCTTCAGGCTTCTGAAGAAGCCATCTGATCAGGATCTACACTGTTTGACATTCAATTTATTAATTTGTAGGAATAAATTACATCAGGTGATCTGATTGGTTCAAAGTCAGAAATGGGTGTGGCTAATCTGACTATTCAACAAGAGAAGGGCTAAGAAGGAGTACTGATGATAATTCTGGGATAATTTTTCTGATTTCTCCATAAAAGGAGGAGTTTTTTTTCTATTTTGTAGCTCTGACAGCCATCTTGTTCATTGCAGCAGAACCGTTTTAGCTAATTTTGGTAGGGAGCCACCTAGGCAACATTCCTGTGATGTTTGAATCAAATATTGACCCAAGTATTGAGAAGGAGTTCACGTTTAAACAAAACCATTGACATTTTTCTATTTTTTGCTCGAACAGTCATTTTGCTCATCTGAGTGGAACTGATTTAGCTATATGTATTTTGATAGCAGGTTGACAAATGCAACATTCCTACGAAGTTTGAATGAAATTGGCCCAAGGGTATAGGAGGAGGGAGTTTGAAGATTTTCTATTTTGAGCTCTGGCGGCTGTCTTGTTCATCAGAGCGGAATGATTTTAGCTTTTTTGGTAGGGAGCCATCTCGACAACATTCCTGTAAAGCTTGAATCAAACCGGCCCAAAAGTTGAGGAGGAGCTCACATCTGAAGTAAATTTATGTTTTTTCTATATTTAGCTCTGGCAGCCATTTTGCTCAATGGAGTGGAACCTATTTTGGTAGAGGGTCACCTAAGCAACATTCCTATGAAGTTTGAATGAAATTGGCCCAAGGGCACAGGAGGCGTTGTCGTTTATAGATTTATCTATTTTTAGCTCTGGGAGCCATCTTTTCATCAGAGAAGAACAATTTCAGCTATTTTGGTATGGATTGAGCTGGGCAAGACTCCTGAAAAGTTTGAATCAAATTTGCCCAAGTGTTTAGGAGAAGTTTGCATTTGAAGCAAATTTATGATGTTTTTCTATTTCTAGCTCTAGCAGCCATCTCACAGCCAAATAATTTTAGCTATTTTGGTAGGGTCCAGCATCTAGGTAATATTCCTGTGAAGTTTGAATCAAACTGGCTCAAGGGTTTAGGAAGTGGTCGCATTTAAAACAAATTTACATTTTTCTATTTTTTAGCTTTGGCAGCCATTTTGGTCATCTGAGCAGAACTGTTTTAGCTATTTTGGTAAAGGGTCCGCTAAGCAACATACCTATCAAGTTTGAATGAAACTGACACAAGGGTTCAGGAGAAGTTCGTGTTTGAGACAAATTTACGACATTCTTCTATTTTTAGCTCTGGCAGCCATCTTGTTCATCAGAGCAGAAAGAATTTAGCTATTTTGGTAGGGAGCCACCTGAACAAATCTCCTGTAAAGTTTGAATCAAATTGGCTCGAGGGTTTAAGGAGTTCGCATTTGTAGCAAATTGACATTTTTTTTCTATTTCTAGCTCTGGTGGCCATTTTGCTCATCTGAGAGAAGCCAGCTTAGCTATTTTTGGTAGAGGGTCACTTAGGCAACATTCCTATGAAGTTTGGATGCGGTTGACCCGAGAGTACAGGAGGAATTGTGGTTGAAAGATTTTTTTTTCTATTTTTAGCTCTGGTGACCATTTTTTCAATGTAGCGAAATGATTTTAGCTACCGGTATTTCAGTAGGGGTCACCTAAGCAACATTCCTGTGAAGGTTGAATCAAATTGGCCCAAGGGTTTAGGAGGAGTTCGCGTTTGCTGCAAATTTACTATGTTTTTTTTTCTATTTTTAGCTCTGGCAGCCATTTTGTTCATCGGAGCTGAACCATTTAGGTTTTTTGGTAGAGGGTCATCTGAGCAACATTCCTATGAAGTTTGAATGAAATTGGCCCAAGGGTACAGGAGGAGGTGTCGTTTGAGATTTTTTCTATTTTTAGCTCTGGCGGCCATCTTGTCCATCAGAGCAGAACGATTTTAGCAATTTTGCTAGGGAGTCACCTAGGCAACATTCCTGTGAAGTTTGAATCAAATTGGGCCAAGGGTTTAGGAGGAGTTTGCGTTTGAACAAATTTACGATATTTTTCTATTATTAGCTCTGGTGGCCATTTTGCTCATCGGAGTAGAACTGTTTTAGCTATTTTGGTAGAAGGTCATCTAAGCAACATTCCCATTAAGTTTTTATGAAATTGGCCCAAGGGTACAGGAGTTGTCGTATGAAGATTTTTTTCTATTTTTAGCTCTGGCCGCCATCTTGTTCGTCAAAGTGGAAAGATTTTAGCTTTTTTGCTAGGGAGTCACCTGGGCAACATTCCTGTGAAGTTTGAATCAAATTGGGCCAAAGGTTTAGGAGGAGAACGCGTTTGAACAAATTTACGATATTTTTCTATTATTTGCTCTGGCGGCCATTTTGCTCATCGGAGCGGAACTGTTTTTGCTATTTTGGTAGGTCATCTAAGCAACATTCCCATGAAGTTTTTATGAAATTGGCCAAAGGATACAGGAGTTGGCATTTAAATTTTTTTTCTTCTATTTTTAGCTCTGGTAGCCATCTTGTTCATCGGAGCGGATTTTGGTAGGGAGCCACCCAGGCAACATTCCTGTGAAGTTTGAATCAAATTGGCCCAAGGATTTAGGAGTTCACATTTAAATCAAATTGTTGATGACGCACGACACACGACAGACATTCACTGATTACAATTACTCACCATGAGCACTTTGTACTCAGGTGAGCTAAAAATGATGATTATGATGACCATGATGCTGACGATAATGAAGATGGTGATAATGATGATTGTATGAAGCAAACAAAAAGAAAATGATGATGATGATGATGACTGCATGAAGCATGATGATGTTGATGATGATTTACTGTTTGGTGATGTGTCAAATAGCACTTGCACAAGGTCAAACAATGTACACCCTGATCAGGGTCTTTGTTGTTTGCTTGAACCTATCTCTCAAATATTTATTACAATAAACTTGGTATCTTTCCCCAATTAACCCATTGCATGCGGGAAACCCCTAAAGGGGTACCTTGGCAAACAGTGCAGGCCCAGATCAGACGCCGCAGAACGCGGCGTCTGAGCAGGGCCTGCACTATTTGCTAACAGAATTTTCCATCAAAAATAGAATAAAAATGAAAAACCAGGCCTGAAACCCCTTATATGTTTAATGGACTAGTCCAACATATAGCAATGGAAGAGTCTACTAGTATACAATGGGTTAACTTTTTTTCTGAGCTTGCCAGTGATTGTTTGACTGTCTCAGTTTTATGATTATAGATTTTCTTCTGACTTAATGTAATGAGATAGGCTTTAAAGATTTTTTATCTTCATTGATGCAATTACTAGATTGTTTTCCTAATTTAAATTGAAACTACTGAAGTAATTTGCAAATCAAAACAATAGCTCTAGTTGCTCATCTATCGTCCAGCGAGTCCAATATCAACAAATTTCTTCTACAAAGGAACTTCAGTGGATTTAACCCTTATCCTGCTGAATATTTTAATCTGCCACACCCACTACCAATTATCAACCGATCATATTACTTGATGCAAATTATTGCAACAAATACAATCTGAATGACAAACAATGTAGATCCTGATCAGATGGCTTCTTCAGAAGCTATCTGATCTGGATCTACATTGTTTGAAAAATAAGGCATATCCGGGCTCAGCAGGACAAGGGTTAACATCCTCTTCAGACAATGAAAATAAAATATGTTTGAAACAGTGATTATTTGAGCCAACAATGATCAATCTCATAGTGCCCAACCATCATAGTGCCCAACCAGGTTTAAAACATCACTGTAAGTTATGTTTGCATGGTGATTGAATCTTGGATGATTTTTGATACATGTTGATTTTCAAATGTTCCTATAGTCTGAAGAATTTGACATGAGACTGACCTTTATGCAAGGAATAAATTAGTTGATGTTATCGCCTAATACATTGGCTTTCGCAAACTTCTCGTAAATTTTCGGCATCTCGTGAATTGCGACCCATTTACCAACCTCTATGTATTGAATAACAGTATCGTCATTTTCTGGAGACGGCGGAGATAAAAACATGCATTCAGTCGGGTGTGAAATTATGTTAACAGAGTTCACCAGTCTCAGGACAATTTGTTCGAACTATAACAAAAGTTAATGAACACCAAACACCTGTTGACACCAGGTCTCATTGTGACTTAATCAATTTTAATAACTGGACCAGAATAACTGTTTTACAAGATGGTCAATACTGTTAACATTGGGCATGACATCACTTCCACTCAGTCTGCCATTTTTAGAGGTGAAAACAAATGCATTCTACTTTATAATAACCAAACCAAATCTGACAAAAGACTTAGCTAGTCTTGCAAAGAAAAAATCTTGTACATGTCACAGTTTTCTATTCTGTGTTGTAGTCTTTGCTTCCAAAAGGAGATAACTCGAAAACCAGGGCAGCCAGAGCCATGGTTCTTGCACATGACATGCCTACATAACCTCATGTACAACTGTACACAGTACAATCAATATATCTCAACTGGTATTGCAGATCTGGCCATAAAAAAGTGGTCACTCTATTTTATTGGAAGAGGAGATAACTCAAAAACCACGGCAGCCAGAGTCATGATTCTTGCACATGGCACGCCTGCTTAACCTCATGTACAACTGTACCCAGTACCATCAATATGTCTCAAAAGGTATTGGAGATATGGCCCTCACAAGATATAATTATGTAGTGATTCTATTTTATTGGAAGGGTAGATGACAAAAAAATCATTGCAGAACTATGTTCTTGCACATGATACGCGGTGTCAGCACTGTGAACAATTGTGCCAGGTACCATCAATATATCTCGAAGGGTATTGGAGTTATGGCCATCACAAGGCAGTCACTCTAATTTATTGGAAGGGGAGATAACTCAAAATCCATGGCACCCAGAGATTTGTGGTTCTTGTGCATGACATCTCAGCATTGTGAACAATTGTGCCAGGTGCCATCAATATGTCTCAAAGGGTATTGAGTTACGGCCATCACAAGGTAGTCATTCTATTTTATTGCGAGGGGAGATAACTCTAAAACTATGGCAACCAGAGTTGTGGTTCTTGTGCATGACACGCCGTCTCAGTCTTGTAAACAATTAAGCCAAGTATCAACTATTAATCTCAAAGGCTATTGGAGTTATGGCCATCTGACAAGGTTTTGTCTATAGACAGACAGATGTACTGACAGACGCCAGGCTGAACGCTATATCCCCGGAACCTATTCCGTCAGGGGATAGTAAATTCACATGCCAAAAATTGGTCAAAATCCATAATTCTGCCACAAGATATTGAGCAGAAATGAATTTTCTACATCATTCAAGGGCCATAGCTCTTCTGCAAATAGACACAAAATGCCACATAACAATCCCAAGCTAGATCTTGTCATACTAAATATGATGAAAATATCTGAGCAGAAATGAATTTTCTACATCATTCAAGGGCCATAACTCTTCTGAAAATAGAGGCAAAATGCCACATAACAATCTCATGCTAGATCTTGTCAACATAAATTCACATACTAAATATGATGAAAATTAATTGCATGTTTAAGATATTAAGCAGAAACAACTGGCATTAGGCAAGGGCCATAACTCTGTTTAAAATTGATGCAAAAAGATGTGTAACAATTCCAACACCTAGAGGTTGTCAATATAAATTCATATGCAAAATTTGATCCAAAATTCATTGATTTGATTACAAGATATTGAGCGGAAATGACGGATACATGATGTTCAGACAGACAGACAACTCGAAAACAGTATACCACACCCCTCCCCCCCCCCCCCCCACACACACCATACTTTGTATAATAATCCGCCTATACAGGGATGAAGCCACTTACCAGATGTAGAAATCCACCGGAGGAGAGCCAGAGACTGAGAGAGACAGAGACGAGGTTGGACAGCCGAATCACTGTACTAGAGTTGATTATATTCAGGTAGGTCAGAATGTCAGGTATTGACAGGAGACGCATAGCTCTCAGGAATCTCAAACCTGCAATATATACATACAACATACTACAACTAAAAGGGTCTCCCTGGTTCAGTGGTGTTTTTGCAGTCCTACTGTGATGATCCTAAGTGTTGGGACAGAAAGGCCAAAGCAAACAGTGCAGACCCAGATTAGACGGCCCCTGAGGAGCAGTCTGATCAGGGTCTACACTGTTTGCCATTTTGTTTGTACCTTTTGGACTCCTTGCTAGATCATGAAACAAATTTGATAAAATTTTAGAAGAATTACAGCCAGTCCTCAAGATGTCAGAATTGTTAGGATTTTTACAGTAATCACTACATCTTTGAACACGTTTTATTAGTTGATTGTTATCACCAACCTACATGCATTCTAGAAGCCCATGTACCCAATATAGTTAAACTGGACACACATTGCATTTGTATGAAATCCAGATAACAGTTGTCCATAACCATGCTATTCTTGGTGCTGTGATGTCGAGTGCTGTGCAAAAAGCGTTATCTGTAAAACTTGGTCTGAACTCATGTGCTGGGTTAGGCAACTATGTAGACAGATCAGATGCTGCACAAAGTGGCATCTGAACAGGACGTACTGTTGGCTTAACTCATTCAGTACCAGTAATCCCATAAAGGGGTACCTTGGCAAACAGTGCAGGCCCAGATCAGACGCCGCATCTCTAAGGTACTCAAGAGCAAGTTTGAATTAAGCATGATACTTAAGCATGCTTATCAAGTCTTCAGTGTTTGAGCCATTGAAGCTTCACTGTATATTAATCAACCAGTACACAGCGAGTATGGTGACTAATTTGAGCCCTAGCCACAATTTTTTTTTTTTTTTGAGATTGATAAGGAAATCTTTTCTATGGTCATTCCTTCCCTTCCGCTGATTCAAGAAGGGCAGTTGTCAGTTTCTGGCGAAAGAATATGCACTTTACTGGTTAACCGCTTACGTATAAGCCTGCACAAGAAAAGCGTGGATAGGTCAACGGACCGGCTCAAAAATACCTAAAACAGTGTTGACTGGGCTGTTAAACTCCAATACAAACAAACAAAATAAAAGTGATGGCAATGATCAGGAATCAATACAATTAACCCACAGCTCCCATCAGAGACACCAATGGGAAAGAAACACATACATAAAACAACTAGACCTGAATAGAAACATCAATAGCGGAAAGCCAAAAGGACAGTTACTATCCTACAAAATGGCCAATTGGCTATCCAAAACAAAATAATATAAGCGGTACGCACACTCAAAGACAAGCCATAACAAAAATAAACCATGACAGAAGAACTGTCTTGGATCAACTGTTTATTGCTTGGCCTTGCTTGTATGTTGACACCAGTGCACATGCCATTTCAGGGAGGCTTTTTGGAGAATTCTTTTACAGTCTTGAAATGACCGATATTACTGACCGGTATAGATTTCTGTCAGACCTAATTTCCTGACTTGGCAAAATTGCTGCCATTTGATCTTGAACAATATGAGAACTTATTAAGCAAAGTTATTAAAGCAAGCAAAAAGTTCTATGGTTACCCTGAATACCACAAAGTCTCCTGGTAAGGCTATTGTTGGGGTATACAGTGTAATAGTGAAACAAATTTTGTATAGAATACAAATTTGTTGAACCTGTGGTCAGTCAGCAAGAAATGGCTACCCATTTGTCATCTTAAGCATAAACGTAAGCCTGACATGCATATCTTACCAAAAAAATGTGCTATGTTGTGTTTTCCAAGCAAAATGGAAATAAATGTTATATTTTCTTGGTTTGCCTCATATGTATACAGGTTTGGATCGCATAAGTACTTATAAGTCACAGTGACCTACGTTTAACAGCATTGCAGAATTCTAGCCTTACCTCATGTTCCAGGTTCTACAAACCTCATTGCTGTCAATTACCCATAAATTATGGGTACATATACAAGTGCAGCTCTACTGTCTGACTGGTGATCAGGAGGACATGGGTTTGATACCTGCCAGGGTCGGCAACATTCTTTCGTGGAGATTAATCATGAAATCTTTTCTACGGTCATTCTCTCCCTTCCGCTGATTCAAGAAGGGCAGTTATCAGTTTCTGGCGAATGAATGTGCACTGTACTGGTTAACAGCTTACGAATAAGCCTGCCCAGGAAAATTGCGAATAGGTAAACTGACCAGCTCAAAAATGACCTAAAATAGTTTGACTCCAATACAAACAAACAAACAATGCTGATGTCCATGTGACTTTCACTGGCCAATAAAGTAAAACTGTACACCAACTGAGAATAGAGTGCAATGAAAATAAAGGTCCTGCAAGTACCAGAAAGGGTTTTTCATTGGGTCCCAAAATGGGATATTGGCAAACAGTGTAGGCACAGACCAGACACTGCAGAATGTGGCATCTGATCAGGACACTCTTTTCCCCTTAACCCATTTGTACCAGAAACCCGAAAATGGGTACCCTGGAAAATAGTGCAGGCCCAGATGAGATGCCGCAGAACGCAGTGTCTGATCAGGGCCTACACCGTTTGCAGAAAGTAAAGCCATTTTCCATATAAATTTTGATGAAAACACAACCCGACACCTCTAGACTTTGAAATGGACTCCTGCTATATCTAAGGAGGAAGGTTCCATCTGGCACAAAAAGGGTTAAAGTACAGGTAAATCTAAGTCCAGGATCATTTCCCTACACTTAGAGACAGTTGACCCACAAGTGCTGTCAGTGTTTGATTTTTTTTTCAGCCATTGTCAAAGCAACTAGAACTGTCAGTGAAACTGACTAGGGCCCCGGCAGTGCCATCAGAGGAGTTGGATTTTTTTTCAAAGGGCTATTACTCTTAGAGTATTGTAGCTAGAGTTACGTCGGTTGCCATGTAATTGTGTAATGATATTGTGACCATATATCTTAAGTTTGAAGTTGATGCATTTGACTGTTTGTAAGTTATGAATTAAAAACAAAAGGGCATTACTATATGGCAACTGTCAATAACTTCAGCTTCAGTTTGTAAACATGAAAAATGTTGATGGATAGACGGGCAGATGGACAGACGGACGGACGGACAGACAGGGCATTACTATACGGCACACTGTCACATTATGGTTAATATTTCTGCTAAGTAATATTTAAATCCATCCAGGTATAAGAAAGTTATAGATTGGACACAATAAAAAAGATGCTTTTTTGACCTTTTATCTCTAAGTATGACCTTGACCTTTGAGGTACGGCTGTGGGTCTTGCGTGTGACACTTCGTCACATTATGGTTAACATTTCTGCCAAGTAATATTTAAATCCATCCAGGAATAATAACAAAGTTATTAATGGGACACAGGAAAGACCCTTTTTTGACCTTTAACCTCTAAGTATGACCTTGACCTTTGAGGTACGGACCTGAGTCTTGCGGGCAACACTCCATCACATTATGGTTAACATTTCTGCCAAGTAATATTTAAATCCATCCAGGAATAAGAAAGTTATGGAGGATAAAAAAATTTGTGGACGGACAGACGGACAGACGGATGGACCCACATTTTGGGTTTGTGTGGCTGCACCTGTCCATATTTTATGGGGCTAAAATTTTTATGTGGCTAACGGTTTATGTGGCTATAAGACACACAAATCTGTACATCTAATGTGGCTAGCCACACAAACTTTGGACATCAGCCACATAAAGGCTGTCTGTACGAAACCGTCTTTGTCTAAACTTATGTGGCTACCAGAGGTTGTGATATCTAGCCCTCTAAAGGTAGAACAGAACTTTCTTTATAGTGCACTGATACATCTTATGGGTCTAGCTCCTCACATAGAGGGACTTTTTCCTACTGCAGCATTCAGCCCCAGGACAGCCAGTTAAATTTATGTGGCTCAGCCCCATAATCTCAATGTTTAGCCTCATAATCCTGGACATCCATGTCCAAGGATGTCCAAGGTGATGGACATAAATTTATGTGTCTTTTTTTTATTTGATTTTTCTAGTCCCCCTGAACCCCTCTGTACTAACAGAAAAATGGGTTTGTGAGGCTAGCCACACAAACCCATTTTGCCACACAAAACCCTTCTGTACCTAAAAGAGCCACATAAACCCATTTTGTAAGAACGGACAGACAGACAGACAGACAGACGGACGGACGGACAGAGTGATTACTATAGGGCACCCACACTTTCAGTGGAATAAGAAAGTTATGGAGGATAAAAAAATTGATTACTATAGGGCACCCACACTTTCAGTGGAATAAGAAAGTTATGGAGGATAAAAAAATTTGTGGACGGACAGACGGACAGACAGACAGACAGACGGACAGACAGAGTGATTACTATAGGGCACCCACACTTTCAGTGCGGGGCCCTAATAAGATCTAGGATTTTGTATAAGTTTCTAAACAATTACTGGCATCAAGGAATATGATCAATATCGATTTTTGGGTGTTTCCATTTCTGACCAATAGAACTATAAATACGTTTTTCTAGGTCTACACAGTTGTTTTTACTGCCTCATTTTGCTGTAGTACAGTGTTGATTTTTCATCTGTGCAGACCCAGATCAGCTGTTGCAGAACATAATGTCTGATCAGAGCCTTCGTTGATTACAGAAAGTTTGGACATTTTCTAAATGAATTGCTATAAATAACCTCATGCTCTTAAATTTCAAAATCCGGACTCCTGCTATATATTGTGTATTCCATTCAGTATACAGTAGAACTTCAATGGGTCGAACCCCGATGGCTCGTTTACCATGGATGAGTCGAACCCGTTTTAGAGTTCGCAGGGAGTTCCTCCAAATATTATACAGGGATAATTTAGGGAGATTTTAAATCTTGCAAACGTATGCTATGTGTATTCATTAGAATCACCTTCGCATACATCTATAATATAGAACTCCAAAAAGATAGCAAACAATTATCTCCATTATGCTTCCTGGTATGGCAATTACCGGTATCTCCATTATGCCTCCAGGTATGGCACTAATAGTAATCCTTTATGGCTCAAACTACCTCTACCCCAGTGGCTTAAACTACCCGTATCTCTGTGGCTCCTCAAATTACCCCTATTTCAGTGGCTCAAGCTACCTCTATCTCAGTGACTCTTCCAACCCCTATCCCAGTGGCTCAAACTATTCCTATCCCTGTGGCTCCTCAAACTACCCCAAAATCTCAGTTGCTCAAACTACCCCTATCCCAGTGGCTCAAACTACTATCCCAGTGGCTCCTCAAACTAACCCAAAATCAAAGTGGCACAAACTACCCCAATCTCACTGGCTCAAACTACCCCTATCTCAGTGGCTCAAACTACCTCTACTCAGTGGCTCAAACTACCCCATCCTCAGTGGCTCAAACTACCCCTATCTCAGTGGCTCAAACTACCTCTAACTCTTCCTCTACCTCAGTGACTCAAACTACCCCAACTTAGAGGCTCAAACTACCCAAACCTCAGTGGCTCAAACTACCCCTATCACAGTGGCTAAAACTACCCCTATCACAGTGGCTCAAACTACACCCAACCTCAGTGGCTCAAACTACCCCTATCTCAGAGGCACAAACTACCCAAACCTCAGTGGCTCAAACTACCCTATTTCAGTGGCTCAAACTACCCCTATCTCAATGGCTCAAACTACACCTAACCTCAGTGGCTCAAACTACCTTTTTTCTCAGTGACTCAAACTACCTCTACCACTTACTCTACCACAGACGCTCAAACTACACCAACCTCAGTGGCTCAAACTACCCCTATCTCAGTGGCCCAAACTACCCTAACCTCAGTGGCTCTTCCTCATCCACTACTCCGCTGGCTCAAACTACCCCAACCTCAGTGGCTCAAACTATCCCTATCTCTGTGGTTCAAACTACCCAAACCTCAGTGGCTCAAACAATCCCTATCTCAGTGGCTCAAACAACTGCTAACTCGGTGGCTTCTCAAACTACCCCAAACCTCAGTAGATCAAAATATCCCTATCTATGTGGCTCAACTTACCTCTACCCCAGTGGCATAAACTACCCCTATCTCTGTGGCTCCTCAATTTACCCCTATCTAAGTGGCTCAAACTACCTCTATCTTTGTGGCTCTTCCAACCCCTATCCGAGTGGCTCATACTACTCCTATCCCAGTGGCTCCTCAATCTACCCCAGAATCTCTGTGGCTCAAACTACCCCTATCCCAGTGGCTCAAACTGCTACTAATCCAGTGGTTTCTCAAACTACCCCAAACCTCAGTAGCTCAAAATACCCCTATCTATGTGACTCAAACTACCACAACCTCAGTGGCTCAAACTAATGCTTTCCTAGTGGCTCAAACTACTACTAACTAAGTGGCTCCACAAACTATCCCGAAATCTCAGTGACTCAAACTACTTCTATCTCAGTGGCGCAAACTACACATCTCAGTGTCTCAAACTTCCCCCATCTCAGTGACTCAAACTACCTTTACCTCAGTAGCTTAAACTACCCAAACCTCAGTGGCTTTTCAATATATCCAAATCTCAGTGGCTCAAACTATCCCAACCTAAATGGCTTAAACCACCCCAAACTCACTGGCCCAGACTACCCCTATCTCAGTGGCTAAAACTACCTCTACCTCTTCCTCAGTGGCTCAAACTACTCCCAACTCAATAGGCTAAAACTACTCCTTACTCTGTTGCTCAAACTACCCCTATCTCAGTGGCTAAAACTACCTCTACCTCTTCCTCAGTGGCTCAAACTACTCCCAACCTCATAGGCTAAAACTACTCCTTACTCTGTTGCTCAAACTAACCCAACCTCAGTGGCTCAAACTACCCCCTATCTCTGTAGCTCAAACTACACCTCTTAGTGGCTCAAACTACCCCTATCTCAGTTACTAAAACTATCTCTTCTGCATCCTCTACCTCAGTGACTCAAACTACCCCCATCTCGGTGGATCAAACTGCATCTACCTCTTTGGCTTAAACTACCCCAACCTCAGTTGCAACTCGAACTACCCAAAACTCAGTGGCTCAAACTATTCTACTCTCAGTGACTCAAACTTCTACAACATCACTGGCTCAAACTACCCCTATCTCAGTGGCTCACACTACCTCTACCTCTTACTCAGTGGCTGAAACTTTCCAAATCTCAGTGGCTCAAACTACACCTATGTGGTTCAAACTACCTCAACCTCGGTGGCTCAGACTACCCAAACCTCAGTGGCTCAAACTACCCCTTTCTCTGGCTCAAACTACACCTTCCTCAGTGGCTAAAACTACCCTAACCTCAGTGTCTCAAATCCCCCATCTCTGTGGCTCAAACTACCCCTAACTCTGTGACTCAAATTATCCTGACCTCAGTGGCTCAAACTAACCCAACCTCAGTGGCTCAAAATATCCCTACCTCAGTGGCGCTTGCAACTCTTATCTCAGTGGCTCCTCAAACTACCCCAAAATCTCAGTAGCTCAAACTTCCCCAACATCAATGGCTCAAACTACCCAAACCACAGAGGCTCAAACTATCTATAACTCAGTGGCTCAAACTACCTCTACCTCTTCCTCTACATCAGTGGCTCAAAATACCCCAACCTCAGTAACTACTCAAACTATTCTATCTCAGTGGCTCAAACATACCCTAACACAGTGGCTTAAACTACCTCCATCTCAGTGGAACAAACTAACTACACAATTCTCAATAGTTCAAACTATCCCAACCTCAGTGGCTACGCTATCTCTGTGGCACAAACTATTCCTCTCATGGCTCAAATCACTTCTACATCAGTGGCTAAAACTACCCCTATCTCAGTGGCTTAAACAACCTCTACCTCTTGGTCTACCTCAGTGGCCAAAACTGCCCCCACTAAGTGACTCAAACTACTACTATCTCACAGGCCCAAATTACCTCTGTCTCAGTTGCTCAAACTACCCTATCTCAGTGGCTCAAACTAAATCTGTCTCAGTGGCTGAAACTACCCCTATCACAGTGGCTTCTTAAATTACACAAAAATCTCAGTGGCTCAACTAAACCTATCTCAGTGGCTAGAAGTACCTCTCTCACTGTGGCTAAAGTTACCCTAACCTCTGTGGCTCGAACTACCCCTACTTCAGTAGTTCCGCAATTTACCTCTATCTCAGTGGCTCAAACTATGCCTACCTCAGTGGCTCTAACTACCCCTATCTCACTGGCTCTAACTACCTCTATCTCAGTGGCTCAAACTACCTCTATCTCAGTGGCTCAAACTAAACCTGTCTGTGGCTCAAACTACCTCCACCTCAGAGGCTCAAACTACCACAACTTCAGTGGCTCAAACTAGCCCTATCTCAGTGGATCAAACTACCTCTATCTCAGTAGCTTGAACTACCTCTATCTCTGTGGCTCGAACTACCCTAACCTCAGTGGCTCAAACTACCCCAACTTCAGTGGCTCAAACTACCCCTATCTCAGTGGCTCAAACTAGCTCCATCTAAGCGTCTCAAATTATGCCCACCTCAGTGGCTCAAACTTCTATAACAGTTGCTAAAAGTACCCATACCTCAGTGACTCAAACTACCCCTACCTCAGTGGCTCAAACTAACCAGTGTCAGTGGCCCAACTTGCCCTTTATCTCAACAAAGTTTTCATGATGAGTCTGATTAACCCTGAGGGGCTAAACCCACCCCTATCTTGAAACCCAGAGATTCAACTTCGGTGAAGTTGATGTCGCACCTGCTCCCCACCTGCCCCACACACACAAAAAAAAGTTTATTTAAGGCAAAAGAAATGAATATAGGGCTTTGAGAAGAATCCATAGCCTATATATGTGAGGTAAAAAACTGACTAAGTTCACAAAGTGAAAAAAGTGACAAAAATTTATCCGAAGACAAAGTCCAAACCACATGCTCATCTTTATACCATGGCAAAAACACACACAAAGTTTCAAAATAATCGGTATGAAAGTGTAGGAGGAGTTGCGATGACAAGAGGTACCTACTGTAAATCAAATGAAGCTTAAAAATGGCTAAGTTCATAATGTGCAAAAAGTGAAAAAAAATATTCTGAGAATTATGTTGAAACCACATGCACATCCTCATACCATGGCGAAAGCACATGCAAAGTTTCAAAATGATCGGTATAAAACTGCAAGAGGAGTTGTGATGACAAGAGGTACCTATCATATATCAATTGAAGGTTAAAAATGACTAAGTTCACAATGTGGAAAAAGTGACAAAAAATGATCCGACGATAAAGTCCAAATCACATGCGCATCCTCATACCATGGCAAAAACACAGGCAAAGTTTCAAAATAATCGTTATGAAACTGTAGGGGAAGTTGCGATGACAAGACACCCAGTGCAAAATGTTGACGGAAAGACTGACGGATGGACAACCGGACGGACGGACGAACATCTGTACGAATGGATACTTAAGTGGCTAGACGTCGGCATATTGACTACTTAAGCGACAAATTCTCTTAAGCGGCAAGCCACCTAAGAGCGAATTTTTGCCACTTAAGTACCAAAATTACGGAATAAAGTCCATTTGGACTCACAAATATATACCTAAGTGTCAAACTGTCCAAATTTTTTGCCCCCTAAATGTCGTTTCGTTGGTGCGGATGGATGGACGGATGGACAGAAGTTCTCATGAATGGATACTTAAGTGGCTAGGCGTCGGCATATTGACTACTTAAGTGAAAAATTCTCTTAAGCGGCAAGCCACCTGAGACAATTTTTGCCACTTAAGTACCAAAATAACGGAATAAAGTCCTTTTGGACTCAGGAATATATACTTAAGTGTCAAACTGTCCAAATTTTTTGCCCCCTAAATGTTGTTTCGTTGGTGCGGATGAACAGATGGACGGACGGATGGAAACTTGCACGCCTATGCCTTCCTGCTAAAGCAGGTGCGACAACAATTTTAATAGGCTGATGATTCACACTCTGAAAAAAAATTTAGAAACTTCTATTAAAATTTCTGCAGTGCTTTAAGCCTTTTTGTGATTCCCAACAGAATCACAACTGAAAACAAAACAAGTTGTCATTTTGAGAAAGCCAGTAAAACAATATTAGACTAGAAATGAGTCTATAGGACACGGATGCCCCCGCCTGAAAATATGTCTATGTTCATATTAACCAACAGAAAGTTATTGACGGTGTTTAAGTTTTGGACCATTTTTTCACATTTGACCTCTAATTATGATCTTGACCTTGGAGGTAAGGACCTTGGTTTTGTGTGAGGCAAATTGTCTCATGATGGCCAACATTTCTGCCAAGTAATTTCAAAATCCATCTAGAAATAAAGTTATTGACTGTGTTTAAGTTTTAGATCCTTTTTTACCTTTGACCTCTAAGTATGACCTTGACCTTGGAGATACGGACCTGGGTTTTGTACATGACACATCTCATGATGGTTAACATTTCTACAAAGTCATTTCAAAATCCATCCAGAAATAAGAAAGTTATTGACTGTGTTTAAGTTTTGGACCCTTTTTTAACCTTTGACCTCAAAGTATGACCTTGACCTTGGAGGTACGGACCTAGATTTTGCAGGTGACACATTGTCTCATGATGGTTAACATTTCTACAAAGTAATTTCAAAATCCATCCAGAAATAAGAAAGTTATTGACTGCGTTTAAGTTACGGATGGACGAACAAACGCACGCACGTTCTCATGGATGTATACTTATGTGGCTATTTTTGGCAGGATTGATACTTAAGTGGCTACTTTTAGCCACAGAAAAGAAGTATTTTCGGTGTCTAACGGAATAAATCCCATAGACTTACACTGATTCTGTCCATTTACATAGCCACCTAACTATACATTTGTTGGTGCGGATGGACGAACGAACGGTCGATCAAACATAAGGATGGATGGACAGAGGCAACACTATATGCCCTGCCACCATTCTTCGAATTGCGGGGGCATAAAAACAAACACATTGCTGGCAAAGAAATATGCCATAGAAAAAAGTATAATAAAAAGCTTGTTTATTGATCTGCATTCACTTACACAACAAACCACTGGCATTGCTAACTTGTTGAGAATGCAATTATAGTTGTTGCCAAATTCAAACTCATTGCAGGATCTGTTAAGGGGAACAGCCACACAAGAAATTTCAAACGGAAATAACTTTCAGAAACCTGGGATTTGTGTCATAGACACAGTTTACAACCCTTTCAACATTATTTCACATACTTAGATGACTGTTAAGCAGAGACGAGCCAAAACCAGAGCTTTCACAGAAAACATACCTGACCTTGGCATCTGAAATGTGACTTGAGTGAGACCGAAACCCACAGTGGTGAGATCTAAGTATTGGGACAGATAGGCCTAAGCAAACAATGCAGACCCCGATCAGACGGCTCCTGTCCTGAAGGAGCAGTCTACACTGCTGGCCATTCTGTCTGCACCTTCCTTTTGGACTCCTTGCTGGATCATGAAACAAACTTGTTCAAATTTTAAGAGATTAAAGCAAGTTCTCAAGGTATCCCAATTTTTAGGATTTTTACGGCGTAGCGGTTATAGTTTTGCTTTTGTCCTACATTTTTCGTTATTCCATTGGTCAATAAAACCACATGTCCAAGGAGATGACCATTTCATTGGTCAATGATTTGCATAAATAAATCTACTCAAAAGTACGACAGTTTACTGAAGTTTTAACCTAGGAAATGTTTCGTTTTTTATGTGAGACATGAATGAAAAATATATAGTTTCGGCTTGCTCACCGTCCTTTGATGACCATACGTCATATGTATAATTGTGTTTCTAGTGAATTCTGTAACTGCTGCGGTGAATAGCTATTTTGACCTAATTTCACGTGGTTGGTCTATATAGCGAAAGGAACCATTTCGCGAAAGGAAGGTTCCTTTCGCGAAAGGAAGAATTTTCTGCGAAAGGAATTGTTTGTTTGATTTGAGGTTTAACGTCCCCATCAACACTGTGTAGGTCATTTTGGAGACGTTGCTTCCAAGTTTGTGGGACTTTTACCCGACATTGAGATGAAATGACACCCAAGCCCTGTTGCCCAATGAAACCAATAAAGAGATATAGCATGACAAAAACATGTAATAATCGCATTACAAATTGACAGATGTTTAATTTACAATATATGCTAAATAAAAGTTGCAGTGTATCATTTGTCTTCAGCATACTTTATGTCCTCCATTTTAACACAAAATGGACATTTTCGAATATCATTAATATTATATAAATTCTGAAAAGGAATAAGTGTAATTTGAGTTTTAATTAGGTGCACATAAGATCAAGTTTCCGTCCGTTTTTCTGTTCGTCCGTTTGTTCGTCCGCCTATGCATTTACGTTCACCATAGCGACAACCCGAAATGTTAACCCTAGAATTTGTGTTCAAAAACAGTAAATGACAACGTTTTCTTATTTGTTGTGCATATACTTGAGATCATATGCTCTTGAAATGAGGTCATGTTTTTAACCTTGACCTTTTACATTGACCTTAGCTCAAACAGGCGGGACACCGCCCTCTGCAAAGCTATTATTCCTCGCGTGACATCTGAATTGTTTGAATACAGTAAACCAGTTCATAGCTAGACAATTGTTGCTGTCACTATTGTAGCTCATATTGCACGACCCGCAGAAAAAGCGACCGACTGAAGTCGGTTGATTTTCTAAGAGTGCCCTAAAATCACCGTGTCATTTTGTCAGTCTGTCTGTCCGTCCGTAACCCATTTGTGAAAATTGGTGATAGTGACTTAACCGCTTGGAATATTTAAACAATTTTTGGCATACTGATAGATATCAATGAGATCTAACCAATGAACTTACGAAATATTATATTCCATTTAGTATAGGCTCGCCGAGGCGAAAAAAATGTGAAAATTTTCGAACTGCTTCTCCTCGGAAACCGTTGGGCCGATTGAAGTCAAATTTCATATGCAGCCTCTATGGGATGGGGCAAACCAAAATTTGCTCATGGGGTCCAGGTCACATGACCCAAATGGCCGCCAAGCCATATATGGTCTGTCTGTCTGTCCGTCCGTAACCCGTTTGTGAAAATTGGTGATAGTGACTTAACCGCTTGGAATATTTAAACAATTTTTGGCATACTGATAGTATCAATGAGGTCTAACCAATGAACTTGCGAAATATTACATTCCATTTAGTATAGCCTCGCCGAGGCGAAAAATGTGAAAATTTTCGAACTGCTTCTCCTCGGAAACCGTTGGGCCGATTAAGGTCAAATTTCATATGGAGCATCTATGGGATGGAGGAAACCAAAATTTGCTCATGGGGTCCAGGTCACATGACCAAAATGGCCGCCAAGCCATATATGGTAAAAACCCTTCAAAATAGTCTTCAGCAGAACCACTTGGCAGATTTCCACGAAACTTGATAAATAACATCTGGGACGTAGGTCCATCATAAATTGCTTAAATGGTGACCCTGGGTTGACCTTGACCTTCTTTGTGCCTAGGTCAAACTTTGGCACATATGCTTTTGTATTGGAAAAGTGAGAATTCATTTTATACTGCAAACGATTCAGAATACAGTACTAAAGTATTAGATATATTTTTGCTCCTTACGATAAGGCGCATTTATTGGGGGAACCGTTTTAGGTCCAGGTCACATGACCAAAATGGCCGCCAAACCCATATATGGTAACACTCATCAAGCTAAAAGCATCCGGCGGGTCGTGCACTTCAACTGAAGCACTGGTTTCTAAACAACCTTCCAATTAAATCTACGCCGCATATCTTTTTTAAAGATATTTCTTGTTTATGATAGTGTTTATGAGACAGCACTCTTGACCGCTGCTGCTGTGCTCTAGAGGCCTGTTGGAGCTGGAAGTGGCTTTTCTCATATCTCAATCACTTTTGAAATGGTGCCTACTTTTTTCTTTAAGAGTGGCTCCCATACTCCCATCCTTTGAGTACCTCCCTTTGGGAGCAGACTCTTTTCTTTAACAGAGGCTCATATAAGAAAAGTGATCAAGATATGAAAAAGTCCCGTCCCGTTTCAATGAGCCTTTGTGGCCCCTGATTATTTGAGTACCTCCCTTTGGGAGCAAATTATTTTCTTTAAGTGCAGCCTCTATTTGAATTTTGATTGAGATACCAGGAAGTGACTTCCAGATTCAACAGGTCTTCATGGCAAAAGGATACTCTTTTGTTTAACCCATTGTAGGGGTACCTTGGCAAACAGTGCAGGCCCAGATCAGATGCCGCAGAGGCGTCTGATTAGGTCCTGCACTATTTGCTAACAGAATTTTCCATCAAAAATAAAATCAGAACGAAAAATAGCCCTACCATCCCTTATATGACAAATGGACTTGTCCAACATAGTGATGGAAGAGTCCAATAGTATACAATGGGCTAGGAGGAGCCTCCTACGAGCAGGAAAGGAAATAATTTTGTGTGACAATAACTCCCCTTTGAGGTGTTTCAATTCACCTTAAGAAGACTTGTGTATATATCCCAATTTATAGCATGCTGAGAGAAAACAATAATAAGAATGTTGAAGTAATAGAAAAAGCAGTAATAGCATATAAATCCCATTTCACAGCTGAACACCAGAGAATTTGTAAACTTGGAAAGTGGAATAATTTGTTCATTATCTGAGTTAAAAAGTATGGTCACATGGCGATTGATAGTTAAACAAAATGCACTTTTCCTGGAAAAGCTTTGGTCTACAAAACAGTTAACCCTTAAGGTGCCAATCAAAACAACTGTCATCAGCTGTGTTGTCTACTGTTACTTTAAAGGTCATTCTTGCAAACAGTGTGGACTCATATCAGATTGATACTTTAGGAGCAGTCTGATCAGGGTCCACACTGTTTGCCTGTATGCAAAATGTCTGAAAAGTGTGCGATGAGATGAACAGATAACATTTTAAGATGATCTTTCTTCAATCAACACATAGTTATAAAGCATAGCAGCTTTTCAATGCTGAAGTCCGCATGAAGATATTTATAGAAAGTAGCCACTATATATTCTTATCACTGTGAGACGACTATTTTATCAATCAACCAAAATTATAAAGCACAGTAGCTTTTTATAAAGGGCAGTAGCTTTACAATGCTAAGTCCACATGACTATAATGGTTATTTTTAGAAAATAACTGTGCTATTCTTATCTCTGTGAGATCAGAGTGTTGTGTTAGAGGGTTGTTTATAGAATCGGAAATGGAATCATGTGTTGGGTTTGAAAGTGTAGAATAACTGTAGACCTAGATCAGATGCCATAATGCAGCATCTGATCAGGGTGTACACTATTTGCTTATATTACAGGAATTTGAGGATTGAAATGAAACAGTCTAAGCTCTCTTTCACGACAATTTTTTCAACATATATAATACTACAGTGTCCACACTGTATAGGTCATTTTTGAGACATTGCTTCCAATTTTGTGGGACTTTTACCTGACACTGAGATGAGATGACATCTCAAGCCCTGTCACCCAGGTTTCAGCTCTGTAGCCCATCTTTTTCCTCAAAACCCAATGGGTGGGGGTGGGTAGAATGATTGTAGACCCACATCAGATGCCACAGAATGTGTCATCTGATCAGGGTCTACATTATTCACTTACAGTATAGGAATTTAAGGGTTAAATGAAACAGTCTAAGTCCTCTTTCAAGACAATTTTTCAGCCCACACTAAGAGACAAAGTGTCAGTGCTTTGATTGCAAACAGTGAAGACCCTGGTCATATCTTGACCTAAAGATAAAAGATAGATAAAGAAGCTTTATTTAACGTTGCATATCCTAAACAAATAACATAAGCTCTGTAGAGCTTTTATTGTGACAAACAAAGTATCCTTTAACAAATACTTACCTGCCTTCATTTATCTTCCTAGGACTACCCCTGATAATGCGAGCGTCAGCAAAGGGAGCGCCTAGTACCATTTTTCACGCCTTTGGTATGGAGCGGCCGAGGATCAAACCCAAGACCTCCCATTCCCGAAGCGGAGCTCTACCACTGAGCTATTGGGACCTGTAATGTCAGCCAATGTCCCATTTTGGTGTTTCCTACATAAAATGAGTTAAGATCAAGGCAGAAATCAACATCCATATGCAAATGAGATGTTCTCTTAAAATCTCAAGGTTAACCAATTATGTCATGATATTTGCCAAAGGCCACATAACAGCATAAAGCTTTCCAATACTGAAATTTTTATTCAAGCTGAATATCAATCAATGTCAAGACGATCCCAAAGAAATGTATTACCATCTAATCATCTGTGTCGCATCAACAAACATCATTACGGTATTTGTTGTAATTATTGTGCATACTCTAACATGTCTAATTATTGCATCAATGCCAAGTTTCCAGAAAATCAATAAAGCCATTTTGTACCATTAACCCCCAAATGGGTGATTGGCAAACAGTGCAGACCCAGACGCGGCATCTGATCAGGGCCTACCCTGTTTGCAAAAAGTTCAGTCATTTTCCAAATAAAGTGTGAAGAAGACAACCTGACAGCCCTATTTGTGCTATATTCCATTCAGTACAAAAAAGGTAAAGAGCACAAGATTTTGCTGTCTACTGCAGCAGAAAATAAATACACCACAAACATTGCATGATGCCACACTACTGCAATTAAAAAAAGATGCATTTTTCAGATGTTAATTTATGGAGCTGCCTTAGAAATGGGACAGCCTTAATTCAAAATTTTTGATACAATCTCTGAACAAAATATTGACCATGATGTAGATTTCACTTGGCTGAATACACCTACTGGAAGGGACTGTAATGAAAATAATTGCCCCCTCCCTGGCAAACAGGTCATTAGGGGCCAAGGGGTCAACCTGCATATGTATCAATGTCTGATTATCAAAAAACAGAACTTATCCGATCCCAACTTTCAGGGGTCATCAGAAAACTTATCGGATCCCAACTTTCAGGGGTCATAAGAAAACTTAAAGGAGTTATCCTATCCCATTTAAAGCTAACTGCATGCATATGCATCCTTCACAATAATAAGCATGCTGAAAGAGAATACAATCCATAGGCTAAACTGCGGTCATGTTTACCCATTTTGCACTTAGTGGAATTTCCACCTTATATAAAGTAGAAGTCCATTTCAATATTTAGGGTTGTCTGCTTAGTTATTTCTAGAAATGGTTTAACTGTCTGAAAACAGTGTAAGGCCCTGATTCTGCAGCATCTGATCTGGGCCTCCTATGTTTGCCAATTACCATAGTAACAGATAAGGTTGGTATTTTGCGATAACTGAGGGATAGCTTTTGTTAATACTCCATAAAAACCTATGTTGTGGGTATTCATTAGAAACGCCTCGATGAGGCGGTTCTAATGAATACCCATAACACAGGTCTATATGCAGAAATAAGGAAAACTATCCTTCAATTCTCACAAAATATGCACCTTATCTGTTGGTATGAATGACCGGTTTGATGTTTCCCAAGTCAAATGGGTTAAATATGAATATTAAGCATCATGAACCAAGTATACAAGGTGTGATCAGAAAAAAAATGTACTTTAGTCATAATAAATTCACAATCATGTTCATTGCTTGATTCATCAAGTTAATAAGCATGCCTTTTAATAGATTATTTCGAAACTTCATGTAAGGCAGACGGAATTATGACAATTACAAGTTTAAAACTGAAATGGAAGCCAGTGGAATATATACAGCTGACAATGATATTCAAAGTGTTTCCTTTACCTACAGAAGTTTTGAACGACAACAAAACAATGAGGTCCTTCTGGCACACAAACATACTTATGTTGACAAGAATTCAGAAGATGGGATTAATGTTAATGAGAAAACAAAACTGCTCAGTAAACCAGAAAAGCAGCCTAGGCAGGCAACCACTGGAAGAAAGATTTTCATTATGGCTGCTTGCTTGTATTTACACTTTACAGCATCTGGCCTGATCTCTGCTCTTGGAGTTATTTATGTTGACCTGATACAGGTTTTCGACTCCCCACATTCAGAGGCAGCACTTGTACAAAGTCTATTCATGGGCATGACAATCGGTGGTGGGGTAATTTTCTCTGCTGTCATACAGAAATTTGGAACAGGGGTACCAGTGATGATAGCTGCTTCTACAGCAGCATTAGCTTATGTTGCCAGTTTCTTCGCACCAAATGTACCAACTCTGATAGCTCTAATTGGAGTTATAGGTGGAGCAGCCATGAGTATTCCCTTCTTGTCAGCATTCATCACTGTAGGATGGTCATTCCAAGGAAATAGAAAAACGGTTTTGGCAATTCTAACACTAGGATCTACTGCAGGACAAATGTCATTCCCTTACATAGCTCAGTTCCTTGTAGATAATTTTAGATGGAATGGAAGTCTAGTGCTCCTCAGTGGTTTAATTCTTAACTGTGTACCATGTGGACTATTGATGCACAAATCTAGGCAATACTTTAACAAGGGTACAGCCCCACCAACAAAACTCCTCCACACCTTGACTGGCTGTGTGAAGGATTACCTATTTGTGTTATTCTTAGTAAACGTTTTCCTGTTTTCTGGATTAGCACCTGTAGAAATGTGGTTCATCGTGGATTTAAGCATTCTTAAAGGTCTGGATAGAAGTATCGCAACAACCCTACTCGCTCTTTTGGGTGTTTTTGGCTTTATTGGCAGACTAACTGGAGCAATTTTTCTCCGTGTTTTTAAACATGTAGATGCAATGATACATTTATCATATTCCTTTGCATTGTGGGGAGTAGGACATTATCTTGTAGGATACTTTGACATGTTCTGGGGGCTGCTATTAGCTGTGATAGTGAGAGGTTTATCTGCAGGACTGTCTATAGCTGTGCTACCAGGATGCATGATTGAAATGCGTGGAACTGAGCTGTATCCACAAACAGTTGCTATGGGCAACTTAATGGGCGGCACAGCACAGATTATAGGTGGACTTCTGGGTGGGGTAACTGTAGATATTACTGGAGGATATGACTTTGTATTCACACTCTCAGCAGTTGTGTTTGTAGTATGTGGACTCCTGACTTTAATTATCTGGTTCCTCAAGACACGACAAAGAAAGAAACATGGAACTGAATATGAACCAACAACTGAGGAAATCCGAGTCGAGAAAGAACCACTCATTGCAAAATATGATCGTACAAAACATGGCTGAGTCTTTGGAAATTGGAAATACCATACACACTCCTTTTAGCACATATGAAAACTTTACCAAGAGCACATTTCAGAGGTAAACATGGCTTGTAACCTTCATCTATCATGTTTTATACTTCTATTTTCTAGTGTTCCATGGACACTGGATAAAAACTGATTGAAGTGTGGGTGAATATAGTTTTTCGGCAACAGTTGTACAGTTATTAGTCCAAAGCCTTACATTCTAGATACTACATGCAAGTTTGAAAGCATTAAGTGCAGTTGGGAATATGGCACATAAATAAAACTCATTGACTGGTGCAAGAAGGACACAGTCCCTTCCTAAGAGTTACAATAAGCCCATACCAGTGGGCAGACTGATGCTGACAGTCAAAGTCCAGATTAGGACCCTTTTTACAGCTTATACTCAGAGACAATCAACTCTCCAGCAGTGCTTCAATTGTTTTAACCTTTATCCTGCTGAATAAGTTAATTTGCCACACCCATATCTTACTAGCAACCAATCAAATCACTTGATATAGTATATTCACTTAAGTTCACAAACTGAGTGACAGTGTAGATCCTGATCAGATGGCTTCTTCAGAAGCCATCTGATCTGAATCTATGCTGTTTGCAAAAGTTGGCTATGTTGTGAACAGCGGGGATAATGGTTAATGTATCATGGTTGTTCATCTAAACTCCGTTCAGAAAATCTGAATCATCGATTTTTTCGTTTCTTCCTTTTAATACTCATTTTAGCCCATACATAACTATGGGAAACCATACATCACTATGGGAAAGTTTTAGACCTGATTCTCCGCCGACTTCTCCAGCAAGTTGTATGCCTCTGCGGCAGTCAGGAAAGGCTGTGATCATTTGGAGAAAATTGCAAAACGAAGAAATGAGACCACAGACTAAGTCCATTTGATGATGATTGTCAGATAAAATAATAAATATTCAAATCCATGTTATGCACTATATAAACAGATATGCAATTAAGACCTACCTTACATTCGAATGGCTAGATAGAAGCTCACTAGGAACGGGGAGCCACTAGCGCGATGTGCTGTTAACAGTGGTCAAAATAAATTATACCGATATCAGATGTGGTGTCACAGCTAATGATTTTCCATGAAGAGATCATGCAAATAAAATATATGTAATTTACAAGAGCAGCAACCACTTCTATATAAGGGTTAACATGGTGTGTCGAACCTGTCAGAATGTCAGTCTGTGAACGAAAATTTAGATTTTGCAATTTTCTCCAAATAATCACAGCCTTTCCTGGCTGTTGCAGAGGCATACGACTTGTTGGAGAATTCGGCGGAGGGGGAGGTCTACAACTTTGCCATAGTGATGTATGGACTAAAATGAGTATTAAAAGGAAGAAATGAAAAAATCGATGATTCAGATTTTCTGAACGGATTTTAATACTATTTCTTTTGATCCTAGCTCTAATATAATGGGCAGACCAATGTTTTTGTCAGTATATTTTACTACAGTTAAGAGCAAAAGGGTGACAACCTACAGAACCATTTGGTTGGGGGCCATTTTTAATTGGTAAATGCAAATTTATTTTCCTAATTTCAAGTGTCCCGAGCACTGCCTTAGCTCAGCAGATGTTTCACATGTAACATCACGTTAACAAGTCCGTGAAATGAAGACCCCCCTTAACCCCATTTTATATAGAGAAAACTGGGGTTTACGGGGGTATACATTATCTGCCTTATTTTTGCTAAAAAAATACATTGTGGGTACTCATTAGCACAGCCTCATTGAGGCGGCTCTAATGTGCACCCACAGTCTATGTTGAAAGCGGAAATAAGAAAGATGTTATCATTTTTACCCAAAATGTGTAATTTCTGACACCATGTTGGACGCCATTATTTCACACGGCCATGTTTTCCTAATGATATGTAATGTCTTGCCTTATTTTCTCTAAAAAATAAGAAAAATACACTTTGACTAGAATGGTGTCCATAGACACAGATACCCTTGTTATATGACATGTGACACAGAAGTGTGTGCTATGTGGCAGACATAATGTGGCCGCGACATTTTTTACCTTTGAACTCTGTGTGACCTTGACCTTACAGCAAGAACCTGTATTCATTGTCTCATGATGGTAAATATTTCTGCCAAACAGTTTCAAAGTCCATCAAGGACTGACATAGTTATAGACAAGACACAAAAAATAGACCCTATTTTTCTCCTTCCACCTCTAAGTGTTGACCTTGACCTGGGTCTTGTCTGTGACACATTGTCTCATGATAGTGAACATTTCTGCCAAGTACATGTAAATAAATTTAAAAATCCTTGAGAGTTCTTATTTATGACTTTTGACCTCAGTGTGATCTTGACCTTGGAGTTATAGACCTGAGTCTTGCGTGCAACAAATCGTCTGATGATGGTTGACCTTTCTACCAAGTAATTAAAAAATTCAAAGTTATGGACTGGACACAAAAAGTAGCCCTTATTTTTGCCTTGACCTTTGACCCATAGACCTTGGTCTTAAGCGGCACACATCATGTCATGTCATGTTAACATTTCTACCAAGTACATGTAATTTCAAAATCCATCAGTGATCAAATGACCAAGTAATGGACCTGACACTATTTTGGTAGCACACATCCACATCCATGGACAAGGTAAACACTGTATGCCCGTTCGCCTTTGGCAGGGACATAAAAATGCTGTCTGATGGTCATCATTAGCAGTCACAGGGTTAACCCATTGTATACTGGTGGACCCTTCCATTGCTATATGTTGGACAAGTCCATTTGTCATATAAGGGGTGGAAGGCCTATTTTTTCATTCTTATTCCATTTTTGACCAAAAATTCTGTTAGCAAATAATGCAGGCCATGATTTGACGCTGCGTTTTGCGGCATCTGATCTGGGCCTGCACTGTTTGCCAAGGTACCCCTTTAGGGTTTTCCCGCATGCAATGGGTTATATCCTTACCAAGCCAGTTGTGATCCAGGTAAATAGCAACAAAGGATGGTGGGATCGTGAAATAGTCGACAATGGAGAATATGTTCACCCAGAACCATAGTTTGTCATTGGCTGCTACAAACTGAAATAAATAATAGAAACATTTAAGCCATTTTGTACTGAATTGAATCTTTCATCATATATAAAGCAGTAGATTGGCTCCAGTCATTTTTGTTTTATATACAGTAGAACTTTGATGGCTCGAACACTGATGGTTCATAAAATACTATGGCTGAGTCGAATCCGTTCTTGAATCCCTGGGGAATTCCCCTTCATAACAAATAGTGCGAGATAATTAAAGCCATTTTCGACTTTTATCTTGCAATGACTTTTTTATTGTATGCTGTGTGTACTCATTAGAATCTCCTCAATGAGGCGATTCTAATGAATACACACAGCATAGATTTTTATGACAGAAAATCAAAATGATATTCAAAAATTAACCCCTCAGTGACTCGAAATACTCATGTCTCGAACAGGTTTTCATGGTCCCAAGGGTTTTTGAGCCATTGAAGTTCGACTTAATATCTGTTTTATCTTTTTCTGTATTATTTTCATCATCCAACTTCAAGTTACCTATGGCTGAACAAGGGACAGAAGTAATAACAATTCTATAATCTATTCAAGGTTTGTGTCCCTTCCAAAAAAAATAAATAAATAAATAAAATCTGTTATTTAAAATAATATAATTTTTGTTAACTGTGCTTGCCCTTGCCGCCCTCTGATCTGGGCCTGCACTGTCTGTCAGTATCCCGCTTTGGAGTTTCCCGTATGAAATGAGTTAACGTTGAAACTGTGATTTTCGAATGCCAGTAATTTCTTTGTGTGTGTATGGGGGGGGGGGGGCCTCATGCAGCCCATATATTTCTTTAAGCCCCTATGGGTGGGGGTCGTTGCTTGGTGCTGGCTAACAAGAATTCAATAAATTTTATATCAACTCTTTCATGAACAGCAAACAGATCAGCAGATGTGGTTATCATTACAATAACTGCCTGCATCTTTGATTTATTTATTTATTTTTTTTTTTTTTCATACAGCTGTTAGCCCATTTTATAATATGGCAATTCATTATATTACCGTAAAGTAATTTGATAGAATGAGACAGTCAGAAATGGATGTTGCTAAATAAATTTATTCAGCAGGATGAGCTTTAATGATGATGAAGAAAAAAATGTAGTCCTTTTTGAAATTTTTATCAACACTTTAAGTGTTGTCAGGATAATGTTGTTATGTTTCTTTGTTTGAATTGAAGTTTAATGCCCCCCTCAACACTAGATCATTTTGGAGACTTTGCTTCCAACTTTGTGGGACTTTTACCCGACACTGAGATGCTAAGACATCTCAAGCCCTGCCGCCAAATGAAACCAGAAGGCTTATAATGCTTTAGACAGTCTGACTCAGGCAGGCTAAGTGCTTCTAATGTTATTAAAAAGGACAGTCTTAACTTACCCTTATGAAGAAATAGATCATAAAGAATACATTGAAGGCCAAGTCCACCTGCTGTGTGGTGCTCTCTGCCCAGGGTGTACATGACTCAACTTGATTCCTGGAAAATATGAGTAAGGTCAGCAACTTGTTTTTTAACCCTTAATTAAGACGATGAGAAAAACAACAACTGAAAATTCTGTCTGCTTATATCGTCTGTTGATTCTTTGTGCAAACTTTTAAAAAATATTTTTGCATACATGAAAACAATGTGGGCCCAGATCAGACTGCTCCTACAGGAGCAGTCTGATCTGGGTCCACACCGTTTGGAAAAATTACTTTTAAGGCAACCGGCAGACGGCAATGCAGACGAAAATTGTGGTGATAGGCATGTTATGGGTTAACCATTATCCTGCTGATCATGACAACTCCTACCTTTGCTGTGTAGATTCTGATCAGATGGCTTCTGAAGAAGCCATCAGATCAGGATCTACATTTTGAAAATTCCGATGACTACAATTATGTTAAGTAAACTGATTGGTTGACAGTCAAGAATGGGTATGGCAAACTTAATTTATTCAGCAGGATAAGAGTTAATATAGTGCTCTGGAGCCTGAGCCCCATTACAAGAGCTGTCATAAGACAGTATAGCTCACCTGGAGGAGTGATCTGGGTCTGCACTATCTGCTTAGCTCTGTCCGTCCCAACACTTTGGATCATTACTGTAGCATTATATATTTGATTTTTTATTTTTTCTTGTCCATAGATTGAAGTCCCCGCCCATCGGGGCTCGAAGAAATAGATGGGCTGCATGATGCTTCCACACAGAGCTGAAACCGACCGTACACAAGTACTGGGAGACCACTTAGAGGATCTAAGCCTGCCCAGGCAAAACGATGTGAGTGGGACCATCCATGTTTATAAACCCTATTGGTTTCATTGGGTGGAAGGGCTTGAGATGTCATTTCATCTCAATGTCGAGTAAAAGTCCCACAAAATTGGAAGCAACATCTCCAAAATGACCTATACAGTGTTGGCGGGGACGTTAAACCTCAAACCAAACAAACAAACAAAACTTGTCCATAGATTGAAGTTGCATGTTAGAACCATCTCAATGAGGCAGTTCTAATGAGTACTCATCATCAATGTTTCAGCAAAAATAATGTACAGTACCAGAGTTCAGGAGTAATTTACTCCAGCTTTTCATTTCTGACCCCAACTTTTTGGAAAGTCTCAAGAGAAAGATATGGTAAAACTCAACTATTTCTGGAGGACAGCATTTTACTCCAATTTTCAAAATCCTAGTGAGAACCCTGTATACCCTTGTAAACCCCACTTTCTGCTATATAAAGTAGGGGTAACCTGATTTTCCCTGCACTGCTATAATTGGAACAAGCTCTATCTCATGAGTAAGAAATTTGAAGTAATTACTGTAAATTACATCAGCTTCTGCAACTGTGTTACCAATGATAACAGATGAATTCCCTATCATAAATATATCATGCGCTCATTACAATGAATTATTTCTTTCAGGAGAAGAGATGCTCAAGAATAATATGATTTAACCCTTGTTCTGCTGAATATTCATATATGCCACACCCACTACCGATTATCAACCAATCAGATTACTTGATGCAAATTATTGCAACAAATTCACAGTCTGAATGGCAAACAATGTAGATCCTGATCAGATGGCTTCGTCAGAAGCCATCTGATCTGGATCTACATTGTTTCAAAGATAAGGCATATCCGGGATTAGCAGGACAAGGGTTAACCCTTTTTTGTACCAAATGGAATCTTCCTCCTTATATATAGCAGGAATCCATTTCAAAATTTAGGGGTGTCAGGTTGTGTTTTCTTCACAATTGATTAGGAAAATGGCTAAACTTTTAGCAAACAGTGTAGGCCCTGATCAGACGCCGCGTTCTGCGGCGTCTGATCTGAGCCTGCACTGTTTGCTAGTGTACCCGTTTAGGGGTTTCCCGTACTAAATGGGTTAATAAGCAACTATTTTTCAACTGGAGACTAAAATCACTTTCCGATGTATCGAAAACCTTTTTAAATGGAATGCAGGGATTTTCCTACCCTTCAGAATCAGGGTCCAGGGGCCACTGGGTTTGGGAAAAACAGCTCGCTAATATTTGTAGTTGGGAATTTAATTCAGCTGTAACTTTGTCAATTTTGGTTCAATTTTCATGAATTTTTTATCAAAATGTAGCACAACATCAGAAATTGGGAAAGTTGTCATAAAATTTGGGAATATCTGTCTCTAAATTGGGAAAAATAGGGGCCGATTACCGGCCCCAAAGTTGCACTAGGAAAATCCCTGGAATGAGGGTTACTCTTAAATGATATAAATTGCTCCCTTCTTTAAGAGTTTCTTTTTTCATTTGGTTTTATGGCCCTTTCATGATTTTTCACTTATTTCGAGTCAATCTTTAATCACGTGAATGAAAACCAGAGTACCCGGAGAAAAACCAACCAACCGTCCGTTTCTCACATGTAGCCTAGGAACTTGGCAGGCAGACAATTAATAATTTCATGAGCAATTAACCTCTCTGATGTGAATCAGTTCAGATGACTTTAATAAATTAACTGCTAGCACAATAGTGCAGGCAACATACACATACATGTAATGTGTAATTAATCACATGTTTTGCTGCTGGGAGAATAATAATATTGTAATACATGTATTAACTCTTATCTTACTGTCCAGGACAACCCCTATCTTTGCAAACAGCCCAGATCCAGATCAGATGGCTTCTTAAGAAGCCATCTGATCAGGATCTACACTGTTTGGCATTCAGTTTATGAATTTGTAGCAATAAATCACATCAAGTAATTTGATTGGTTGATAGACAGAAATGGGTGTGGCTTAAATGAATATTCAGCAAGGTACGGGTTAAACATTGACTTAAAATATTTGACCAATAATCTTAACAGGGATTTGTTACAGACTCTTCATACAGACTCGGGCTGAAAAAGAGCAATACAGTCAACCTTCTTTATACTGCCATTCGTTATAACGGCAAAACTCATTACAACGGCATTCTGAATATTATGATTACTAAGCTAAAGGCTTAACCTCAATTCCGAGTGGTGTGGGCTTCCCTCGGATTGGTAATGCTCAAATGGAGTCTATAGCATGATCTAATACTCCAAGAAACAAATGCTATAGATATTTGTTAGAATCAGTGAGGCGATTCTAACAAATGTCTATAACATTTGTTTCTTGGAGTTATAATTTTATTACCTATCATACTCCTAACTGGAATTCTTTATAACAGCAATTTCTTCATAAAGGCACAATAATAGGGAACAAATACTGTCATTGCAAGAATTCCGCCGAAGGCTATGTCGCGACTGTGGGGGCACAAAGTCACTCAAGCATGATATGTAGGTGAAGGTCAAACATAGACGCTTGCATAAAAGTTTCCATTCTTCATTGCAAGCTTGTACTAAGTTTCATAAATGAAGCTCTTATAATTATTGAGAAATTAATTTAACCATTAGGGTGAACACCAGGTTGGTCGCAATATTTTACTAATTCAGTGAACCATGAAATGAAGGTCAAGGTCAAATATGGATGCTTGCATTTAAGTTGCCATCCCCAGATTCAAGTTTGTACCAAATATTATTAATGAAGCTCTTATAGTTCTTAAGAAATAAACTTGACCATTAGGGTGAACCCTAGGGTGGTCGCAACATTTTACAAAGTCAGTGAACCATGAAATATAGGTCAAGGTCAAATATGGATGCTTGTGTTTAAGTTACCATCCTCAGATACAAGTTTGTACCAAGTATCATTAATGAAGCTCTTATAGTTCTTGAGAAATAAACTTGACCATTAGGGTGAATGCTAGGGTGGTCGCACTAGTTTACAAAGTCAGTGAACCATGAAATGTAGGTCAAGGTCAAATATGGATGCTTGCATTTAAGTTGCCATCCACAGATACAAGTTTGTACCAAATATCATTGATGAAGCTCTTACATTTCTTGAGAAATAAACTTGACCATTAGGGTGAACGCTAGGTTGGTCGCAATATTTTACAAAGTCAGTGACCCATCAGGGATTTTCCTAGTGCAATTTTGGGGCCGGTAATCGGCCCCTATTTTTCCCAATTTAGAGACAGATATTCCCAAATTTTGTAATAAATTTCCCAATTTCTGATGTTGTGCTACACTTTGATAAAAATTTCTTGAAAATCGAACCAAAATGGACAAAGTTACAGCTGATTTAAATTCCCAACTATAAATATTAGCGAGCTGTTTTTCTCAAACCCAGCGGCCCCTGGACCCTGATTCTGAAGGGTAGGAAAATCCCTGCCCATAACATGTAGGTCAAGGTATCCCCGCACATTTCGAAGAAAAATTTTGGATCATGTAATACCCCCATCTGTTGTAGGTCCGTCTGTTCCACTGCTCCAAGACCATTTAAACAAGAAGCTTCAAACTTTCATAGGCAATAGCGCTATGAGTTAGGGCTACAGGAACATATTCAGTTGATGTGATCCCCCACACCCACCCTGGCGTGACCTAGGCAGGGGGTGGGGACCAGCACTGCCTAATGGTTCAAAATTCATTTTGTTCAAACATTGTCATGTTGCATATCAAATTGAAGGTAATGTAGAGTAGTGTAAAGTGGTGTAAAACAATGCCCAAGGGAAATGTCTTGGGGTCACCAGAGGTCAAAAAGTAGAATTTTGGGTCCCTTTGTTAGATTGTCACACAACTCCACAACTCCTCCTAGGCTTTTGAGCTAGAATCTTGGAACCCTTACAGATAAATATCCCTGTGGATGAGGACTGGAGGATGGTATTCAGAATTTTCAAGTGACCCCCCTCCCCCCACCCCACCCAGGGGTCATAAATCTATTTTGTACATACACAGTCGTGTTTTATATCAAATAGAAGGCAATGAATACAGTGGAGCAAAACAATCTGTCCCAAAGGCATGGCTAAGGGGTCACCAGAGGATTTTGGGTCCTTTTTTAGATGGTCAGACACACACAACTCCTCCTTGGCTTTTTTAGCTAGAATCTTGAAACTGTCCATTACGATAACACATCCGTGTGATATAGTGCATTTTTCATACCTCAAAAAAGGTATTTTTTTCTGATGAAAATTTGTGATATTTTTCTTATTTATACTCCAAACATAGGTTTTGGGTGCTCGTTAGAACCGCCTCAATGAGGCGGTTCTAACGAGTACCCACAACCTATGTCTTGGAGCAGAAATAAGGAAAATGATGTTTACCCCCCTAAACCCCAGTTTTCTCTTTATAAAGTGGGGTGTAAGGGGGTGTTCATTTCACGGACTTGTTCACGTGATGACAGTTAACCCTTATCTTGCTGAATATTCATTTAAGCCACACCCATGTCTGTTTATCAACCAATCAAACTACTTGATCACTCTTACAAAATACAGACTTTTTCAGAATTTTCTCTATTTTGTTATCAGACTTTAATCTCTAAACTAAACCATCTTTCTGCTCTGGCCTGTCAGAATGGGTATTTTATTACCAGAGCTGGCAAAAATCTGGAAACACTCAAAGCTAAGGACAATACAGATGGCTTTTAACTATACAGAGGAAAATAAAAGAAACAGGTTTGAGTGAGTGAGTGAGTGGGTGAGCGAGTGTGTGTGTGTGTGTGTGTGTGTGTGTGTGTGTGTGTGTGTGTGTGTGTGTGTGTGTGTGTGTGTGTGTGTGTGTGTGTGTGTGTGTGTGTGTGTGTGTGTGTGTGTGTAAGTGAGCACGCGAGCAAGCAAGTGAGTGGGTGAGTAGGTAAGTAAGCAAGTAATCTTGCAGGCACACAACACTGACTCAACTTTGATTCAACGTTGAAACAACGTTTTAAACGTTGTTTCAACGTTGATTCAATAGCAGGTAGGTAAGTAAATAAGGTAAAGTAAGAATGTTTATAAGTAACTAAGAGGTTTTAGTAATGAGGAAAAGTCAAATAAATAAAACCAGAGGACCAGTGATCCTGAACCGCTCACCTGTCTGGTGACAATTTTCCTACTTAGATCAGCAGAAAATGTCATTTACCCTGCTCATAAATTTTAAAATGCCATCTCAATATTTGTTGGCATTTTAAAACTTATGAGCAGGGTAAATTTCATGCTGAAGTGAGTTGAGCGTGAAAAAAGTTTTATAACCTCGGTGCCTGGCTCACAGAAAGGGAAAATATGAGGAACTGTCCATTGGACATAAATGGTATACTGTATACAGAAGCAAATGAATCAAAAAGAAAACTTGTTCCAATTTATTTTCATATCTCAAGAGCAGTAACAGAACAAAACTAGAATTTGTTTTTCTACAAAAACACAGATGTCTCCCCCCTTTTTTTATCATTGAGGTACCTACCTGATTCTTGGGGGCAACATTGCTGTAAAATAGGTCAAGGTCAACCCTTTTTCCTTATTCCTTTGTCCTTATTCCAGATTTATTTTTTCAACCTGAATTTTTATAAAGGGTCCTATCAGGAAAGGTCAAATTTTGGCCCCATCAATATATGTCGACTTTACGCTTCGGCTCCGACTTTACGTAAATATGCTCACAAAAAGACTTGGTAAGATTTCAACTAGCATAGAATCGACTATTCAGTTATCATACACAATATCAAACCAAATATAAATCGCCCGCCTATCGTGACTTTGAAAAATATATTGAGCTGAATGGTGCTTCCACATAGTGCCGAAACTGACGACACATGAGTAAGCCGCTGTGGGTTCAAGTCTGGCTGGGGTCACGTGTGAGACGCTAAGTTCTGCGTGGTTTTTCTCCGGGCACTCCGGTTTTTGCCAACCTCTGATTATTGCTTGGCTCAACTGAATAAGTGAAATAATCTTGGAAGTGCCGTAAAACCACAACCATTACGATAACACAGCCGTGACACATATAGTGCTTTTTTTCACATCACCAAAATGGCTACTTTTCTGATGAAAATCCAAAATATTTTTCTTATTTTTACTCCAATCTTAGGTTGCGGGTGCTCGTTAGAACCGCCTCATTGAGGCGGTTCTAATGAGTACCCACAAACTATGTCTTGGGGCAGAAAAAAGGAAAATCATGTATACACCCGTAAACCCCAGTTTTCTCTATATAAAGTGGGGTTTAAGGGGGGCGTTCATTTTACAGACTTGTTCACCTGATGATAACAAAACAAAAAGTTTGAGCAGGCTGGTCAATGGAAACTAAATGATGTTATAAACTCTGCTACAATCTGGAAAACTAATTACACTCTGCTTTTTCTAGAATTTTATCTACATCCTACAGCCAGTGTGGCTTTTTCTAGAATTTAATCAGACAGTCTGACATATTATCTGATTTATAGTCTTTTGCTGGGATCTGTTTGTTTTAATTGTTGGAGCTTGAAAGATCAAAGCTACTCAAATTGAGGAAACTTTCGTCACATTTTGGCAGGAGTGTGATGTAATTCATTGCTACAAATTCATAAACTGAATGCCAAACAGTGTAGATCCTGATCAGATGGCTTCTTCAGAAGCCATCTGATCTGGATCTACACTGTTTCCAAAGATAGGGCTTGTCGTGAACAGCAAGAGAAGGGTTAATAGCCCTATGGATGAGGACTGGAGGAACGTTTTTGGAGTTTTTGCAGTGTACCAGTTTCTCTGCTGATAATCAGTAACAATGCAATACAACTTTTTTCCAGACTGATACATTGTATTTACCACCTTTTCCTCATTACTTTTACCACCTTCTGAACCTAATCAATACTGAGACCCAATCTTATAATGCAAGCAATTGCAGGACATCTTGGTCTCAAAATTACTGTCGTTATTACCCTAAATATTTGCATAGACCACTAGTGTAGAAAAGTTCAATCGAAGGGCCACCATGTTTGCTAAAGGGCACAGTGGTCTTAGATGTTTCCTTCTAGCCATAAACTCACTGATAAGCCTTGGGAAGTTGATCACATGCTCCTGAGATTAACCAACTTTAGACATTTAGGTTGAACCAAACATGTTCAAAATTAGCATATGGAGTACTTATATTAAAAGACATGAAGCTCCTTAACAAACACAACTCAGCATTTTGGACCTCTTTTGCAAGTCAGCATTCTATCCCTCTGGTTAAGAAAACCATAATAATTATCACGTAAGAGTGATCTTTTAGCACTGCAATGCAAATTCTTGCACTCACAATTGGTGTTAACTAGTACTGATCATGTAGCAAACATTGTAGACCCTGTTAAGATGCCACATATTCACTGTTTGGCAATGTTTGCCCATGTCCCTTTTATGCAGTACGAAAACACACCAGTGCGACATAGTGCATTTTTCACAGCTTCAAAATAGCTACTCCTTGAGGCGGTTCTATCAAGTACCCACAACCTATGTCTTGGAGCAGAAATAATAAAAATAATGAATATCCCTGTAAACTCCAATTTTCTCTATATAAAGTGGGGTTTAAGGGGGTGTTTATTTCACAGACTTGTTCACGTGATGTGGTTTCCAATTGGTGTCAAAATTCTTATACATCTTGAACAAGAAAGATGTGTTTGTAAAACACAAATATGTCCCACGGCCAAGGTCAATTTTTTCTTTAAAGTAGGTCACATGTCAAGGTTACAAGTCAAAATGTTCTGTATGCGTGGGAAGCCCTTGTCACAAGGAACAAACAGGCAAAATATGAAATGATTTGAAAGTTATGCCCAATGTTAAAGTTGTCCAACAAACAAACAAACAGGGCAAAAACAATATGTCCCTGCTATGGCTACCGGGGACATATGTCCCCATTATCGCTACCCGAGACATAAAAAGTATTGGTGTAAACTTATTAGAGCATGTAAGATCATTACGGTGAATACAGTACATGCAGACATACAATACTTACGTTGATGCATCTATGAAGTAGATAATCAGAGAGGCAATACTCAGAATAAACACCAAACCAACCTGAAAAAGTTCAATATTAATCTTTAACCCTTCAACTTTAATATTAATCTTTCACCCTTCAACTGCTACATAAATGTCTGCTTGGCAGACGAGTCACAGCTCTCAATTAATTGCAGACCTTGCTCAAGGGAGGTCACTGAGCAGCCCTGGTCTAGGCTGAGCAGACTTGGTCAAGGGATGTCTCTGCGCAGGTCTGGTCAACAGAGGTCTCTAAGCAGCCCCTGTCAAGGCTGAGCAGTCTTGGTGAAGGGAGGTCTCTTAGCAGGCCTGGTCAAGGCTGAGCAGGCCCGGTCAGCGGGCCTGGCCAAGGGAGGTCTCTGAGCAGTCCTTGTCAAGGCTAAGCAGGCTTGGTCCAGTGAGGTCTCTGGGTAGGCCTAGTCAAGGCTGAGTAGGCCTAGTCAAGGGAGCTCTGAGCAGCCCTGTCAAGATTAAGCAAGCTTGGTCATGGGAGGTCCCTGAGCAGGCCTGGTTAAGGGAGGTCTCTGGAGTAAGCCTTGTCAAGGGAGGTCTCAGCACACCTTACCAAAGCTGAGCAGGCCTGTTTTAAGGGTCGACTCTGAGCGGATTTGGTCAAGGGAGGAATCTGAGCAGAGCAGGCCTTGTCAAGGCTGAGCAGGCTTGGTCAAGGGAGGTCTCCAAGGGAAGTCTCAGAGCAGGCTTGGCCAAGGGAGTTCTCTGGGCAGGCTTGGCAAAGGGCGGTTTCTGAGCAGGCTTGGTCAAGTGCAGTCACTGAGCAGGCTTGGCAAAGGAAGGTCTCTGAGCAGAGTTCAGTCACTGAGCAGACTTGGCCAAGCACTTTCTCTGAGCAGGCCTTGTTAAGTGGGTCTCTAGGCAGACTTGGTGAAGGGAGGTCTCTATGCAGGCCCTGTTAAGTAGGTCTCTATGCAGACTAAGTCATGGTCAAGGGATGTCTCTAAGCAGGCCTTGGTAAGTAGGTCTCTAGGCAGACTTTGTCAAGGGAGGTCTCTGAGCAGGCCTTGGTAAGCTGGTCTCTAGGCAGACTTGGTCAAGGAAGGTCTCTGAGCAGAGCAGGACGTGTCAAGGCTGAGCAGACTTGGTCAAGGGAGGTCTCTGAGCAGGCTTTGGTAAGTAGGTCTCCAGGCAGACTGTGTGTATCACTTGTGTCTTTTTATTTTGGATGGCCATATGGCCATTTTGTGGGAAAGTAACTGTCCTTATGGCCTTCCTTTGTTTAGGTTTCCATTATGGTCTGGTCGCTTAATGTTTGTGTTTCTTTCCCTTTGGTGTCTTTGATGGGTGGAGTAAGTTAATTGTATCGATTCCTGATCTTTGTTTTACTTCTACTTTGGTCAAGGGAGGTCTCCGAGCAGGCCTCTGTAAGTAGGTCTCTAGGCAGACTTGGTCAAGGAAGGTCTCTGAGCAGGCCCTGGTAAGTAGGTCTCTAGGCAGACTTGGTCAAGAGAGGTCTCTGAGCAGGCCTTGGTAAGCTGGTCTCTAGGCAGACTTGGTCAAGAGAGGTCTCCGAGCAGGCCTTGGTATGTAGGTCTCTTAGGCAGACTTGGTCAAAGGAGGTCTCTGAGCATTCCTTTAATTAGGTCTCCAGGCAGACTTGGTCAAGGGAGGTCTCTGAGCATGCCTTTAAGTAGGTCTCTAGGCAGACGTGGTCAAGGGAGGTCTCTATGAGCATGCCTTTGTAAGAGGTCTTCAGGCAGACTTTCAGAGCAGGCATCCTTGAGGTACAAGGTGATCTGAGTCTTTGTTCATTACGTAGGTTATTACAAAGGTTCTACTAGGCACTGGCTCATAACCATATAATACTATTTATTATCAGTTTTTAATGCTTTAACCCATTTTGTACTAAATGGAACCTTCCACCTTAAATGTTCAGTAGCAGGAGTCCATTTTGAAATTTAGGAGTACCAGGTTTTGTTGATGTTAGAAATGGACTTAAAAATGGCTAAACTTTTAAAAAACAGTGAAGGCCCTGATCAGTTAGACACTGTGTTCTGATCTGTTAACCCTTTTCCCCGCTATTCACGACAACCCCTACCTTTGCAGTGTAGATCCAGATCAGATGGCTTCATCTGATCAGGATCTACACTGCCATTCAGGTTGTGAATTTGAATGAAAACATTATATCATACAATCTGATTGGCTAATAGTCAGAAATAGATGTGACTAATTTAAATAGTCAGCAGGATAAGGGTTAAGTTTTGGGGTTTTTCATACAAACTGTGTTGAAGATGGTAAAAGTAAGATGACCATAAACTGCCATTTTCTAATTATAAATCCATACATTTGAGCCAGTGCATGACAAAATCTACAAGAAGGCTTGAGCGACCAGCAAAGACTCCGATCAGCCTGCACATTTGTGCAGTCTGATCAGGTTCTTCACTGATCGCATGTACCTACAATAGTAATACCTATAAAAGGGTCTTGTCATAGTGGATTGGTGCCCAAGTTGATTTGAGTCTCTGCTGGCTGCCCGGTCTTATTGTAGGTTTTGTCATGTGCAGGCTCATTCATGTATGGATACAACATGGTTGTTTCTGCTTTGAACCACAACAATTATTAGGGCCCCGTCAAGCGATTTTGGTACTTATCGCCTATTCGAGCAGCGAGGGTTCAGGCGAGCCTGCGCATCGGCGCAGTCTCGCCAGAACCTTCGCTGCTCGCTCATACAAGCAGTGAATCAAGAGGAACCTTCAGACAGAAAGCGATATCCCTGCCACCTCTGAATGGCTGGGGATGCGCAGTTAAAATTTGTCAAGACGGAATGCACGAAGACACAAATTCGCTTGGCGGGGCTCATTAGGTGATATACAGGCATATTATCAGTTGTTCTGGCCCTGTAACCAATGAATGCAGACATGGAAGAACCCTTTTAGAATGATGTGGCTAACAGTCATTGACTAGATATCCCAAGTCAATTTCATACATAAATACATACTTGAATATTTTAATCTATACTTTCTCTTCTATTAACCCTTTTTGTACCAAATGGAATCTTCCTCCTTATATATAGCCGGAGTCCATTTCTAAATTTAGGGGTGTCAGGTTGTGTTTTCTTCAAAATTGATCAGAAAAATGGATGTACTATTTGCAAACAGTGTAGGCCCTGATCAGACGCCGCGTTCTGCGGCGTCTGATCTGGGCCTGCACTGTTTGTCACTGTACCCTTTTAGGGGTTTCCAGTCTGAAATGGGTTAACATTATAATTATACAGTATCAATTTTACTCAACTCATTTTTTGTTTAACTCATTTTGTATTGAATGGAATCATCACCAAGTCCAACTCAAAATTTATGGGGGTCAAGTTTGTTTATTTCTCTATCAATGTGTGTGTGTGTGTGTGTGTGTGTGTGTGTGTGTGTGTGTGTGTGTGTGTGTGTGTGTGTGTGTGTGTGTGTGTGTGTGTGTGTGTGTGTGTGTGTGTGTGTGTGTGTGTGTGTGTGTGTGTGTGTGTGTGTGTGTGTGTGTGTGTGTGTGTGAATTCGGGTTTAACGTCGCTTTCAACAATTTGTCAGTCATATCACGACGGTGTCTGGTTGCAACAGGGAGCTCAATGCGTGTGTGTGTGTGTGTGTGTGTGTGTGTGAATTCGGGTTTAACGTCGCTTTCAACAATTTGTCAGTCATATCACGGCGGTGTCTGGTTGCAACAGGGAGCTCAATGCTCACTTTTATAGTGCTGCCTCACTGAAATATCATGTCCCAGACACATTTCATGATACCACACCCAGTCACATAACTTGACACTTGGTCGACCAGTCCTAGCTCAACCCCCTAAATCTGAGTGCCAAGCGAGGAACAGCTAGTACCATTGTTAACGACTTTGGTATGTCACGGCCAGGGATCGAACCCATGACCTCCCGTTCCCCGGAGCGGACACTCTACCAACTGAGCTATCAGGGCCAGTTTCTCTATCAATTTATTAAGGTCTCTGCAAACAGCGACTGCCCTGGTGTGATCAGACCCACATTCTGTGGCAGACAGTGGCGCCTGATCTGGGCCTGCATTGTTTGCCATTATGACACATTTTGGGATTTCCTCCATATAAAATTCTCTCATTTAACCCTTTTTGTACCAAATGGAATAAATGGAATCTTCCTCCTTATATATAGCAGGAGTCCATTCCAAAGTTTAGGGGTGTCAGGTTGTATTTTCATCAAAATTTGTTTGGAAAATGGCTGAACTGTATGCAAACAGTGTAAGCCCTGATCAGACGCCGCGTTCTGGGGCGTCTGATCTGGGCCTGCACTGTTTGCCAGGGTACCCGTTTTGAGGTTTCCGGTACCAAATGGGTTAATATAATACTTTTAATCAGCTGTCAATGGCAACATATTGCATATTATTGGATTATTGGTGTGTTATCAGGGTTATTAACCCATTTTGTACCAGAAACTCCGAAATGGGTAATTAACAAACAGCGCAGGCCTAGATCAGACGCCACAGAACGCGGCGTCTGATAGGGCCTACACTGTTTGCAAAACTTTCAGTCATTATTCAAATTAATTTTGAAGAAAAAACAACCTGACACCCCTTAATTTTGAAATGGACTCCTGTTATATATATATGAGAAGGAAGATTCCATTTGGTACCAAAATCAGACATATCAAAATTTAACCCATTTAGTGCCAGAAACCCCAGAATATGGCGTCTGATCAGGGCCTTCACTGTTTGCTAAAAGTTCAGTCATTTTCCAAATAAATTTTGATGAAAACACAACCTGACACCCCTAAAATTCGAAATGGACTCCTGCTATATATAAGGAGGAAGATTCCATTTGGTACAAAAAGGGTTAAGGATACAGACAGGTCAGTATAGGTTTTGATCAGATTAGGATAATGCAGTCATGTATAACAAGATGTACCAAAGTATAATGTTTTGGTACCAATGTATAATGTTTGCCTATCTATCAATCTTCATATACTGAGTCAGTCACATTTGGCCTCAATTAGGTGAGTGGCTAAATTTAGAATTTAGCTGAAAAAAAATATGAAAAGGTCTGAATGAGTCTTTTAAACTACCAGTATTTACAATCTGATTAACAGAAACTTGTATACTAAAATGCATACCTCTGGGTCCCAGTCTATACTGTAAGGGCCTTGAACTCCTCTGCAGTCTTGGGCATCTACCTCAGGTGTGGGAATACTTCTCCACTGAGGAATAGTTTTGGGAAAAAAAGAATGCTTCAGGGCATCACTGTAAGGCTGTTACCTACGCTATTATGTTGTTCACTTCTGATGCCCTTCTTTGGTTGAAATTGCTGCAGGGGTCAAGCGGTTATCTTTATCAATAGACACCATGGCACAATACCCAAGTATATCTTATAAAAGACTGGTAGGGACGGCCACTCTAATTCCCTAAGCATATCACCGATGCTGCTCTTATTTCACCATTGATGGCAGGTCCATTGCGATGCCTGTTTTCTGTACCTTCTCAAACTGCTGAACCAGAGTATTAACCCTTGATTTGCTGAATATTTAAATATGCCGCACCCACCACTGATTATCAACCAATCAGATTTCTTAATGCACATCATTGCAACAAATTCATAAACAGAATGACAAACAATGAAGATCTTCCATCTGATCTTGATCTGCATTGTTTGAAAGTTCAGATATACCCGGGCTCAGCAGGACAAGGGTTAACATGGGGATATGCCAAATGGGAGATGCATATTCAAGTTGACAACTCTGTCTCATAGCATGGCTGTTTGCAGGACTAAGAATTACGATAACACATCCATGTGATATACTGCATTTTACATACCTCAAAAAAGGTAATTTTTCTGATGAAAATTTGTGACATTTTTCTAATTTATACTCCGAACATAATTATGTTTTGGGTGCTCGTAAGAACCGCCTCGATGAGGCGGTTCTAACGAGTACCCACAATCTATGTCTTGGAGCAGAAATAAGGAAAATGTTTACCCCCGTAAACCCCAGTTTTCTCTATATAAAGTGGGGTTTAGGGGGTTCTTTATTTTACTGACTTGTTCATGTGACGGATAATAGAGCAAATGGTAGTTCTCTCCCCTTCTAATAAGTGGTCATGTGTTCATTTCTGAAACTAGCTGTTAGCAACATAATGACAAAAAACAGATCTTATTGTATTATTGAAAAGATGTTCTTTTCAAAGCATCCCACTAGATATTGATAAGATTGTGTCTTCAAAGCTTCTGAATGCTTTGAAATAATCAAACTATTAAAACAACATTAAATAATCAAACTATTAAAACAACATTAACCCTTTTTGTACCAAATGGAATCTTCCTCCTTATATATACCAGGAGTCCATTTCAAAATTTAGGGGTGTCAGGTTGTATTTTCTTCAAAATTGATTTGGAAAATGGCTGAACTTTTTGCAAATAGTGTAGGCCCAGATCAGTTCTGTGGCATCTGATCTGGGCTTGCACTATTTGCAACGGTACCCATTTGGGGTTTCCAGTCTAAAATGGGTTAAAGCAATGCATGGCTCTAGATGAGGAGGATTACTGAAGATAATTTTGGGATATTTTTTCTCATTTCTCCCTAAAAACATGTTGTGGGTACTTGTTAGAATCGCCTCATTGAGGCGATTCTAACGAGTACCCACAACTTGTTTCCAACAAGAAAAAAGAAACCTTTTCCCTGGTTTATCCACCTAATGCTAGGTTCCCACTGTCGTGCGATCAGTTACGAACGCCACGATTGGCCATTCGTAGCTGGTCGTGGAATATTCTCTGAAAGTTCAGGTTTGGACACGACGTGATGAGAGTCGATACGTTCTGGTACGACTCGTTGCGCTCGGATGCAATCCAATCACGATTTGTCAATTTCAGGTATCACGATCAGCCACGGTCTGCTCTCACGTTCAGATACGATCAAATGCGTTCCGATAGGATTGTTGCGATCGAGTCTACGACTTGGTCTCGATCTGAAACGATCATCACGATCGAGTACCCCGAATTGGGACGATCTGATACGTGCAGATACGTTCTTATATGCTCATCACGAGCCGATGAGCTCCGTTACGATAGCATACGACTGTCGTCTCGATGTTTTTCACGATCATGATCGAGGGCGATCACGATTTGAGCTACGACTTGACCCCGACTGGTATATATACAGCCGGACTGACCATGGACTTAATTGTTTCTTGAACTTTTACAGCATAAACACTGACCCTCAACCATTGATGATGGTAGGAGTTGCGGGTGATGACAACGGGGCAATTTCTCTGGCTGGAATGGTTCAGGCTTGCCTTTTCCATTCTTAGCTTCCATTACCCTTGGGTGGCATCTTTCAAAGGCTTTAAATATATTAGCAAAGGTCTGTATAAACCAGGGATTGCAGGATCGATCCCGGGCTTCTCCAGACTTTCGGATGAGTCTATAAACCAAGGTTCCGTCTCCGTATGACCTTAGTTATTGGTGGGACGTAAAACTGAAATACACTCACTCACTCACTGTGTAGATCGCCGAATGAGTCGCATTAAATCTTGAGAACTCGTAATAGATCGTGAAGGTTGGTATAAAAACGTAGCCTACTCGTATCTAATCGCATTTACTCGTATCATCTCGTATCTGATCACGAGACATTCGTGACTGGTCTTGAGCAATGGGATCCGACAGAGCGTAACAAATCGTGACAGATCTTGTGAGATCGCAACGCATCTCAACAGAACGCGGTGTTTGTTTTGTCCAAGAATGGCCCCGATCACCGCGATTTGAAAGCACGATTAGATGCGATCCGTCGCGCTTTGTTACGATGCAACACGATGAGATACGATGATCCCGACTTGACAATCGATCGTGTTGATCGTGAAAAAATTTTGAACCGTTCAAAAATTTTCTACGATTAACACGATTGCCACGACTGACCTCAAGATCTGATAAGATCTTATAGGATCACCACGATTAAGAACACGATTGCAATCGTGGCGCGAATCGTGATAGTGGGAACATAGCATAACTCATTATCTGGAGCTATGATGCTGCATTATGATAAACACAAAAACACAAATCATCCAAAAATCTTTTTGAATTTATCTTCTAAAATCTTTAAATCAAATTTTTTACTTAAGCACAGTCAGAACTCTTGATAATTTCTTATTTATTAAATCTAACTATTGATGTGCAACACAAAATAATAGCAGATAACATTTTTCTTCAGACAAAACCAGGCTTGACATTTGGTTTGAATCATAACAGTTGACTATCTGCAACAAAGATGATTCACATGAAACGTCAAGCCTTTTCTCTGATCTTAAGACAAAAAAAAACTGAAGAGGTAATTTAATTTGATTGTGCTTTACTGAGCACTTTAACCCTTTTTGTACTAAATGGAATCTTCCTCCTTATACATGTATATTAATAAGCAGGAGTCCATTTCAAAATTTAGGGATGTCAGGTTGTGTTTTCATCAAAATTTATTTGGAAAATGGTTGAACTTTATGCAAACAGTGTAGGCTCTGATCAGACGCTGTGGTCTGTGGCGTCTGATCTGGGCCTGCACTGATTGCCAGGGTACCCGTTTTGGGGTTTCTGGTACAAAATGGGTTAAGGGTAAAAAACTCTCCCAATATAGTAGTGAGATTACAGCGTAGCATTTGATGGTGAAAATAAAACAAATGTATTCCCAAATTACCCTACTCAGAATTTGACTAAACATTACGTTAACAACCCCGTGCGTCATAGTGTTTTTTTTTTCACATCTTCAAAATGGCTACTTTTCTGATGAACATGATTGTGTGATTTTTTTAATTTATACTGCAAACATAGGTTGTTGTTGCTCGTTAGAACCGCCTCATTGGGGCAGTTCTAAGTGTTACCCACAACCTATGTCTTATTGCAGAAATAAGAAAAATAATGTATACCCCATAAACCCCTGGATTTCTCTACATGAAGTGGGGATTATGAGGGGTGTTCATTTCACGGAGTTGTTCACGTGATGTTTAGCTGGTGTCAGTGGCAGAATTTCACTGTAATAGATGTATAACTTCATAATCACTTTAAAGAAATGTAACACTTGATTAATTTATATAATACGCTGTCATATACACCCTTACTTACATACCATCTACTTGCTTTTTTCTTTGTTACATAATGGGTACTGTTCAGTAACATTGTAGTCTAAGATATCAATGAGAAAGGTCTATTAAATAAAGTGGCACACATTGGTGCAGTGATAAATCACTGGTCTTGTGATCAAGGGGCCCAGTGACACCAGGCATCATGTGTTTTGTCCTTATCCACCTTGCTTATACAGTGTGTAGTGCTGGTAGTCTTGTATTTATTCGCGTTATGTACACAAGATACATTATGAAAAAAAAAGAAGAAAAAAAACTAGATTGCACAGTCGATGGTAAACCATCGAAAATGGTAAACCATCGCAAATACCTGCTTTTTCTATGAATTAACACTAATGACTATGTAGTATGTATTAGCTAGCCAAAACTAGTAAACTACATGTAAGTTAAAAAAAAAAGTTGCAAAGAACAGTCTAACTGATAAGCAAAGTTTCAGAAGTGTAACTCCTATAGTTCAGAAGATATGGCAAAGTCATACTTTTTGACCTTTGACCTTGGGGTTATGTTAAGGTCCACCAAAAGTATTCCAATTTTTTCTTTATTCCAACGGCCATCCAATAACTGCAAAGTGTAACTCCAATAGTTTAGAAGATATGGCAAAGTCATACTTTCTTATGTTTGACCTTGCGGTCAGGTTGAGGTCAAGGTCACACCAAAAGTAGCCCAATTTATTCTATATTCCAAGGGCCATCCAATAACCAAAGTTTCAGAAGTGTAGCTCCAATAGTTTAGAAGATATGGCAAAAATCATACTTTTTGACCCTGACCTTGGGGTCATGTTGAGGTCAAGGTCATCCCAAAAGTAGCCCAATTTATTCTATATTCCAAGGGCCATCCAATAAGCAAAGTTTCAGAAGTGTAACTCAAATAGTTTAGGAGATATGGCAAAATCATACTTTTGACCTTTGACCGTGGGGCCATGTTGGGGTCAAGGTCACAAAAAGTAGCCCACTGCCAGCTACATACCGTGTACTATCCACATGCAAAGTTTCTAAAGTGGTTGCAGAGGAGATCCATTTACAAGAAACTTGACGGACAGACGACCACTCAATTTAGGTACGAAAACAATATACCCGATTTTTCTTCGGGAAAACGGGTATATAAAAAAAAAGAAATATAGATCTACATACATATGGCCCATACATACATAGGACCCATACATACATAATTACATACATACATACATGAAGATGTATCCCTCGAGATGTACCCAAACACTTTTCCATTTACAACTAAAGGGCCCAACTAAATATAAATACTATTGGTGTCATCAGTAAATATTTTAAAAGTGTTCTCAGTAAAAATAAATAATATACGTCTCTACTTTACACCTACCAAAATCCTACCGGTCGTCGTTTGACCGGAAATCAATTCTCCCGCCCAATCTTTCGCCTCAGTTAACCAACCAACTTCCGGATCATGTCCCTTGATGTTGAAAAATCCTGGTGACTTTTCCTTGAATTCTTTTGATGACTCCTTCTGAATTTTGTTTGGCGTCACAACAGCCCCTTTTCGCTGATTTCTGGCCTTGCGACAGACTATGAAAATTTTCATATACAAACGGTAGCACAGGATCACCAGAAGACCAGCGCCAAAGGTGATCAGGCTTGACGCAAGAAAGTAATACCATTTCTTTTCCTTGCATCCTTCGTCTGCATTTGCCATGACTACTAGCCTCGTAGTCTTAAATCACAACAATTACATTAACTCATGTATTTGGCACGGCGCTATGCCGGCTAATCCTTGGTTATTATCGAACCACCATTCCAGCTCAAACTATTCTTCCTCTGCAGCCACAGCAACATATTGTGATCGATGAAAAAATCAACATAATCTGTTGACAGTTACCCTCGGAGACAGGTGAACAACACTGTCACTTTCAGTCACAGAACTATGTTTTAATTCCCCCACGTATTTATCTCGAGTGCTGCCACTGATTCGCGTGAAAGCTATTATCGACTGAAAGAAGACACAATTTTCCAATATTATCCGACTTGCAGCAATATACATTCGCTTGTTCGATGTTTGTGGTGTAAAGGTATGTTTGTCAGCATATGTTGAACTCGCTAAGAACTCGATGTTTAAGTAACGTTGAATCAACGCCGAGGTAATATTCGGAAAAATGATTCTCAGTGAACGGTGACGTTAAGATTTCCTTTAACCCTTCCCAGCAGGCACATGACGTAATTGTGACGTCAAATCAACGTCTGTACAACGTCATGACGTTTATGCAACGTCGAATCAACGTTGCCCTAGCGACGTATGCCGGCTGGGTTACTTTCCTGTACCCTTAAGCAAACAATGTAGACTGCGTTCTGTGGTATCTGATCCTTAAATTCCTGTACTGTGCGCAAACAACGTTGACCCTGATCAGACTCCGCGTTCTAATCTGGGTTGGCTAAGTCCAACCCATGATTTAGTCCGGATTCTATAAATAACCCTCTTTCGCATCACTCTGACCTCACAGCGGCTGTGTTCTATATGTAGCCATTACCTGGATTTCCGACCACGTGAAGAGTAACTTGGGATCGATTGGCCACACAATCGACTCAAAGCCTCGGTTTATCTAACAAGGTAGAAATCAAAGTACCGTTATTGCAACTACTGAGAAAAATTGATTTATGAGGCATAATTACAAACAATCATCAGTTCTCCAGATATTTTGTTGACAAGGTCCCAGAGAGGATTAAATGGCAAAGTCGAACAAGAGGACCATGATGGTCCTTAATCGCTCACCTGAGGTAAGAGATTTACATCCTTAACATTTAAGTTTGACATGGTAGATGCTACAAGTTTTTTGACGCCATTATCAGAACAATCTTCATAGAGATCAAAGATTGAAGCAAAAAACGTGGCCTCTAGAGGCTGTACAAGGTTTTCAAGGAATTTGACCTAGTGACGTAGTTTCTGACCTGACATGATGGATATTCAAACTTTACCCAGATATCAAGAAGACAAACATTCTGGTAAAGTTTCATGAAGATTGAAGTGAAATTTAAGTCTCTAGAGGGCGAACAAGGTTTTCAAGGAACTTTGCCTAGTGACCTAGTTTTTGACCTGACATGACCCATATTCAAAACCTGCATGAAGTTTGAAGCAAAACTATTGTCTCTAGAGGGTGAACAAGGATTTCAAGGAATTTGACCTAGTGACCTAGTTTTTACCTGATATGACCCATATTCGAACTTGACCCAGATATCATCAAGACAAACATGCTGGTAAAGTTTCATGAAGATTGAAGCAGAATTGTGGTCTCTAGAGGATGAACAGGTAAATGTTGACGACGCACGATGCCCGACGCACTTACGACGGAAAAAGGTGATCACATAAGCTCACCTTGAGCTTTGCTCAGGTGAGCTAAAATTGCGGTCTCTAGATTATAAACAAGCTTTTTCTATGATTTGACCTACTGACCTACTATTTGACCCCACATGACCCATATTCGAACTTGATCTAGATATTGTCAGGATGATCATTCTGAGCAAGTTTGATGATGATTGGACCAAAACTGTGGCCTCTAGAGTGTTAACAAGGTTTTTCTATGATTTGACCTACTGACCTACTTTTTGATCCCACATGACTCATATTTGAACTTGACTGAGATATTGTCAGGATGATCATTCTTAGCAAATTTGAGGATGATTGCACCAAAACTATAGCCTCTAGAGTGTGAACAATGTTTTTCTATGGTTTCAACTACTGACCTACTTTCTGATCCCACATGACCCATATTCGAACTTCATCGAGATATTGTCAGGATGATCATTCTAAGCAAGTTTGAGGATGATTGGACCAAAACTGTGGGCTCTAGAGTGCTAACACGGTTTTTCTATGACTTGACCTACTGACCTATTTTTGACCCAGCATAACCCATATTTGAACTTGACCGAGATATTAAATTTGAGGATGATTGGACCAAAACTGTGGCCTCTAAGTGTTAACAAGGTTTTTCTATGGTTTGACCTACTAACCTAATTTTTTTATCCCACATGACCCATATTCGAACTTGACCGAGATATTGTCAGAATGATAATTGTGAGCAAGTTCGAGGATGATTAGACCAAAACTATTGCCTCTAGAGTCTTAACAAGGTTTTTCTATGATTTGACCTGCTGACCTACTTTTTGACCCGACATGACCCATATTCGAACCTGACCGAGATATTGTCAGGATGATCATTCTGAGCAAGTTTCAGGATGATTGGCCCAAAACTGTGGCCTCTAGAGTGTTAACAAAGTATTTCTATGGTTTGACCTACTGACCTACTTTTTGATCCCACATGACCCATATTCGAACGTGAACGAGATATTGTCAGGATGATCATTGTGAGCAAGTTTGAGGTTGATTGAACAAAAACTGTTGCCTCTAGAGTCTTAACAAGGTTTTTCTATGATTTGAACTGCTGACCTACTTTTTGACCCGGCATGACCCATATTCCAAACTTGACCGAGATATTGTCAGGATTATCATTCTGAGCAAGTTTCAGGATGATTGGACCAAAACTGTGGCCCTCTAGAATCTTAACAAGGTTTTTTCTATGATTTGACCTGCTGACCTACTTTTTGACCCGACATGACCCATATTCGAACTTGACCGAGATATTGTCAGGATTATCATTCTGAGCAAGTTTCAGGATGATTGGAACAAAACTGTGGCCTCTAGAGTGTTAACAAGGTTTTTTCTATGATTTGACCTACTGACCTACTTTTTGACCCGACATGACCCATATTCGAACTTGACCCAGATATCATCAAGACAAAACATTCTGGTAAAGTTTCATGAAGACTAAAGCAAAATTGTGGTCTCTAGATTCTTAACAAGGTAAATGTTTGACGACGCACGACGCACGATGCACGACGCACGTACGACGGGACAAAAGGTGATCACAAAAGCTCACCTTGAGCTTCGCTCAGGTGAGCTAAAAATTCACGAAATCCCCCCCCCCCCCCCCCCCCCACAAGCCACACTTTTATATAGCAAGACTAGGGTTTAGAGGGGTGTACATCATTTTCTTTATTTCTGCTTAAAATCTAGGTTTTTAAGCAGAAATATGAAAACTATCAGATTTTTTTTTTATCTGAAAATGATCATTTTTTTTTTTTGGGGGGGGGGGGGGGGGGGGGGGGGGGAGGTGATCAAAATTTCTACGTATTTGAATAGGCGTAGTTTTATAATGAGGAATCGAAGAAAAAGAAAATCAAGAAGGTCAAGATGGCCCTGGATTGCTCACCTGATTTCAAGATATCACATAGCTTCGGAAAGTCGTGTGGATAACTGGTAGCCATTTTTTTTTTTTTTTTTTTTTTTTCATTGGAGCAGAACTGTTTTACCTCTTTTGATAGTGTCATCTCAGCAACAATCCTATGAAGTGTGAATGAAATTGGCAAAGGGCTATATAGGTAGAGTTTTCTTCTTTTTTAGCCCTGGAGCCCATCTTATACATCAGATTCAATCAAATTTAGCTACTTTGGACGGAAGCGACCAAGGCAACATTCCTGTGAGGTTTGAATCAAACTGACCCAAGGGTTCAGGAGGAGTTTGCATTTTAAAGCAAATTTCTGACATTTTTTCTATTTCCAACTCTGTCGGTCATTTTTTTTCTCATCAGAGCGGAACTGTTTAACTATTTTGGTAGAGGGTCATCCAAGCAACAATCCTATGAAGTTTGAATGAAATTGTTCCAGGGGTATAGGTGATGATTGATTGATTGATTTGGGTATCACATATTAGCAACAAACATGTTAAAACAAAACAATGCATACGCAATGATTAAGTACAATTTTAGTGCAAATTGGTACATACATTGCAAAGTTCATATGGCTTAGGATGACAGAAACAAGAGAGAGTGGTCTCTCTTATTTCCATTGTGATCCTTATGTACTGGTTTGCAAGTCATAGTGAGGCACAGTTAATAAATATCATGTAGATTAACCCATATATGCCTAGCGGCCCTTTTTTGGGACGTTGGCAAACAGTGTAGACCCAGATCAGACGCCGCAGAACGCGGCGTCTGATCTGGGTCTACACTGTTTGCTCAAAGAACATACATTTTTGTACAACTTACATTAAACAAAACAAATCTGACACCCCTATAATTGAAAATGGACAACTCCAAATTTATAAGATGGAAGATTCCATTGTCATATATGGGTTAAGATCTCAGTACAATAAAACATTTCACGATCAACAGTATGGATTATGACTTTTCAGGATTAAGAAAACGATTAAAAAATTAAACTTATCCAGTCTGAGTTCACCAATTATAAAACCAAAATTAAAGGGATTTTAAAAATGCGATTTTACAAACGTTTTAAAAGTTTTAAAGAGGAAGTAAAACAAAGATCAGGAATCGATACAATTAACTCCCCCCCCCCCCCCCCCCCCCCCCATCAAAGACACCAAAGGGAAAGAAACACAAACATGAAGGGACCAGACCATAATGGAAACCTAAACAAAGGAAGGCCATAAGGACACTTACTTTCCCACAAAATGACCAAATGGCCATCCAAAATAAAAAGACACAAGTGATACACACAGTAAGTAACAAACAACAACATAAATAAACCGCCACAGAAGAACCGCCTTGGAACGGTCAGTTGAGAATTCCACTGGGGGCTTAAATCGATTTTACATGGCCATAATCCTCGCCCTTACCTCTGTCGCGGTATACACTAATTTTGTTTAGTCCGCATGAAGGCTTCCTAACTCATCAGTGTAACATCTCCGAGAACATACAAATAAAAAAACTACAGAGATGAAACAAGGTTGAAGACTCGACAGCATACAACAACAGAATTGCTGGAGCAAAAGAAAACCAACAGTTAGACTCCGAGGGGCCCGATCAAAGACGGAGCATCAGGCGCCAACCAACATAAAGAATACTAAAATAAAATAAAATTCCATTTATGCTTTTACACTGGAACCGTCATATAATCTTAAGCCCGACCCACCGGTGTGCAATCAAAGAGGGAAGCAAAGTTGCCAACCGTGATTGGTTTAACCACCATGCATGCAGTCTGTTTTATAACATTTATGTTGTACCCAATCTTTATATATCGACGAAATCGGGTACTAAAGTCATTACAGGCATGTTTTTTTTCTTAATTTATATGCTAAGTCACCATAGATTTCGGGTTCCGATAGGCCATGTTGCAGAAGTGTTTTAAGTCCAACATTGTATTTTGAAACCAAATCAGAATGACGTCTATAAAACTTAGAAAAGGCTTTACGTAGTTTATGATACTAATACCCCTGATTACGAAGTTTAGCGGTTAATAATTTATTACGAGTGTTGAAGTCGGATACATGACTAGACACTCTAGCAAATCGAATTAACTGCGAAATATAAACCCCGTACGATGTCGCACGAGGAACATCACATTCCAAAAAAGGAAAATTTACAATCTCGAAATCAAAATCATCACGTTTATCATAAATTTTACAAGAAACAAATCCATCTACGCCCATTTACATTTTTCATGTTTGGTGGAGGCCATCGGAGCGGAACGATGTTAGTTATTTTGATAGAGAGCCGCCTAGGCAACATTCCTGTGAAGTTAAAATGAAATTGGTCTAAGGGTTTAGGAGGAGTAGTCTTTTAAAGCAAATTGTTGAAAACGGACGGCGCAGGATGCACGACGGACAACGGACATTGACTGACCATGAGCACAAGTTCGTGTTTTTCTAACTATCCATGGTCACCTAAGTACTGTCAAGTTTGTTCTTAAGGACTATTTTCATTAAGCGGAAGCGCGAGGTGCCGGTTTACTATTAAATCGAATTTCAAGATATCTATAAATAACTGAAATGATATCTATAATAAATATATAGGATATCAATAAATAGTATAAGATATCTATAAATAATATTAGATATCTATTACTTATTTTATGATACCCATTATATGTTAAGGGATATCTTATAATTCCAATTATAGATATCTATTATGCGATATATAGATATCAAATATTGAAGAACATTTTAGGATTTCAATAATTACATTTATTGATATCCATAATATAATTTCTGATATCCATTATTGAAAATTGTTATATGCAAAGGAATAATGGATATCATAAAAAATTTATAGATATCAAGAAATATATATTACATATCATTGATTACATTTTATGATATCAGAAATATTGATAGTTATAGATATCACTAATGTTAAATAGATATTTGTAATTTGATTTATAGATATCTATAATTTGATTTTATAGATATCTATAATAAAATTATAGATATCTCGAAATTGTATTAACTAGAGAAAGCGACCAGTGGGTCACGTATACCCCCGGCCAATGCCACCCTCTGATATATCTTTCGAGCTTGTATGTAATATGAATGAAGTCAAGAAGCTATAAGAATGTATAAATGTGCTTGTAAAAGCTAAACCAAACATAAAATTTCTAAATGGACCAAGGGAGGGAGGGATCAAAGTTAATGAAGCCGCAGGGTGGGGTATGCATCAATGAAATCTTTGGACTGGTATGCAACATTGATGCAAGTATCAATTGAGTTTTTTTAGAGTTTAGAACATACAGACATCTATAAACTTTGCCATAAAACTTTAACCAAATGTAAAATTTCTAAGTCCGAGACCTTGAGGTCAAGGTCACCATGGTTGGGGGCAGGGACATGCATCACGAAATCGTTTATCAAACATGAATAGAATCTAACATGTGGTTACAGAGAAATCTGCAATGAAAAAGGTTGAACACAAAACTTTGACGTAAAAGTAGATGAACAGACAGACGGCCCACCCAGGGGCTTGACCCAGGGGCTTAGATATTCCATATGAAAGGTAATGGTATAGAGATATACTTTACCAAACATGAAGAGAATCTAACATGTGGTTACAGAGATATCAGCAATGAAAAAGGTTTAACACAAAACTTTGACGTAAAAGTAGATGAACAGACAGATGGACAGACAGCCCTCCCAGGGGCTTGACCCAGGGGCTTAGATATTCCATATGAAAGGTAATGGTATAGAGATATACTTTACCAAACATGAAGAGAATCTAACATGTGGTTACAGAGATATCAGCAATGAAAAAGGTTTAACACAAAACTTTGACGTAAAAGTAGATGAACAGACAGACGGACAGACAGCCCATCCCGGGGCTTGACCCAGGGGCCTAGATATTCCATATGAAAGGTAATGGTATAGAGATATTCTTTACCAAACATGAAGAGAATCTAACATGTGGTTACAGAGATATCAGCAATGAAAAAGGTTTATTTTTTATTTTTATTTGCCTTCACTGCAGCTTGTGTTGTGCCGTCTGGCGGCCGTAAAACGTCTCCCCGTACATCAACCATAGTGCAGTTTATATTTTACTTTTGGTCCTTTGAGATCAGCGTAAATAGTCTGAGAAATCAGAAATAAATTATTGGTTTAGACTCATATTCTAGACAGGTTTTTAATTATTTGGACCCCATTTTGATTTATATTAGTCTTTGAATCGACTGCCTATTCGAAATTCGCAAAATTGCAGTATGTTTCCCCTGGCTTTTGTTGCCGGATCATTACAGGGTCACTGATGAGTTAGGAGGCCTTCTTGCGGACTGAACAAATTATTTGTCTAAATCGCGACGGAAGTAAGGGCGAGGATTGTGGCCACGTAAAATCGATTTAAGCCCCCCAGTGGAAATCTTCCACTGACCGTTCCAAGGCGGCTCTTATGTGGCGATTTTTTTATGTTGTTGTTTGTTACTTACTGTGTGTATCACATGTGTCTTTTTATTTTGGATAGCCATATGGCCATTTTGTGGGAAAGTAACTGTCCTTATGGCCTTCCTTTGTTTAGGTTTCCATTATGGTCTGGTCGCTTAATGTTTGTATTTCTTTCCCTTTGGTGTATTTTATGGGTGGAGTAAGTTAATTGTATCAATTCCTGATCTTTGTTTTACTTCTACTTTATAAGCCGAAACTACGTAGTATGACCCATCTTCTTTCTTATGAATGTTTTCATTGCTCTTAAAGGAACTCATTTTTTTTTTTTTTATTAACACAAAACTTTGACGTAAAAGTAGATGAACAGACAGACGAACAAACAGCCCACCCAGGGGCTTGACCCAGGGGCTTAGATATTCCATATGAAAAGTATTGGTATAGAGATATACTTTACCAAACATGAAGAGAATCTAACATGTGGTTACAGAGATATCAGCAATGAAAAATGTTTAACACAAAACTTTGACGTAAAAGTTGATGAACAGACAGACGGAGAGACAGCCCATCCAGGGGCTTAGATATTCCATATGAAAGGTAATGGTATAGAGATATACTTTACCAAACATGAAGAGAATCTAACATGTGGTTACAGAGATATCAGCAATGCAAAAGGTTTAACACAAAATTTTGACGTAAAAGTAGATGAACAGACAGACGGACAGACAGAAAGCCCACCAAGGGGCTTGACCCAGGGGCTTAGATATTTCATATGAAAGGTAATGCTATAGAGATATCCTTCAACAAACATGAAGAGAGTCTAACATGTGGTTACAGAGATATGAGCTGTCAAAAAGGTTTAACGCAAAACTTTGACGTAAAGGTTGACGAACGGTGGGACGGACGGAAGTACGAACGAACATACAAACAAACGAAAAAACGGACGGAAAGACGAAAAGTATATATCCCCTGACATACTTCGTATGCCGGGGGTATAAATAATGAAAAGGCACCCCATAGAAGCGGTTGGTACCGGATATGGATTTGCGGTGATTCAGCTAGCTGCGTCATGAGAAACTTACGGAACCCGGGAAGGGACATTTCTGTTCCAGTTTCTAGCAGAACAGAATTTGAAACAATAAAATTAGCGCGGAGAGGAAAACAAGAAATATGTCGTTTAAACGATATAATATGTCCTAAATGATATAGGTAACTTCCTAATATAAGAAAACCATACATACAAGAACCATCGCTGTGTTACATCCCCCTAACGTTTTTTTTTTTAAAGAACTATGCTACCATTTGTAAGCATATTCTTTTTTATAACCAGTTAACCTCAACTTTTAGTGGTCAGTAAAACAATAGGTTCTGTCATTAATTCATACATATATAAAAACAGTGTCTTTATATGATACTCAGTATGTCTGAGTTTCTCAAGTATTTATTATATACACAATCTATCAAATAGCAGTCTCTAGTCATTAGAGTAATTCTTCTATTTTGTTCTGTAACATTCACAGGTGGTGTCTCGTTTCAAGTAGTACCATTAAGTTGTACCAGAGTCAGACCGGTTCTTGTAGCTGGTTATGTCTAAGCAGACATGACTGAAGACCAAGTTGGAGAATTAAACTAACGATGAAGTCTTGACTATCGTTGACATATCCTGATCATTGCCTCCATTTCTACTTTGACTATCACTGCTCTAATTAACTAGTCACGTGGATTCAAGCATATTTAGCTCAAGTTCATTTTGTGATAATCTCATATTGTCCACTGACCATAAGTTCACTAAATATAACATGTTCATAATTATTGTTCTCTAACAGTTGTTTACTGGTTGGCTGGTTGTAGTGGGAGAAGTCGTATCATCCCACCTTCTGACCCTTGATTGTCTGGCTGGCTTGTCAGTTTATCTTTCTCTAGCAAAGCTCTCGTTTGCTGCAACAAGTCGTCACCTCCCATTATGTTCTCCCGTCTGTATATAACACATCGGTATTTCATCTCCACTAATTCTATGAAATTTTCAGGGGTGCCCCCATCTTAGTCGATGGACTACGTCATACACCACTCCTCTTTCAAGGATCTCGTAGAGGCTCATGGGAGACTCCGCTTTTCCCAAATCATTCAGATTCTTAAGGATGTATTGGTCTTCAATGACATCCCATGGTAGATCTGACTGCTCAATCTTAAACATTTCCAGGTGAATGACCAACTCAGTATATGAAGATAGAATGTGCAATGTCCGATAGTAGTTTATATGGCAGCGCATAAGGCGCGGCACAGACCTGTCATTGGCGGTCACCTGAAGGCTCCCCTGTTTACGAAGGACGATACTCTTAAGGCAGGGAATATACAAGGTTGATGGCTTCGTTAGCACGACAACCCCATACGAAAGGTCAGAGATCAAGTGGTTTGAGATCTCCTTTAGATGCTGCTCAACTTCCTGCAGGCAGCTCTGACACATCCCCACCTGTCATGTAGGACACCACGTGAAGTAGCGCAAACCTCTCCAATCTGCTGAAGAGTACGCATGGCTCGTGATCGAGTTACTAAATTCACCCCAAGTTACGAAGTTCTTAAATTCCGATTTAACTGAACCTGGAAGTTCACATCAATCAGTGAAGGCCAAACATCTGTCAAAACCAACCAGTTCTGAGCTCAATCCTGCGTTAGCCGACATAATTTCCTACCACCTAGATTCCCAAAAGTTCAAAAGACAAGTTAATAAGGGGGTTGCTTTCTTGGTGTGCGTGTAAGTTGTCTGCTACAACAAAACAAGAAAAAAAAAATGAAGTACCGAATTCCATCACCATAATTGTTCATTTTTATTATTTACACAATGTTTAGACAGTTTTATAGCACATCCACAAGGCTTAACTTTACTCTTTTCCGTTTTAATTCTACAGCATTTCTTTTGTTTGTTTCTGAGGACATTATCTACTTCCATTTTCCTGACCCTGCTCTCGTCAGAGCTTTGCACAGGGCCACTAAGGTCACTATTTTCATGTCTGAAGAGCTGGTGTGTTCAGAAGCTATTTCGGACCCACTACCATTATCTCCCATTAGATTTTCTTTTTTGGGTTGTTTCCCTTGAATCAGAGTCTGCATTTTCTTGTCTTAGCCTAGCTTTTCTAGCTTTAAGCCTGTGGGCAAGCTCGGCCAGAGTAATGTGGTCTTCCTCCTCAGAATCTGACCTTGCTTCCCTCTTTAATTGCACGCCGGTGGGTCAGGCCTCAGATTCTATGACGGCTCCAACGTAAAGGCTTATTGAAAATTAAAGAGATAATGTTGGTTGGTGCCTGATGCTCTGTCTCTGATCGGGCTCATCGGAGTCTAACTGTTGGTTTTCTTTTGCTCCAGCATTTCAGTGGTTTCTTGCTGTCGAGTCCTCACCGTTGTCTCACCTCTGTGGTTCTTTGATTTCTGTGTTCACGGAGATGTTGCACTGATGAGTTAGGAGGCCTTCATGCGGACTGAACAAATTATTTGTCTAAATCGCGACGGAAGTAAGGGCGAGGATTGTGGCCACGTAAAATCGATTTAAGCCCCCCAGTGGAAATCTTCCACTGACCGTTCCAAGGCGGCTCTTCTGTGGCGATTTATTTATGTTGTTGTTTGATACTTACTGTGTGTATCACTTGTGTCTTTTAATTTTGGATGGCCATATTGCCATTTTGTGGGAAAGTAACTGTCCATATGGCCTTCCTTTGTTTAGGTTTCCATTATGGTCTGGTCGCTTAATGTTTGTATTTCTTTCCCTTTGGTGTCTTTTATGGATGGAGTAAGTTAATTGTATCAATTCCTGATCTTTGTTTTACTTCTACTTAACCTCCGGTACTTCCTTGCTAAACGAGCGTCCGGATCCTCTGACTCTAAATCAGTGTCGGACGTCGCGGTCTCGTTTCCTGTACCTTCAGGTGTCATGACAAAGTGGGATCGGCGAATATTTCGCTGGCTCTGGGATTTTGGTATTTCCCACTCATCTATGTTAGCTAGCCTCATATTGTCAGCACTGCTTTTTAAGATCTCCCCTGTTAATTGATCTCTTAAAGGTGCATTATTGAGCTACCGGGTCTCAAATTTTTTTCTGTTTTTTTATCTTCAATGCATACTCCTTTGTCATGTGTACACTTTTGGAGCCAAATACAGCTTCAGAACTTTGTGAAAATGGTCGTTTTCATTCGTGTTTACCCTTAGCTCTGAAAATGTGTTCGGAATTTCTGTTCTAAAAATAAATCTGTCACTTTACACATACATGGTGACAGTATCGTCTCTGAGTGTCGTTACTTATGGCATGGTATTCAGCGTCATATTTCTTCCGATTCAGGCATGGCCTAAGCAAACAAGGCCAAAAATGAACGTCGCATAACGTCATATATGGGGATCCTATTTTTGTCACGAACTAAAATAGATCTACGAATCAGAATTGTTACTGGTGACACGTCAAATGACATTCATACACCAGGACCTGTGATGTGGGAAGTTCGTCCCTAGCTCTAACCAAAGAGGTAAATTTAGCTACACAATCATCAGCACCTTCAGCTGTCGAAATAATCGAATCGGGAAGGGCATTCCAATCTCTAATGGTTCTGGGGAAGAACGACTCTTTATAAATGTCAGTTCTTGCGCTAAGGGTCTGAAACGCCAACGAATGGTGATTTCTACAGTGTCTAGCTGGGGGAACAAGGTCATCTGTTGGAATGCTGGCAGCACCCTTTAGACCTTTGTATAAATGGATTAGCCTACTGTCTTTTCTCCTTTTCTTAAGAGACTCCCATTTTAATTTTCCAAGTATTCCAGTCATGCTCCCAGTTTCAAAGCCGTAACTAGTGTGCGAAACCTAGTTAAGGAATCCCTCTCAAACTCGTTTACCTGTCATCATAATTGTTCGCATTTTTGCATAAAATGCATTCATTTGTATTGTTTTAAAGAAAAATACCGGCTATATGTATTTTATTTTTGGAAGCATTTTTTCCAGATAGCTCAATAATGCACCTTTAACTCCCAAGACTTGTCCCCTGTTTGCTTTATTATCCTACAATATGGACTCCATTTTTTGGTCTATTGTGCTGTATCGTTTATGTTTCTTAGATACACAAGTTGCCCTACTTTGAAGTCTGCTATCTTACGGTTTTTGCCTGTATATTTTGCCTGTTTTCGATGAGCTTGTTTACGCCTACGGTGCATTAATACAAAGGCTTGATGAGTTTGTTCTAAGCCCCTTTCTATGATGTCATCGCCAAAATATTTTCGTCGGGGTTTGAGCAAGTTTTCAATGGGTAAGACGGGGTCTCGCTGGAACAGTAAAAGAAGGGGGATTGCTTGGTTGACACATTTTCACTGAACCGTATAACTGCTATGGCTTGGTTTAAATACAAGTCCCACGCCTGTGGGTTGTCTTTTACCTTTTTGGACAACACGTCTGACAACGTTCTATGGGAGCGCTCAACCCTGTTTTCATTTGGGCTGTAAACATTCGTTTTTCTGTGATGGATGTTTAACTTGTTAAAGAGGTAATCCAGGGAAGCATTGCAAAGTTCTTTGCCGTTATCGCTCACCACCTCTAATGGGCACCCATATCGGGAAAATAACTCATCTAATATGAAATGAGCGATGTCGTCAGCCTTTTTATCAGGTAGTGGCCACGCCTCTAAGTAACCAGGGTACCAATCAATGGCTGTAAAGATGTACTGAGTCCCTGATAAGGTTTTGGGTAAGGGTCCCGCCATATCTATGACCATTTTTGCAAATGGGAAAGGGGGTGTGTCAAACTCTTTTAAAGGGGACTTAACCTTTTGCATATTGCGGGTCTGGCAATCTACACATTAGGAAACATAGTCATATACATACATGTTTATATAGGTTCGGCTAGAAATATTTTGACCGTATAGTGCCAAAGGTTTTATTGAACCCAAATGTATTACATTGTGGATGTTTGCTATTACCTTTTCAGTTAGGTGAGTTGGGACAAATAGGCGTACTATTGGGTCTTCGTCAACATGGGAAATATAGTACAGTACATTGTCTAACACAAGTTATTTCTTATGGGACTGGCTATCCGCCTCTAGCTGAGTTTTTATGGTATATAATTCTGGGTCGTTTAATTGTTCAGCCACCATGTCTAACCCTAATGTGTCTGGTTTATTTAACTGGTCATTCTCTTGAAATTTACAAATACAAATTTATTTATGTCAGCCTCATTGGAGATAATTCCCCTTATCTCATATGACCTGTCAGATACGTCAGGGATTATTTCTTCCCCCGTAACTGACTGGCTTTGAGGCGGCTTATCATCATCGCTTCCCGGAAGTCTCGAGAGCATATCGGCCAAGCCATTGGAGGCCCCTTTTATATATTTAATCTCTGCATTGTACCCCTGTATGGTTAGGGCCCACATCTGTACCCTTTTATTCATCATTGGCTCCCAAGGAGGTATTTCAAGGGTTGGTGATCACAGAAGATTTCAAACTGGGCGTTGTGCAAGTGTGCAACTTATGCAAGGCATAATAAATGGCATAAAATTCCCTTTCAATAGTTGAATACCTACATTGAGTGGGGCTGAGTTTATGCGACAGGAACTAAATGGGCTTTTCAACCATCTTGCCCATTTCATTTCCGTCTTCATCAATGTCTTCCCGTTCCTGTGACAGGACAGCCCCTATGCAGTCTGTGCTTGAATCTGTGTATAGTTTGTAAGGCAAATTGGTGTCTGGATAGGCAAGCAGTGGAATGACCGACAGGCTTTCCTTAAGAAATTCGCCCTCAGTAACCGCTCTATGGATTTGTCTGTGATTTGGGGGATATGATAGATATTAATATGAAAAGGAGAAGTAAAACAAAGAACAGGAATCAATACAATTAACTTACTCCACCCATCAAAGACACCAAAGGAAAAGAAACACAAACATGAAGCGACCAGACCATAATGGAAACCTAAACAAAGGAAGGCCATAAGGACAGTTACTTTCCCACAAAATGGCCAAATGGCCATCCAAAATAAAGAGACACAAGTGATACACACAGTAAGTAACAAACAACAACATAATTAACCGCCACAGAAGAACCGCCTAGGAACGGTCAGTGGAAAGAATTCCACTGGGGGGGGGGGGGGGGGGGGGAGCTTAAATCGATTTTACATGGCCATAATCCTCGCCCTTACCTCTGTCGCAGTATACACTAATTTTGTTTAGTCCGCATGAAGGCTTCCTAATTCATCAGTGTAACATCTCCGAGAACATACAAATCAAAAAACTACAGAGATGAAACAAGGTTGAGGACTCGACAGCATACAACAACAGAATTGCTGGAGCAAAAGAAAACCAAGTTTGCAAGAGCATTTCGAAGGGTTCCCAGGTATGCGCCAGTAACAGCCCCACGCCTCCACTTCAAAGTGCGTGCCGAGTCCCTGCTCCACGCCTCCAAATCATAAAAGGCCGAATATGTAAGAAACCATTCAGATCCCCACCCCGAAACGAAATATATTCTTGTTCCTTATGATAAGACACCAACTTCTCGGTCCAGCTGGGTCACCAGGGGCATTCACCAACCTCTATTTCATAAAAATATGTTCACATCCCACCCCCTAAACCATATATATTTTTGTTCTTCCTTGATGGTAAGATGCATTCAATAATACCAACCTGGGGTCCTCCTTGACTATGCCTTAACCCCCCCCCCACCCAGTTCATAAAAGGCCTAACATTTCAGATACAGAGTCCACATATGTGCTCAGTAAAGTACAGGGGTTTGTTTGGAATATGTTCTATAAAAGGGTTATCCTTTGGAAGCAAGGAATACACCACAGAACCGGAAAATATGAAGTGTACAGGTTTTCTGGGCCAGACTAGCTAGTTTCGGCCAATTAGGCCTCATCAGTGACCCTCAAATATTTCCAAAATTCCACAATGGAATCAATGATCCCAAGGAATACACCACAGAACCGGAAAATATGAAGTGTACAGGTTTTCTGGGCCAGACTAGCTAGTTTCGGCCAATTAGGCCTCATCAGTGACCCTCAAATATTTCCAAAATTCCACAATGGAATCAACGATCCCTTTATAATGAAGACTTTATAATCGGTAGATTATAACCACATCTTGTTATTATTATTATATTTTTCTGTCCTCCCAAATTTTGTCTGGACGAGTTCAGTAACCACTGGACAGATTGCTCTGAAACTTGGAATTTGGTAGATATGGATCTGAAATTGTGAAAGAGGGTTTCAAAATTCAAAATCACAGACCCGAAACGTTCCTGGGGGCATGTAAAAATCTGCCCAAATTTTGTCTGGACGAGTTCTCAGTAATGACGTGACAAGTTTTCTGAAATATGGGGGATATGATAGATACCAATATGAAGTTTTGCAAGATGGTTTCAAAGATTCCTGTGGGGTGCACCGGGGCCATGCCCAATCCCCTCAACTTCATTTAAGGTTTTGTTTGTATTGGAGTTAAAGGCCCAGTGAACACAATTTTAAGTCCTTTTTGAGCCGGTCATTTTACCTATCCACACTTTTCCTGGGCAGAGTTATATGTAAGCGGTTAACCAGTACAGTGCACATTCTTTCGTCAGGAACTGACAAATGCCCTTCTTGAATCAATGGAAGGGAGAGAATGACCGTAGAAAAGATTTCATGATCAATCACCATGAAAGAATGTTGCCAACCCCGGCAGGTATCGAACCTGCATCCTCCTGATCACCAGTCACAAGTGCATCCGATTTGGCTACCGAGCCCAGGCATTAAAGGTTTAATATCTCAGAAACCTTTCAGATCCCCACCTCTTTACCATATAATCCTTGCTCCTTGTGATGAGATGATTCAGTGACACCTAGGGTCCTAGAGTTGGCCGACCACGCCCCATCAACTCCACTTCATGCAAAGCCATATATCCCAAAAAACTATTCAGATCCCCTTCACATAAAAAGCCCTTCTGGGCAGAGCTCCTTCAATTTCGACTGGATAAAAGGTGGATAAACTTCCAAAAAAATTCATTTTGAAAAAAAAGTTGAAAAAATACTCCAGTCTGATACATAGTTATTTTCCTTGATTGATGAAGACACCTACAATTAGCTTTGTTAACTGCGCTCCAGCAGTTTAATTGGATTTTCTTCAAAAAAATGCAGGGAGGCATTGATAAGTTATAAGCCAATCCTTATGATAACACAACCATTTGCTGAAATGACATTTTTCATATCATCGGCATTACGAAAAAAGGCCTATCCAAATACCTTGTGAACTTTACCGCCGAATAAACTAAAATTTTGAGGTGAAAAACTGTAATATTTTTCTTATTTCAGCTCAAGATATAGATTGTGAGTACTCGTTAGAACCGCCTCATCCAGGCAGTTCTAGCGAGTACCTACAATCTATATTTTAGAACAGAAATAAGAAAAATAACGGTTACCCATGTAAACCCCAGTTTTACTATATAACAGTGGGGTTTAAGGGGGTCAAAATTATATAGGTGTGTTTCAATGACGGGAAATAGCTTTTTCAGATGATTTTTTTTTTATAGTTGATAATTTTCTTATTTCTGGCCCAAACATATTTAGATTGAAAGTGATCGTTAGAAGGACAACATTGAGGTGGCTGAGCGAAAATAAGGAAAATAAAATACACCCATACAGTATTCTGTATATAAAGAGGAGTTTAAGGGGTGTTCATTACACAGATTGTCAATGTGATGGATGATATTGAGAGTTCTTGACTTATTTTTCAGCATGGGTGATTGTAAAGGACCACAATGGATATCTCCCTCATGTGCATTTAAAGAAATGGCGGGAAATTCAGTTTTTATTCAAACATACCTGTTGTAACTCGTGATCGAGAACAGTTGAATCAAACACTAATGTTTAGAACCAATGAAGAAACTGCAATTTAAGTTCTGGGATTATTCTGGTTTCAGAAGCCTAAATCACTGCAATATCTCAGAGTTAAGTAGGTCCATAATCCCAATATCTTAATCAAACACTGAACTTTGATTGTATGGAATCTGAAATAAATATTAAACCGGCCCCGATAGCTCAGTTGGTAGAGTGTCCGCTCCGGGGAACGGGAGGTCTGGGGTTCGACCCCGGGCCGCGACATACCAAAGTCGTTAAAAATGGTACTAGCTGCTCCTCGTTTGGCACTCAGATTTACGGGGTAGAGCTAGGACTGGTCGATCCAGTGTCAGGATAATGTGACTGGGTGTGGTATCATGTAATGTGTCTGGGACATGATACTTCAGTGAGGCAGCACTATAAATGTGAGCATTGAGCTCCCTGTCGCAACCAGACACCGTCGTGATATGACTGAAAAATTGTTGAAAGCGACGTTAAACCCGAATTCACACACACACACACTGAAATAAATATCAGTATTTTCTTAATCATGGGATTTAGTCGGGTACATCCCCTCGCATCGCCCCCCCTCACATACACACCCTCTCAAAACATCTGTAATTCATGTTTTATATGTCTTTGGCACCAAGTACAAATGGACCATTAGGAAAACCCGCCTATACAAATACATTGTAAACTTTACCACCGAAAAAACGAACATTTTAAGACAAAAAATTGTAATATTTTTCTTATTTCTGCTCAAAATATAGATTGTGGGTGCTCGTTAGAACCGCCTCATCGAGGCAGTTCTAACAAGTACCCACAATCTATATTTTAGAGCAGAAATAAGAAAAGGCTATCGCTATTGACAGCCGGCTGTCTCCAGCGAACTTTCGCTGGTGACAACAGGCTGTCTCCAGCGAACTTTCGCTGGTGACAGCCAGCTAAAATATATGGGTGGTATATTGACAAAAAATAAAACTTACTTTGTAATTTAATGATTTTTATTATATTTATATGCTTAAGAATAATTTTATATGGGTTGTCTATCAATACATGAATTTTATCATATTTAAATACTTTATTTGTTATTTTTGAAAGCCGGCTGTCACCAGTGAAAGTTCGCTGGAGACAGCCAGCTAAATTATATGGATTGTATATTGACAAAAAATAATCAAATAATTTACTGATTTTCATTTTATGAAACATCTAAGAATAAATTTATGTGGTTGTGGTACTTGAATTTTTTCATTTTCAAACATTTGTGTTGTTTTTATTTTTGATTTTTGTGTCATAAGATGGCATATATTTTAATGTGAATATTCATTTTCTTTATGTTTTGTTTGCTGTCACTCATTATCACGCTGGGCAAGCAAGTTTCCATCTGTCTGTCTGTCAACATTCTATCATTTGTGTCTTGTGGGCACAAAGTTCTCCTCTTACAGCTTTTGTATGAGGAATGTGCATGTTGTTTTGTTTGCTGTCACTCATTATCACGCTGGGCAAGCAAGTTTCCATCTGTCTGTCTGTCAACATTCTATCATTTGTGTCTTGTGGGCACAAAGTTCTCCTCTTACAGCTTTTGTATGAGGAATGTGCATGTTGTATGGATATTTACATTTTCAGAGCTCATATTTTCCAAACCTTATGATGGGTTTGGTTTGTGTTTTGGATGATGATAGATATAGCTTCAAAGTTTTATTCAGGTATTCAGGTCAAGGTAATGAACTTAGAATTTCTATGTTAAATTTTTGGGCCTAAATTATTTTCATCACATGAACAAGTCTGTGAAATGAACAACCCCCTTAACTCTACTTATTATAGAGAAAAGCTGGGGTTTACTGGGGTAGGCATGATTTTTCTGTGTTCTGCTCCGAGACATAGGTTGCGGGTACTCGTTAGAACCATCTTACTTGACATTAATATGAAATGACATATCAATCCCTGCCACCAAAACAATCCAAAAAGGTTAATTTGCAGAGACAGTCCGACTCACACCACTTTGCCTGGGCAGGCCTTGACCCCTAAGCGGTTTACCGGTTTCAGCTCTGCATAGAAGCATCATGCAGCCCAATCTATTTCTTCAAGCCCTGATGGGCGGGGTTGAGGTGATGTGTAAAATGTACTAGGCCCATCGGTGTGTTATCCTAATTTCGAAAGTTTTATGTTAAATTCTTTTAACTGTTCTTATTTCCCAAACCATACCATGAATTTGGTTCATATTTTTGTATGGTGACAGATATAGGTCCAAAGTTTCATTCAGCAATACCCTTGTCCATGCCCATGACCTCAAGGTCATGGGCTTAGAATTTTTATGTTCAAGTTTTTAACAGGTCAAATTTTCCAAATCATATGATGGATTTGGTTCATATTTGGAATGACTATAAAGGTCCGCACTTTATTCAACAATTATACCCTCAAACATGACTTAAGGTCAGGGTCACAGATTTAGAAATTTTTTATGTTAAAAGTTTTTAAGAGCTCATATTTTTCAAACCATATGATGGATTTGGTTCATATTTAGTATGATAAGATATTGGTCCTAAGTTGTATTCAGCTATTCCCCCCTCATGTCCATGGCCTCAAGGTCAAGGTTACGGACTTATCTGAATTTACTCATTTTTCACACTACACTGTATATATATAGACAGTGGGTGCTCTTGTGAGTGCAACTCCTCTAACTGTTTTGTATGGTAATTGGCAGCCCTTGCCCAACAGGGCTTGAAAAAATAGATGGGCTGCACGCAGAGCTGAAACCGACCACACCCCAGTACTGGTAAACTGCTTAGAGATTTAAGCCTGCCCTGGCAAAGGGGTGCTAGTCAGACAGTCCATGCTTAAAAACCCTATTGGTTTCATTGGAGGCATGGCTTGAGATGTCATTTCATCTCAATGTCGGGTAAAAGACCCACACATTTGGAAGCAACATCTCCAAAATGACCTACCGGATATAGTGTTGACAGGGTTGTTAAACTCAAATCAAACAAACTAACTACCACTAATTGTTCTGAAACTGCACGTGTTTTCTTCAATTTGAAACTTTGTGTGTGTTTTCTTGATGGTATGAGAAGATGCATGTTGTTTGGATGTAATTGTTGGATCATTTTTTGTCATTTTTTTTTTATTCTTTCACCCTCAATATACAAAGAGGGAATTCATGTGGTTTGGGTATAATGTGCCACTTTTCCACATCATGAACTTGGTCATTTTCTGAACTTAGATACATGTATATAGACATATAGACTCTTTGTACCCCTTGTTTGCGGAATGTTTATGATAAGAATACGCATAATGAGATTCCTATATTCATTTCTTCTAGCTGAAATAAACATTATTTTTGAGGGGATGAGTTTGGGGGAGGTGGTGGGGGAGGCGGTGGCAGATGTGACATCAACTTCACCCAAGTTGGATCAAGGGGGGGGGGGGGGGTGGCTATTTTGATCGGTCATTGCCTGTTGTTGCAGCCAGTTCATAAACCGTATAGGGAAAATTATTTAAAACCTTGTCTGAAACCAGAAGGTCCTGAGGCCCGCTAGGTTCACAGACTTATAACAGGGAATCCTTTAACAAAAATTCTTGTCAAGGGACAAGCCCTTGATATTTGGTATGTAACTTAAATAATCTATGTTCCTCTACCAAAGTTGTTCAAATTATAGCACTAGAATCAAAAGTAGCCATTCAATTGTTATTTGGCATGCAACTACATCCACATGTAGTGGACCTCCACCAAGACTGTTCTCACTGTAGCAATCCCCCACCAGTTATAACACTGGTTTAACATTGACTTTTATGGGAAAAATCTTTATATCTTCTTGTCTGAAGCCAAAAGGTCCAGCATGTATAGCCACTTCCTTAATGGGCTTAATAAAAAACTAATCTGTAAATGACTTTGTATTTATTACTGGTACATTTTAGATCTATATAGTTTTGCTGGCTGTCACCAGTGAAATGTCGCTGGAGACAGCCGGCTGTCACTAGCGAACTTTCGCTGGAGACAGCCAGCTGTCAATAGCCACTTCCATAATAAAAATAAGGTTTACCCCTGTAAACCCCAGTTTTGCTATATAAAAGTGGGGTTCAAAGGGGTCAAAACTATATAGGTATGTTTATGTGATGCCTTCACTAGACCTCCATGGCCTAGTGGGTAAGAGTGCCGATCTTAGTTCATCAATATACAAAGTACTGGTATATTGCTGGGGAATGAAGTGTTAGAGGTATGCTCGGTAAAAGGGTGACAACTACTGGCCCTTTACTACTGGAATAAAAGCTAAACGAATCAGGCAAGTCCCGCGTAAAGTTTTTCTCTACAAACGTGCGGATATGGATGGTCTGCGAGACCATATGGCGCGATTTAAGGATTCGTTCCTTTCCTCTGACCACTCACACATGTCAGTTAATGACCTGTGGGTCAGTTTTAAGTCCGAATTAACCACGGCAATGGAAAGGTTTATACCAACTAAAATGACCAAAACAAAATATAGGGCACCATGGATCGATAACACGATCAAGCATCTCATTAGAAGACGGAATAGAATGTATTTTCGTGCTCGCAAGTCTAGCAGCCCTGACGTTAAGAACCATTACAAACGGTTCAGAGCACATGTGCAAAAGGTTATAAGAGATGCATATTGGAAGCATGTTTCCAGCATCTTTACCTTTGAAGATGACAATATAGATCCCGATAGTCCCCAAAAGAATGGTAAAGTTAAAAAGTTTTGGTCCTTCGTAAAGTCCCTGAAAAAGGATGCGTTTGGGATCACTTCGCTAAGGGAAAATGGAATTCTAAAAACAGATGTGCGCGATAAGGCTAATATTTGCAATAAACAGTTTCAATCAGCATTTACGCGTGAAACTGATGGTGAGCTACCATCTAAAGGTGCAAGTCCGTTCCCCTCTATGGGGGACATAACAGTTGACCCCAATGGGGTCGCTAAACTGTTAGGTAAGCTCAAGATACATAAGGCATCTGGGCCCGATGACCTGAATGCCAGGGTACTTAAGGAATGTAGTGCTGAAATATCTCCTGTGTTGGCCTTTATCTTCAATCAATCACTTGCCCAGGGCACTGTACCAGATGACTGGCAACAAGCAAATGTAACCCCGGTCTATAAAAAAGGGGAAAAATATGATGCAGCAAATTATAGACCAGTGTCGCTAACATGCATCTGTTGCAAAACCTTGGAGCATATATTAGTAAGCAACATCAACAAGCACTTAGCCTTTGAGAGCATTCTTGCTGACTGTCAACATGGTTTCCGGAGTCAAAGGTCTTGCGAAACGCAGCTTGTTCAATTTTACCATGACATTGTGAGCAATCTGGATGGGGCCATAAATCGTGGCCACAAACAGACTGACTTGATCATCATGGACTTTGCTAAGGCCTTTGACAAGGTACCTCACAGAAGGCTATTACATAAACTGGAGTACTATGGGATAAGAGGATCCACGCATAGGTGGATTAGCTCATGGCTCTCTGGGCGCTCACAACAAGTTGTACTTGATGGCCAAGCGTCTGATCCAGTCCCTGTTTTATCTGGAGTCCCCCAAGGTTCGGTCCTTGGACCGGTCCTTTTCTTGGTTTTCATTAATGATCTCCCCGATAATATCAGGTCATCGGTCCATTTGTTTGCTGATGATTGTGTCCTGTATAGGAACATATATTCTCCTTCTGACTGTCTTATTTTACAAGATGACCTGGATCAACTTGCACAGTGGGAGGCCAATTGGCAAATGAAGTTCAATGTGGCCAAATGTCACTCAATGAGAGTGTCACGACACCCTCCGGAGAAGCAAATTAAGTTTGACTATACTCTTCACCAGCAAGTTTTGGAGCATGTTCAATCCGCCAAATATCTTGGTATCACCATCACTGACGATCTAGATTGGGGTCAACATATCTCAGAGATTACATCTAAAGCAACTAGGACTTTGGGATTCCTTAGACGGAACTTGGCTTTTGCACCTAGGCAGACAAAGGATGTTGCATATAAAACATTGGTTCGCCCTCAACTCGAATATGCATCACCCATTTGGCACCCCTATGTTAAAACTCAGACTCAGCAGGTGGAGAAGGTGCAGAGGACAGCTGCTCGATGGACCTGTAGGCGATGGCGAAATAGAAGTAGCGTCGGTGACATGCTTAATGAGCTAGAGTGGCCGTCCCTGGAGGCCCGTCGTGAGCAGTCCTCTTTAACCTTCTTCTACAAGATACACTCTGATTCAGGGTCTATTGATAAAGATAGGTACTTGACCCCTGTAACACTGTCGACCCAAACAAGGGCATCAAAATTAAACGACTCACAATATCGTAGATACCAGTCCTATAGTGATGCCCTGAAGAACTCGTTTTTTCCTAGAACTATTCCCCAATGGAATAGTCTTCCCTCCTCTGCGGTGAATGCCAAGTCCGCAGAAGAGTTCAAAGCCCGCACAGTGTAAGATTGGGTCTCAGAGGTATGCGTTTTAGGATACCTCTGTTATGCAGATTGTAAATAGTTTTAAGGACGCATCCAGTGCCTCTCTTCTTTTTTTTTTTTCAGCTAAATTCTAAATTTAGCCACCCAATCAACTGAGGTAATGGCCAGATATGACCGACTCAGTATAAGAAGATAGATAGAATTACCTGCTCTTGTTTTCAGAGCTCACCCTTTCCTTTTTTCAATTTTTGGTATAAAGTGGTGTGAGTTGGACTGTCCATGCATTAAAACTCTATAAGTTTCATCGGGCGGCAGGGCTTGAGATGTCATTTCATCTCAATGTCGGTCCCACAAAATTGGAAGCAAGTTGTCTCCAAAATGACCTAAATAGTGTTGACAGGAACCTTAAATCAAACTGTACCAAGTATATGTACCATCGGTGTTGGTCAGTTATGGTGGACACAAGGTTACATGATGTCAGGATAATAATACCCTGGCATGCAGATCTGTGGGACTTGCACAGGACACACTTTCTCAACCTCATGTTCAAATGCACCAAGAACAGTCATAATGTCTCAAATTTTTTAGAGTTATGGCAATCACAAGGTTGTGCCTTTAGATGAATCATGAGGTTATACTGTCAGAGGAGATAACCAGAAGACCATGGCACCCAGTGTTATGATTCTTGGTCATGGCACACCTTCTTAACTCCTGTGCCAAGGTTAAGATTGTAACAATATCAAACAATAAATATCAAAGGATGCTGGAGTTCTGGTGATTGTCAGGGAAGATAAACAAGAGCTGTCCCATAACAGCATAGCTCGCCTGTTTCGCTCCTTCAAGATATAATGTAAAATTACTGTACCATAAAATATAGGTCACCTAGATATATTTTGAGGTCAATCATCATGTCACATGGAACATATATTCCAGATACTACATTTAAGAAACAAATAGTGTCTGAATTATATGGTAAAATCATTGAACCATGAAAATAGGTCACACTGACCTATATATATTTCTATCAATCATCTGGTCACATGGAACTTATAATTCAGTTTTGAAGTTTCTCCAAGAAATAGTATTCAAAATATATGGCAGAATCACTGAATCATGACATATAGGTCACACTGACCTAGATAATGAATATTTTTATGTCATTCATCTGGTCATATGGGACTGATTATTCAGATATGAAGTTTCTCCATTAAATAGTATTCAAGATTTAAGGCAAAATCACTGAACCATGAAATATAGGTCACACTGACCTACATTTATTTTGCGGTCAATCATCTGGTTGCATTGAAGTAATATCCCAAGTATAACATTTCTCCATCAAAAGAGTATTCAAAGATAATAGACAAAATCACTAAACCATGAAATATAGGTCACACTGACCTAGATATACTTTGAGGTAAATCATCGGGTCACATGGAACTTATAATCCAGGTGAGACATATCTCCATCAAAAAGTAGTCAAGATAATAGGCAAAATCACTGAACCATGAAATATAGGTCACACTGACTTAGATATATTTTAGGTCAATCACAGGGTCATATGGAATAAATAATCCAGGTATGACCTTTCTACATCAAATGGTATTCAAGATTTTTTTTTTTTTTTTTTTTTTTTTGGTTTGGGTTTTACGGCCCTTTCAAGATTATTTCACTCATATCGAGCCGATCGTTAATCATAGGTGGGCGAAAACCGGAGTACCCGGAGAAAAACCACCTGACCTTCCGTTGCAGAACTTGGCGTCTCACACGTGACCCGAGCGAGGCTCGAACCCACGGCTGGTATTCAAGATAATAGGCAAAATCACTGAACCATGAAAAAAAGGTCACACTGACCTAGATATAATTTGAGGTCTATCAGGGGTCACATGAAACTAACAACCCAGGTATGATATTTCTGGATCAAATAGTATTCAAGATAATAGGCAAAATCACTGAACCATGAGATATAGGTCACAGTGACCTAGATAACTTTTGAGGTCAATCAAGGGGTCACATGGCACTAATATCCCAGGTATGACATTTCTCCAACAAATAGTCTTCAATATATTAGGCAAAATCACTGGACCACAAAATGTAGGTCACCATGACCTTCACCGTCTTACTCTTGAACCAATATCACATGGCTGGCTGATGGATAGCAAATATGGAAGACCTGAACCTTCTGGTTTCATACAAGAAGATTTTTAAATATTTTTCCATATATGCCTCTATATAAACCCAGTGGGTCCCACCCCGGGGCCATTTTTGGCCCCAGGGCTATATTTTGAACATTCTTGGGAGAGGTCCCCTTGACGAATCTCACACCAAATATCAAAGACCTGTGCCTTCTTGTTTCAGACAAGAAGATTTTTAAAGGTTTTTCCCCATACAGTGTATACCATTATGTAAACACAGTGGGCCCCATGCCTGGGCCATTTTTGGCCCCAGGGCTATAGTTACCATGGCTGTTTCTCACTTGTTCTCGAGTCCATAGGAAAATTTCCCAAACTTTAGATATAATGTAATTTGGATAATTTAGGGAAAATTTTCTTGTCTTTCTTGAAAATGTATATTATGTTGAGGTAATTCTAATGAGTAAACATAACATAACAACTTTAGTTTAAAGAAAATCATTAAGATATCATTATGCTTTATGACCTTGGTCCGAGGTTATAAAATGTCTTTCAAGCTCAATTCACTTGAGAATTTTATTTGTCTTGCTCATAAATTTTAAAATGCCAACAATTGTTGGCATTTTAAAATTTATGAGCAGGACAAATACATGTAAAATTCTTCACTCATCTGAGCAGGAAAATTGCCTCTTTCTATTGTATCTTAAAACTGAGTAAAATTTGTGAGCAGGACAAATTACATTCTTTGCTCATCTGAGCAGGAAAATTGCCTTTTTCAACTGTATTATAATATTTATAAGCATTAAAATTTCATGCACAAGTGAGTTGAGCGTGAAAAAGTTTTATAACCTTGGGACCTGGCCCATTGGCTGGAACTTTCCGTCTCTGATGAACAAATGTTCAAGGTTCCATATGTGTTTGAGCCACTGAAGTCCAACAATACCAAGTTTGACAAGAATCCATCCACTGGTTCAGAATAATGCATCATTCTAAAGCAATTGCAAATTAACTGTAATGATTCTAAGTTTTGGTACAGATAGGTCCTGATAAAAAAATGCAGACCCAAAACAGACTGCTCCAGTCTGATCAGCATCTACACTCTTTGCCATTCCATCTACACTCCTTACCATATTGTTGGTAAAAATAAATGTATGATTGGCCAACTGCAGATTCTGATGAGATGCTGTATTCTGCGGTGTCTCATCTGGGTCTTCATTGTTTACTCAGCCCTGTCTAACAGAATGCATAAGGCAGTTTGCATTACATATAAGCCGGGACACAGCATTTTTTACAATTTACATATATATATAGATAGTGCCGGTTTTGAGGTAATCTGTTAAAAACCCTCACAAATCACCTCTTCAACCAGCACTATCTATATATAAACACATCTTACCACATATATATTTTACCGCAGTATTTTGAGCAGACAGATAAACCGACTATTACATGTCAATTTATCTTTACCACACTGATAGTTGGACATCAAAGTCCAAAAGGGAAATCACCTACGGACTATTTCAGTATTTAGAAAACCATTCACTGGACAAAAAAGTAGTCATTTATTTACGTTCAATTTCTTACAATTCTAGTACAAGCCGTGATAGCCGAGTGGTCTAGATGGTTTGGACTGTAAATGGTGGGGCATGAGTTTGAATCCCGGTAATGACATAAAAATCTTTTTATAATGGAACATTGAATAAAAATGATGACAGCGTAATCGGTTTCAATAAAAAGCGTTTCTAAGCGATAAAAATGGGTTAAAAAAAGAAAAAATACAAAAAAATCCTGATAACACTGTAATCGGTTTAATTAAGAAAGGTTACTAAGCAACTCGTAGAGAACAAATTACACATCTTACCATATATATATTTTTTACAGAACAAAACAACAACTAACACTCTATCATACTCAATCTTGCAATTTCCTGCTTAAAAGGTTTTATAGAGTTAAAATATCTCTGTTTTTCTCTGAAATTCTTTCCACCACACTTATCACAGATTTGATATTTTGCTGTAGTACCTTTACCACATTGCAAACATTTCACTACTTTACTTTTGTTATGTTTTATAATAAAATTATGAGCCTTGCAGTATATAGAATGCTTTACTGATTTGTTTTTACATGGTTTATTTGAACCTAACGGCAACATAGCACATATATTTTGCATCTTTGCTTTTTCTATATCCATTTCTATTATTATATTTAAAAAAATTTTTTTATAGTTTAAAAGAAAACAAAAAAATGAGTTCTGTAGAGAGACTAATACAATTGCATAGTGAAGGAAGAATTAGTGATGAGGCTTTAGACAAGGGTCTTAAATCCTTAGATATTGAGAAACAGAAGAGTGATGCACTACAACAAACTTCTACATTGGAAAATCTGCGTAAAAGACGTAGAGATAAAAAGATAAGCAAACGACAGCAACAAAATGCTGTTAAAACAAGTGAAAAAATTAATGATGAAGATACTAAAGAGAAAAATGTTCTGAAACTGGTTGATAAACCATTATGTAATTACTTCAAAGCGTATGAAATAGATGCTCATAAATATAAAGACCCAAATATTTTGTTTAATGATAAAAAATCTGTTATTATAGATAAAATTAATGAAAACATTAAAGAATACAATGGTATTAAATTTTCAATTGGGTTATCTATAAAGTTTTTTAAAGATGAACTTAATGGTGAAAGAAAAGAAGTTACCGGTGCATCACACGGAGAACAATGTGCAGTTCTTGATGGAAATAATTTAGATGAAAACTATAACAAACAAACAACTTATATACAAACATGGATTGAAAAATTCACAAATACCGCAACAGGTTTAGAAATTGACCATTGTATCAAACTTTATCTTAATATAGCAAAATATGAACCACTCAAAGGTTCTTCGTATATTTCTCTTCCAAATGCAATAGCAAATAAAAAAGCAATAATTAATTTATCAAATGATGATGATAGATGTTTAGAATGGCATATACTTGCTTCTAAATACCCAAACAAAAACAATCCAAGTAAGTTATCAAGTTATCGTAAATATTTAGGCACATTAAATATGGAAGGAATAGACTTCCCCACACCAATCTCACAAATACCCAAAGTTGAGAAACAAAATAATATAGCAATCAATGTTTATGGATACACATTAACAAAAAAGACAGAGAAACTTACTATATTTCCATATCATATTTCAAATCAACCAAATGATAAAGAACGAATTAATCTGCTTTTGATAACTGAAGATGTTGAAGAGGAAATTGATGATAATGAAGAAATAGATGAAAATTATAATCCTGATGAGCCAAAAACAGAAACAAAATATCACTACTGTTTTATTAAAAACCTTAATAGATTACTTTACAATCAGAACAATAAACACGAACATAAAACACATTTCTGTGATAGATGTCTTTATGGTTTTACAAGAGAAGACCTACTAATCAAACACAAAGAAGACTGTGAAGGCATAAATAAATCTCCAATGCGAATAGAAATGCCATCAAAAGGTCTTATCAAGTTTAAAAACCATCAAAATCAAATGCCCGTTCCATATGTTATCTATGCTGACTTTGAAAGCATAATCAAACCCAAATCACAACAAAAAGGAGACAAATCAGAAATAACAAGCGAACACGAAGCGTGTGGATTTGGATATCAGGTTGTTAGATATGATGGTAAAGCAGACAAACCAGTAATATACAGAGGTGAAGATGTTGCAGAGGTTTTTCTAAATCATTTAGAATGTGAAGTAGAAAACATTAACAACGTTTTCAAACATCCTAAAAAAATAATAATGACAGAAAAGAACATACAAGATTATGAAGAGGCTACTCATTGTTGGATATGTGAAAAAGAAATTGATGATGAAAAGAATCCAAAAGTAAAAGACCACTGTCATTTCACAGGAGAATATAGAGGACCAGCACACAAATCTTGTAATCTAAAACTTGCAATCAAACCAAATAAAACAAAAATTCCAGTTGTCTTCCACAACTTAAAAGGTTATGATAGCCATCTAATAATGCAGAAAATACACAAAGCAAGTGGAAACATTACTTGTATTGCAAATAATGCAGAGAAATTCATCTCATTCAGTATTGGACAACTTAAATTTTTAGACAGTTTTCAATTTATGGCTTCCTCTCTTGAAAAGTTGGTAGACGCAACAGATAAATCTGATTTTAAAATAACTAAATCTCAATTTGGTGATAAGACTGATTTACTTTTGCGTAAAGGTGTATATCCGTATGAATATATTGACAGTTTTGATAGATTTGATGAAACACAACTACCACCCATAGACAAATTCTACAGCAGTCTTACAGATGAAAGTATAAAACAAGAGGGCCATGATGGCCCTGGATCGCTCACCTGATCCATAGTGTAACAAGTGGGCCCCAGAGAGGGCCATTATTGGCCCCAGGGCTTTAATGTACATAATGTTGAGGGAGGTCTTAAAGGTGAAGCTTCATACCAAACATCAACAAAGGCTAAAATTTGAACAATCTTGTCAAAGGTCCACTAGATGAAGCTACACATCAAATATCAAAGACCTGGGCCTAGCGGTTTCAGAGAAGAAGATTTTTAAAGATTTTGCCTATATAAGCCTATGTAAAATCAAAGGGCCCCGGGACAGGGGCATTTTTTGCCCCAGCACTATAGTTTGAACAATCTTGGTAGGGGTCCACTAGATGAAGCTTCATACCAAATATCAAAGTTCTGGGCCTTGTGGTTTCAGAGAAGAAGATTTTTAAAGATTTTCCCTATATAAGCCTATGTAAAACCAAAGGGCCCCGTGGCAGGGGGGGATTTTTTGTCCCAGCACTATAATTTGAACAATCTTGGTAGGGGTCCACTAGACGAAGCTTCATACCAAATATCAAAGTCCTGGGCCTTGTGGTTTCAGAGAAGAAGATTTTTAAAGATTTTCCCTATATAAGCCTATGTAAAACCAAAGGGCCCCGGGGCAGGGGCATTTTTGGCCCCAGCACTAAAATTGGAACAATCTTGGTAGGGGTCCACTAGATGAAGCTTCATACCAAATATCAAAGTCCTGGGCCTTGTGGTTTTAGAGAAGAAAATTTTTAAAGATTTTCCCTATATAAGCCTATGTAAAACCAAAGGGCCCCGTGGCGGGGGCATTTTTGGCCCCAGCACTATAATTTGAACAATCTTGGTAGGGGTCCACTAGATGAAGCTTCATACCAAATATATAAGACCTGGGCCTTGTGGTTTCAGAGAAGAAGATTTTTAAAAATTTTCCCTATATAAGCAAAGGGCCCCGTGGCGGGGGCATTTTTGTCCCAGCACTAAAATTTGAACAATCTTGGTAGGGGTCCACTAGATGAAGCTTCATACCAAATATCAAAGTCCTGGGCCTTGTGGTTTCAGAAAAGAAAATTTTTAAAGATTTTCCCTATATAAGCCCATGTAAAACCAAAGGGCCCCGTGGCGGGGGCATTTTTTGTCCCAGCACTAAAATTTGAACAATCTTGGTAGGGGTCCACTAGATGAAGCTTCATACCAAATATCAAAGACCTGGGCCTTGTGGTTTCAGAGAAGAAGATTTTTTAAGATTTTCCCTATATAAGCCTATGTAAAACCAAAGGGCCCCGGGGCGGGGGCATTTTTGGCCCCAGCACTGTAATTTGAACAATCTTGGTAGGGGTCAACTAGATGAAGCTTCATACCAAATATCAAAGACCTGGGCCTTGTGGTTTCAGAGAAGAAGATTTTTAAAGATTTTCCCTATATAAGCCAATGTAAAACCAAAGGGCCCCGTGGCGGGGGCATTTTTTGTCCCAGCACTATAATTTGAACAATCTTGGTAGGGGTCCACTAGATGAAGCTTCATACCAAATATCAAAGTCCTGGGCCTTGTGGTTTCAGAGTAGAAGATTTTTGAAGATTTTCCCTATATAAGCCTATGTAAAACCAAAGGGCCCTGGGGCGGGGGCATTTTTGGCCCCAGCACTATAATTTGAACAATCTTGGTAGGGGTCCACTAGATGAAGCTTCATACCAAATATCAAAGACCTGGGCCTTGTGGTTTCAGAGAAGAAGATTTTTAAAGATTTTCCCTATATAAGCCAATGTAAAACCAAAGGGCCCCGTGGCGGGGGCATTTTTCGTCCCAGCACTCAAATTTGAACAATCTTGGTAGGGGTCCACTAGATGAAGCTTCATACCAAATATCAAAGTCCTGGGCCTTGTGGTTTCAGAGAAGAAGATTTTTAAAGATTTTCCCTATATAAGCCTATGTAAAACCAAAGGGCCCCCGTGCGGGGGCATTTTTGGCCCCAGCACTATAATTTGAACAATCTTGGTAGGGGTCCACTAGATGAAGCTTCATACCAAATAACAAAGACCTGGGCCTTGTGGTTTCAGAGAAGAAGATTTTTTAAGTTTTTGGTGAAAAAAATCTGTTTTTGGCTCCTGTGACCTAGATGTGCAACGGACCGGAACCATTTGACCCATATTCAAACTTGACCGAGATATTGTCATGATGATCATTCTGAGCAAGTTTGATTAAGATTGGACCAAAATTGTGGCCCCTAGGGTGTTCACAAGGTTTTTATATGATTTGACCCGCTGACCTACTTTTTAACCCGATATGACCCATATTCGAACTGGACTGAAATATTGTCACAATGGTCATTCTGAGCAAGTTTCATGATAATTGGACCAAAACAGTGGCCTTCAGAGTGTTCACAAGGTTTTTCTATGATTTGACCTACTGACCTACTTTTTGACCGGACATGACCCATATTCGAACTTGACCAAGATATTGTCATGATGATCATTCTGAGCAAGTTTGATTATGATTGGACCAAAATTGTGGCCTCTAGGGTGTTCACAAGGTTTTTCTATGATTTGACCCGCTGACCTACTTTTTAAGCCGACATGATCCATATTCAAACTTCACTAAAATATTGTCACAATGATCATTCTGAGCAAGTTTGATGATGATTGGACCAAAATTGTGGCCTCTCGAGTGTTCACAAGGTTTTTCTATGATTTGACCTACTGACCTACTTTTTTACCCGACATGACCCAAATTCGAACTTGACCGAGATATTGTCATGATTATCATTCTGAGCAAGTTTGATGATAATTGGACCAAAACTGTGGCCTCTAGTGTGTTCACAAGAAAAAGTTTACGCACGACGGACGACGGACGACGGACGACGCACGACGACGCCGGACATCTTACTGTCACAAAAGCTCACCATGACCTTCGGTCAGGTGAGCTAACAAAAAGATTATGAACACGCCCAAAAAGTATTCAAAGAATGCAACTGTAAAACACTTGGTGATTATCATGATTTATATCTCAAAACAGATGTTCTCTTACTTGCAGATGTTTTTCAAAAGTTTAGAGAAACCTGTATGAATAACTATAAACTTGACCCTCTACATTACTACACTGCACCTGGTCTATCTTGGGATGCTCTTCTAAAATACACGGAAATAGAATTACAACTTCTATCAGATTTGGATATGCATCTTTTCATTGAAAAAGGAATGAGAGGTGGAATAAGTATGGTTTCTAAAAGACACGCAAAAGCAAATAATAAATATGTAGCAGATTATAATCCAGATAAAGAAGACAATTACATAATGTATTTAGATGCAAATAACTTATATGGTCATTCAATGAGTCAAGCACTTCCATATGGTGGTTTCAAATGGATAACTAATAAAGATTTAATAGATGGAAAACTTCCAAAATTACAAAAAGGTAGAGGAAGAATATATGAAGTAGATTTAGAATATCCCAAACATTTACATAAACTACATAATGACTATCCACTTGCACCTGAAAAATTAGCAATTAAAAAAGAATGGTTATCCGACTATCAAAATGAACTAATTGAAAATAGTATGTTAAAAATAGAAAAACTTGTCCCCAATCTAATGGATAAGAAGAAATATGTAGTACATTACAAAAACTTAAGACTATACAAACAACTTGGTATGAAAATAACAAAAATACACAGAATATTAGAATTTGATGAGAAACCTTGGATGGAACCTTACATACGTCTGAATACAGAATTACGTAAAAAAGCAAAGACTACATTTGAACAAGATTTCTTTAAACTTATGAACAACTCAGTATTTGGCAAAACAATGGAAAACATACGTAAAAGAGTTGATATTAAATTAGTCAAAACAGATGGCAGTGAAAATGAAAAAATCCGCAAGATAATAGCCAAACCAAACTTCAATCGTAGAATAAAGTTCTCTAATGAGTTATCTGCAATTCAAGTGAATAAAACAAGATTAACTCTCAATAAACCAATATATGTTGGCTTCTGTGTTTTAGATTTATCAAAACATCTTATGTATGATTGGTATTATAATACATTGAAAAAGAAGTATGGTGATAACTGCACCTTGTTGTACACCGACACAGACAGTTTATTAGTAGATATCAAAACCAAAGATGCTTACAAAGATATGTCTGAAATGAAAGATGAATACGATTTCTCAGATTATCCAAAAGAACATCCACTATACGATGAAACAAACAAGAAAGTCATAGGTAAGATGAAGGATGAATGTGCTGGTGTTCCAATATCAGAATATATTGGTCTTCGTCCTAAACTATATTCAGTATTAAGAGCAGATGAACAAGTCATCAAAAAAGCGAAAGGAACAAAAAAATATGTAATCAAAAAACAAATCAATTTTGAAAACTACAGAGATGCATTATTCAACAAAAAGAAATACACACACTCAATGAACATGCTACGCTCAATGCATCACAACATATATGGATTAAAAGTAAATAAGACTACACTTTCTCCTTTAGACACAAAAAGATACATAACTGACGATGGCATTACGACATACGCGTATGGGTATCAGCCGGAACAATAAGTAATTCCTCTTTGACAAACCCTCTCTTAGGTGCAGGAGATTTCAAATAATAAACTCTTATTCCCTGCGTTATAATATGATAGTCAATCTTATGAATATCAACAGACCATACTGGGTCAGTAGCCCTTCTCTTTCCACCACCTTCTAATTCTCCAGGTTGATACAAATATCTAACATTTACATAAGGACAAATTTCAGCATCAACTTTTCTTGTTATAATTGGAGGAGGTTTTTTCGTCTCCTTATTTAATGCTTTAATAACATCAGGTAATCTCTTAACCCATTCTCTGTTTCTTTTTTTAGTATCAATCTCTTTAGCATACTGATAACCAAACAATCTTTCTGCTAGGGTTCTATTAAATCTTTCTACTATTCCTTGGTCTCTGTGTATCTCTTTTCTACCTCTTCTTATTTTGGTATTATGCTTTTCCATCAAAGTTGAAACGGAACTCATAAATTCTCTACCAGGGTCAACTTGCAATAGTTTAGGATACTTCAAATGTCTTTTATAAATCTTCTCAAAAGCATTTGCAACTTCTTTACTATCTTTCGACGTCAAAGGTTCGGCTTCTTTATATCTTGTTCCAATATCAACCACTGTTAATGCATACTTGTATGTTTTTCTACCAATAGTGTCATGAGGTAAAAACAATAAATCAGCCTGATGAACTTCATTCTCTGCAGACACATCAAATTTTGGTCTTATTATTCTCTTAGGTGCAGGTAAATATATTTGCCAAATTGCTTGTTTCTTTAAGAACTCTAATGCTTGTTTCTGACTAACCTTTGCTTCTTTTGCTAACTTACCAACTGCTGAGTGTCCTTTCCAGAAACCTTTTGGACTATAGTATATCTTCTCCATTTATTTATATTTAAGAAAATTTTATAAACATAAAAAATGTCAAACAACAATATTCAAAATATCTCAACTGATGAATTTGAAGCGTTGTTAAAGGAACAAAGTCAATTTGACACAAAGAAATGGACTGATTTAGAAATCAACAACATTTATACAATCACTGACTACAGAGAAATTAACACAGACAATGGTGTGAGTGTAATTTTAACTCTCAAAGACAATGGTGAAGTATGGAGTCCTACACATCTCACAAAGAAGATAGAAGGTAAAGAACCACCATTTTATGTAAGACCACTTGGTTTGAAACCATGTAAGAATAATAAAAAAAAATAAATATCATGCTTATGATTTAGTTTTTCCAAAGAAAGAATTACATGCATAAAGATTATGTCAAAAAATATTTTTTTTTTTTTACCTACATCAACTTCCAAGCAACAAATCCTGTCAATGCCATACCACCAACAACAAATGCAATCTCTCTATTTTTCTGGTCTTCTGATGGAGTGTAAAAATCACTTAATGTAGGTTTTGGTGGTAATGGTGTAGATAAATTATCTGGTAATTGTTTTCCTGTAATATAGTAATACTGTTTCATAGCAGTATCAGCATCACTGAACTCATTCAAAGCATGATGTTCCTTTTTTAACTGTTCATTAATAAAATCCAATCTTTCTGTTCTCTTCTCATTCCACGCAGTTGTTGCTGATTCTAATTGTTCCATCGCCTTATCATGTCTCTTTCTCTCTTCATCACTATTACTACCCATATGTGAAAATAAATAATTACTACCTGAAAAGGCTACGGCGTTTGTAATTGCTCCTCCAACCATTAATGCTACTGCACTTCCCATTTTTTTTTTATTAGACAGAAAAAAAATATTAAAATTACTTCATAATATCCGCAGGAATAATACCTTGCTTAACAAGCATATCCTTTGTTGCCATTGCAAGTAATATATCAATGGACAACATACCTATATCAGTCATATTAAAATCTACTTTTGGTGCTGGTCTTTTCAATAGTTTTCTACCAAGTTCTGAATATCCAACAGTTAATACAGTTTCCACTCCAGCATGATATAACATGTTTGCAATTTGTTTTCCGTCTATTGAGGTTGTCATTTTTAATGAGAATATTATTTTTTAAAATTAATTAAATTCAAATGGGTCAATTTCTTTTTGTTGTATAATAGGTTGTTGCATCATAGGTTGTTGTGGTACAACTTGTTTAGACTTGTACATATACAATCCTATTCCAACAACTCCAATTGTTATACATAATGGTATATAATTTTTGTATATATTTATATTCTGTGAATTGTTTGTTTGCACATCATCATCATCTCTTGTTATAGATTTTAATTCCATGTTTTCTTTCTTTATAGTTTCAGTCTCCTTTCTTCTTAATTCTGCATTTCTTTTTCTTGCTTCTGCACCTTTCTTACCAGCAGATACTCGTCTTGGGTCTTTTGTTTTAACTTCAGTATCACTCATTTTTTTCTAAGGGGATATTTTCTTTTTTATTAAAATCAATATGTCTTGCTGTTGTTAGCATTGCAGTTAATGGAGCAAGATACATTCCATATCTATAATACAATTCACAACACGAACTTGTCAAAGCGTGATTGATAAAAGGGTCTTCCTCTAAGTCTTGTATCAGTTTAGGTGGATTAACAACATTGAAATACTTTGATACACCCATCACATATAAGCTAATAAAAGAATTACCTAATGTCTTAGTCATACTTGCTCCCAATCTTGCTTCATATCTGCAGTAAAGTTTGTTTATTTGTTCTGCTGTCATTGTATCAATGTCTGATAGTTGTAAGTCTTTACCAAGATACTGCTTACTACCACCACCAGCAACAATGGCTGATAATCGCTCACGTTTTGTTTCTTGTTCATTATTTTCTGTGCTTTCACATTCAATGTCTTGTAATAATTCTTCAGCATTCATTTTTATTTTATGTAATTTATTTTTTATTTTTAAAAAATAAAACATCGCATATCCGACTATTGATAAGATTGCAGTGTTTGTTATGATTATTGATAAGATTGCAGTGATTGATAATATTTCTAACAGCATTGTTTTTTAGTATTGCTATTTTACTTAAAACATTGCATAAGCATTACTTAAGATTTGCTACAGCATTGTATAAGCATTACTTAATCATTGCTAAAAAAATAATCAATCAACCAACCAATAACCAGTAGGCTGGTCAGTCTTCAAAATTAACTTACGATGCTTCTTTTTTTTCAGTTCTTCTTTTATTCTCTGTCGTTCTTCCAAAGTAGGAATAACATCATTCTCTCTTAAACAATTTTCAAAACTATCTCTATCTTTTGTGTAGAACATGCATAGCCATTTTGTTTGTTCTCTTAAATCTTTTAACACAGAATTATATCTCTGTGAAATAACCCACACTGATTGTTCTGCATGCCTACCAGAAAATGCTAATTCTGATAACATATCTTTTTTCTTTGTTAGTTCTTTCGTTGCACTGCAATCATCAATAATGTAGAGAGTAGAATGACCAGCATATTTATTAAAGAACATTCTTAGTAGTTCTTGTAGTTTTTCTTCTCCATTAACAATAGGATTAACAATTGTTATATTTTTTGTTTTAGGCTTTCTAACATCACCAATCCACTCACGATTTTTATAAGCCTTGTTCCATTGAATGGTTGGGCAAAGTATAACAATATGTTTAAATACTTGACGATATTCCTCTTCCAAAAGGTCAAGGACAAACTCTGTTTTCCCGCATCCAGTTTGACCACATATAATAGCACAATGAGGATATTTTGGTAGTTCCATTTTTATTTGTAAAAAAAAAAATATTAATAACTGACTTCTTTAAATCTACCATCTTCAAAGTTGATTTGTGCATCTTGTATAACAAACAAATAAAGATTGATTGGTTCATCTGCTCCTGCTTCTTTCGTTATTTGTATTGTGATACCTTCTGATGCATTTTCAATTCTTCTTCCAGAACCATGAAGTGTATTATCATCAGTTGAACGTAAATCCAACCATAAAGCATACCTGTTCGTTAGATATTTTTCTATTGTTGTATCAGTAAAATATAAATCTTTAATGACCATACTTGTTTCTTTGTTTCTTTTTGAATTCAAAGCAAAGAATTTATTTATTTCGTCCCAGTGTTGGTGGGACTTCATTCCTTGACTATACAATTGATTCGGAATCCCTTCTATTGTCATTTCCACTTTTGTAATTTCTGGATTATAATATTCTTCTGTGCTGGCCCTTTCAGGATCTTCGAATAGCATAAGAATTCCTTTCATACTTCTTGCAGGAACATTTAGATTGATATTCCATAGTGTATCAGATTTGTTTTTAGGTATTTTTCTGTGTCTTAGTATTCTGTCATACAAAATAACCATTTTACCATCAACTTGCTGTCTTATTTGTCTTGCTAATTCAGTATCAGAAACAATATCAAATTCCAAACAAATATTTTTGATTGTATAAGTTGAAGTTGCATCGCCTGATTTAATTACTTTATTATAATCATTGAATGTAAGTTCATATTCAAGTCTATCTCCTAATCCAGCTTGATAAAATGGCATATGGGTTTCCAATAATTCAAAATCAAGTGGGATGCAAAACCTGTTTCCATATGCTTTTGCGATGGCTTGATCTTCTTTATCCGCTGTTGCGTTTCCTGCACCCACTCTATGTTTCAACATGTTCTCTTTGCCAACGCCTTGATATACCATATTTACACGTTCTGTAATAGTCTTCCATAAATCAATATAACAATGATAGATGTCACTATCGTCAATGGACATAACTTCATTTCCACTTATTCTAATTGTTGTTTTCTTAATTATTGCTCTTCCTATGTTTTGAAATATAGTTGCATTTGCATCTTTAGAGGTTAGTTCAATTTCAAATGCTAATCTGACTGTTCCGGGAACAATAACATCATTACCACTTAGATTAGGAAATCTCACTAACAATTGTTGATTTTGGTCAATAGTTGAAGGGTTATTTGTTATTACTACACTTTGGCGGATGCCTCTCACACCTCGTGGTTCTCTTAATTTTCTGTAAGGGTTTAGTTTATCTCCGTAAGCTGACATTTTTTTAAAAGATAAAAAAATATTTTTAAATAATAAATAAATAATGGCTGAATATGAAAATCCTGAGTATGACAGGGAGGATTATGATGAAGAAGCAGAAACATCTTTTACAGATGAAGAGCAGTTTCAGAGAACATTAAATAGTCAGTTTGCTGGTTTGAATGATTTAACCGGTGATGATTGGAAAACTCTGCGTAATAGCATAGGTCAAAAAATGATAGATAGATTTTACGAAAGGAATGAAGAACCTAAACGTAAAATCAAAGGTTTGTCTCTCAAGAAAGATGATATAGGGAGACCAATGTTATATGTTAAAGATGAAGGTGGAAAGAATATTGCATTAACATATTATCGTTCCAATGCACCAGATGAAATAGCAACATTTTTATCATTTAATACTTTGCAAAGGAAATATGGTGTTGATTTTGTTAGGAATGTACTAGATGTAGATGATTTTAAACCATCTGCTACAAGACTTAAAGAAGGTAGAAAAGCATTCACACAATTACTTCAAACGAGAACTCAAATAACACAAACAGAAGAAGAAATACCTTTACAAGATATATCATCACAAGAACAAACTCAAGAACTATTAAATACAACAGTTGATGTAGAAACTGCTGTGAAAACATTGGAGACATCATTTACTAATGAACAAGAAACACAAACAGATTGGACAAAAAGAGAGATTGATGGAATAGCAAATGCAATGACAACAGTCAAAGAAGAGATAGCAAATGAATTGGCAAAACTGAGTGAAACAAATAAAGACTTAGCAAAAGAAAATACAAAATTAGAACAAGCCAAAGCAGACAATGATGAATTTCAAATAGAGAGGATAAGTAGTCGAATCAAAGAGTTAGAAAGTGAGAGAAGTGCAAGATTGGAAGTTATTAATGTTAATAAAGAAAAACTACGTAGTCAGGTAAATAGAATCAAAGAGACTATAAACAAAGTATTAAAAGAAGACACTACATTGGGTGAAAGAATTAGAACATTATTCAGAGAACAAGGCATTACAATTGTTAGTATTTTAACCGCTTTTGGAATGATTATTGGAGTTATTGTTGAGGCTGTTATTCCTACTGGTGGTGGTACTACTTCAACCCCTCCTTCTCCACCAAAAGGTGGTGTTAAAGATTGGGTTAAGAAACAATTATCAAATCTTGGTAAATTACTTTCTACCCTTGCAGGAAAAGTAGCTACTGCATTACCAGGTGTTATTGGTTCTATTGTGTCTTGGTTGTTGTCTTCTGCGGGTAAAGTTGTTGGTTGGTTTGGAGAACATTTATGGGCATTAGTTGTATTGGTTGCTGGATTGTTATATGCATCTGCGAGAGAGTTTATAAGAAAAAAAAAGAACTTAATAAATTTCATACATAATTAATAGTCCAATTACTATACTTCCTACTATTAATGCTGTTTTGTTGTCTTCATGTTGTATGGCTTCTTTTTTTTCTGGTAGAGATTGATGAGATTGTGGTAGAGATTTATTTGTTGGTGTGCCTTGTAGAGATTGTGGTAGAGATTTCTGTGTAGTAGATTGGTTAGCAAGTTTGTGATGATTAAACCAATCTGCTATTCTAGCATCGGAGGTACCAGCACCATCAACCCAACTTTTTGACAGATTGTGTTTCTTTGCATAATCAACTGCTTGTTGATGATAATCTGGTAGAGATTTCTTTGTTTGTGTGCCTTGTATAGTTGCAGGTTGTGTAGCAGATGCAACAGGTTTAACATTTACATCACTATTGAAACCAAGTGTTTGATTTTCTGTTGCAATTACAATTTTATTATTATATCCAGCGATAGTACCAACTTGTAAAACCATATCACTGGGAGACATATATAATCCAATACCATAAACAAAATCTACTTTACTTCTTGCATATTTGAGTGTGTTTTGATATCTTTGTATTTGACTTGGTAAATCAACTGGACTATTAATAGCATCTTCAATGTTAGCAAGAAATTGTTTCTGAGCATCAAATCCTGTGCCTATTTTTAGAATTTCTACACGTGTTTGAGATTGTGCTGCTAATAGTGCCCATACAAACATTCTAATACTTTCGTTAATTCGTTCAATACCTGTTTTTGTTAATCCTTCTGATTTGTCTAATATAAACATTGTCCAGGCGTCACTTATATCTACTGTATGTGCTATTTTATCATTTGGATTAAAGAATGGTCCATCACTTCTATGATCTTGTCTATATTTTCCACTTGGTTTAAAATATTGTGTGTAACTCCCTAGACCACTGCATTTAGAACTACTTTCTAATTTTTGACGCCAATCTGTATTAGGTGAAACATTGAATTCATTGCATAACTTTTGATAGGTTGCTTTGTCGTATGGGTTTTTGTAATAACAAAATGATGCATCTGTTGGTAAAGGTGTTTGAAGTTCTTTCAAAATACGAGCAATACAATAATAAACATGAAATGTATATACTGTTTTAGTTAGTCCTGAAGTGTTTTGCAAATGATCTTGATAACTTACACCACATCCTGTAGTGGCACACCAGACAGCAAAATTTAATTGACATTGCCACCAGTCAAATGATGAATGAAGCCATGTATTCCACGGTTCATTGGTGTGTAATGTTGGATTTTGATAGTTTTGAAATAAGTCGGGAAACTTTACTGGAAAATGGTCATCTTTATTAACATAAATCGTTTGTTTTATAAGTTCAATATTCTTTTCGGTATATTTAGTATTGGGGTTATATGATGCATTGGGATTGTACTTGAATTCTTTAGGTATCATTTTTATTATTGATTATATATAAAAAATAAAAATGTATCATACAATTTCGAATATTGACAAGACAATAAACTTGCAACAATACATTGATAACAGAGATGGGAATAAACGTATTGGTTTGAAATCTATAACATATGGTGTTGGATGGTATAATGTTGTTGATGAATATTTGCAGAAGACTAAAGAGAGACCTCATAAGATTATAGATGGTTATTATAGTTTCCAACAAATAGCAGATTTATTTCAAAGTAATAATATTACATTATCTGTAAATGAAACAAATGGAATTGCTTCTTTAATTACACCGGATGAATTGAAGATAAGCAAGGGCTTAAAACAAATGTTGGGGTTTGGAAATAAGCGAAAGTTTGCTGTTAATGAAACTCATTATGGTGAGACTGTAGATTTTGCTGTTTATAAATCATTGTATGTTCATTTGGAACAGATTAATACTTCAAATAATTATTTAGATGGTATGCCGAGTACTGTGTTGGCTGTTGTTCCAGTGGAAAATAAAGAGTTTGGAGAGATAACAACAGTGAGATTTGAGCATCCAGAATATAAGTGTTTGGTGAATGATGCTATAGCAGAATTGAAATTAGAAATCAGGGATGAAAATAACAACAAGGTAATTAATCATCTACCAATTAATTGCGTTTTGGAAATTATATAATTATAATAAAAAAATGAGTATATTTGGTGCTAAGAGAAAACACGTAGATGCATTGGGGCTGAAACAAGAAATATTTAATATGAGAAGTCAAGCATTTACACAAATAAATACATTGAATGATAGACATACAGGACTTCAAGATAGATTTCGGGATATGTATGTCAATCATCGATTATTATATAATAAGGTTGATAATATGTCAGACAGAAAATTGATAAGCATTTGTGCGGAGAGTAAAGGTTCCTTACAGAAGAATGAAGTGTTTGGCTTTGGAAATGGTGGTAGAGAAGTAGGTGTTGGATATGTGATGAACTTTCCTGGCCAGATAATAGGTGTTGGACTGTCGAGTAAAAGAACAAAAGGCGATGTGTCTGTGGCGATTGCAATTAATGGAAATCCACAAGCAGGATATGATATATCATTGAATAATATTTTAAGAAAACACGATAACTTTGCTACACCGTTAAAGGTTGAGGCTGGTGATGCAATTGATTTTGTTTGTCAGACTAATAATGCTACATGTGTTAATACTGTGGCTTCGATGATAATTGAATTATTTATTGAATAAAAAAAATATATGTTATCAAGAAAAAAATGAAACAACCTAATGCACCGCTATATCCAGAGTTGCCTATTGAAGATGGGCAAAATTATAGATTACAGAAGATATCTGAGATAGAGAAGACGTTAATTAATGAGAGAGATGTGAGAAAAGCATTATACAAAAAATACAAACGTGGAATAAATATTACTGATGGAGTTGATACTGGTTTGATATCAACAAGTGTTATTTTGGCAGGTGTTGGATTAACTGTTCCAATTATGTTGCCTTTAGAGATTGGTGCTGTTGTGTGTGGGAGTTTGGGTGTGTGTGTTAAACTAATTAGGCGTAAAATGACTTCAAAAGCACAGAAACATTATGAGATTAAAACTATTGCTGATAGTAAGTTGAATAGTATAAAGGATTTGATTTCTAAGGCTTTAACTGATGGACAGATATCTGAGAATGAATTTAAACTTGTGTTGGATGAGTTGGACAAATATAATAAACTTAAAGACAATATACATTCAAAACAAACAGGATTGAGTGAAAGTGAGAGAAAGAAACTTATTGAGGAAGGTAAGGCTCAAGCGAAGAATGAAATGAAAAAAAAGATAGAAAATGCTTGATTTTATTCAATAAAATTACAATAGTAAATGACCCACCACCGAAATATGAAAGTTAATATTTTTTTTTTTGCTTCACTTCCAGTTGGCCTACAATGTTGAAATTTTATAAGAATGTGCATTTTGTATGTTGAAACAAATGTACAAAGTTTGGTGGTAATTAGTTGAACCAATGTTATTTTACAACAATTCAAAGACTTGCAGGAAATTCCAAAATGATGCTAGAACTTTGAAATTTTGTGATAATATGTATATATGCAACAATGAACAAAATGGATTACGCGTAATCATGAATAAAAAGTCTCAACAAAATGGATTACGCGTAATTGTCTTTGATATATATGTATAGACAAATATATCACCGATTACAGCGTAATCTTCAATCGATTGTTTCAACAAATAGTGATAACATACTGTGAATAGGATAGAGTGTTAGTTGTTGTTCTGCGGTGCAGAATATATGTGGTATGACGTGTTAGTTGTTGTTCTGCGGTATTACCGCAGTATATACTGCGGTAAAATATATATGTGTCTATATATATAGATAGTGCCGTTTTTTGGGGTAATTTGTGAGGGTAGAGAACAAATTACCTCAAAACCGGCACTATCTATATATATTACATGTATGCCTAGTGAAGAATAAGATCAGCCTGCACATCCATATAGTCTGACCAGAGACTTATCTTGCTGCATGAAGGAGCACTGGGCCCTTAGCTGTCCTTAGAGCACACAACGAAGACTGATCAGACTGCCCAGATGTGCAGGCTGATCTGAGTCTCCATTGGGTGCACTTGTAAATTGTACAAGTATATTACTGAGTTAAAGACTTCAAGCACAACCAAAAATTCTACAGCAGATGATAATCAAAAGCTACTCTTTTAAGGCACGATAAATAAATGACATTCTCTCTGTGAAGTCGCTCCGCTTTTTTCCCCGTGGAGCGCATTTTAATTTTCCATAAATTTTCAATGAGTGAAAATTAGCTGATTATATGATATTATTTTTATTAAATATTCATTACTTTATGTAACATCAGCACATGCTAATCTGTCACTTGATATGCTTTATGTGAGAAATGTCAAGCAGAAATGCCTCTATCGACATGTCTACTGCAGAAGATTCAAATCATGGCCTGTGCCATGCCATAGCCAGCACAAAAGTATTATTATTACAACAAGAAGGGGGATACTCTTAAAGGAAAGAGAAAATTCTATCTTGTAGCTTAACAGAATAACGCACCATTGTCTGAGACATGGTTTACCCTGTCAGTGCACATGGATTGATACACCTGAAGCATTCTGCTATGCTGTTTTTAACCCATTTTATAATGGGAAACACCAAAATGGCTACAATGGCAAACAGTGCAGGCCAAGATCAGATCCCACAAAATGTGACGTCTAATCAAGGCCTTCACTGTTTGCAAAAAAAGTTCAGGTGTTTTCTACATACATTCTGAGCCTGAATTTTTTTAATGGACTTTTGCTGCCTACAAGGCGGAAAGTTCCATTCAGTAAAAATGAGTTGAGATGAAACAACTTTTGCAGACAAGAAGTTCATTCCAGGGTGTTTCAAGCCTTTCAAAACTCAGAGGAATCAATTTACTCCGAGTGGACAAACTTTCCCTTCTGTGTCCAAATTTAGGGGTGTCAGCTTAAATTAGTTATAGGAAAAGTATTTTAAAAATGGCTGAACATTTTGCAAACAGTGAAGGCCTTGATCAAATACCATATTCTGTGGCAACTGATCTGAGCCTCATCACGAAAACACATCTACGAGGACTGTTCAAATATGAATGCAAGTAGAACGTTTTCTCATGCACTAATGCGAAAATCACCTGGAAATAAATATCACAGCGTAGAAAAACATTTTACCTATACATTGATACCAAACCTGTTAAAATCCGTGCACTTTAGCCATGTATATCGTTCGATAAACACTGTCTACTCTTGTATACTTATACAAAACATGGTTGGAAGAAGGTCAGAGTACGCCGTTGAAATACGGTCCTATATTAAGAATCGTTGTATTCTTGGTATACAGTGCAAAGACATTTTTGATGAAATATTTTCGGTTTATGGGCATAATGAAATGTCTTTTCAGACAGTTTTTCGTTGGTGTAAGAAATTCAGCTGTTGGCTTAGGCTCAACAGAAGATGCACCACATGATCGTCGGCCGAAAAGAGCAACATCTGCAAAGATGGTTGCTAGAAAGAAAGAAATAGTTGCTACCAATGCACGATACACCACTAGGCAAATAGCTAGTATGGTTGGCATCTCATTAGGAGCAGCTCATACAATTCTGAAACAGGATTTGAAAATGAGAAAGATCTGTGCTAGATGGATTACCCATCTGTTGACAGATGAGCAGAAAAAGACATGTGTTCAGTGTGCCAAGCAGTTGCTTAAAAAGTTTCCAAATTACAATGCACGGTCTTCCGCTAATGTCGTCACAGGTGACGAGACATGGGTTCACTTATTTGAGCCAAAACGAAAGATTCAGAACAAAATATGGGCAACAAAGTACCGGTATTGCAAAAGACCATGCATTGCAAAGCGGACCATGAGCATCAAGAAGGTAATGTATGCCATCTTCTTTTCAAATCAGGGCCCTGCTATTCAGGTTGCTGTGCCTAAAGGCAAATCTGTAAATGCGAAGTTTTATAAGAATAAAGTTCTTCGAAAATTAAAGAAATATTTCAAAGAACGAAGACCCGCAACTTGTTTGGCCAATGTCAGATTGCTACATGACAATGCATCATCGCCGGGCGTTCATTGTGCAAGACTATCTGAAGCAGGAAAAGGTTGTTGAACTCCCTCACCCCCGTATTCCCCTGACCTTGCCCCATGTGACTTTTTTGTTCCCGCGGCTGAAAAAATACCTTTCTGGTCGAAAATTTGTACAGCGCAAATACCTCGGTTCTGCAATATTCCAGTGCCTTCATAGTATACCTCGAAAAGACTACCAAAATGCATTCAATGATTGGATCAGAAGACTGAAAGTTTGTATATCTGTTAAAGGGGAATACTTTGAGGGGACAAATAAATTTTTCATCGAAATCTATCACAGAATCATTTTTATGTGCTTAGTTGCATTCATATTTGAACAGTCCTCGTACAGTCAAACTTTGATAACTCAAATACCTTTGGGAAAATTTGTTCGAAAAAGGGGTTGTTCGAACTACTATGGTTAAATACTTCCATGTCATGAAGCATAATAGGGATCACTTTAATATCTCTTAATCTTATTGTTGTGTGTACTCATTAGAATCACCTCATTGAGGCGATTCTAATGAGTACTCACAACATACCTTGTATTGATCAAATCAAGAAAACCTCCCTAAAAATCAAATATATGAAAGTGCTGGCTAGGGACTCAAGGACACATTGGAATTAGCCATGGTAAATAAGCTATCTGTGTTAGAATTTTCCAAGCTTCACTGTATATAATTCTGACCTCCTTCAATCCCACTGTTCTTTTATACAGTAAAATGGGGATTACGGGGATAAACCTTATTTTTCATTTTCTGCTCTAAAATATAGATTGTTGGTACTTGTAAGAACCGCCTCAATGAGGTATGGATGATATAGTAAGTTGCATATATACATGTAGTTCAAATGGAAATTATTAAAGCCATCAAAATGTTTTTATTTTTTGGTTTGTTTGTTTTGTTTTTGGACTTTAACACCCCCAGTCCTAACTATCTAGGTCATATCTACTAGTCAGTATACCTAACCCAACTTTCTCTGGGCAAGCTTCTATACCAGGGATTTACCAGTACAAAGCACACTTTTTGCCAGAAACTGACAACTGCCCTTCTTGAATCAACAGAAGGAAGTGAAGCCAGTGATGTATTTTTCCAACAAGAGCACTGCATGCGGGTGCCAACGCTCAGCTGCATCCCCTTTTCATAATGAACAACTAGTTCGAGTTTCAAGTAAATATGTTCTGTAATGACAGAGATATTACAAAATATCCAAGTTTTTGCATGATGATGACGCAGACGAAAATGTCCAAGTTTTTGCACGACGCCGCCGCCAGGGCTATGACAATACCTCGTTTTCTTCGAAAACAGCCAAGCTAATAAAAATGTATAGATTATATTGAAAACTTTTTTATGGTCCTTTTTCTATATAATTTATACAATTTTGGGATCTAACTTTTACCCATTTAGTACCAAATTTCCCAAAATCGGGTAGCCTGGCAAACACTGCAGACCCAGATCAGACGCCGCAGAATGCGGCATCTGATCAAGGCCTCCACTGTTTGCAAAAAGTTTAGCCAATTTCCAAATAGATTTTGAAGAAAACACAACCTGACATCCCTAAATTTTCAAGCAGTGGAATTCTGCTATATATAAGGAGGAAGATTCCATTTGGTACAAAAAGGGTTAAACCATGTTATATCCATAGCAGTTTAATGAGGATGTTCATGTGTATTAATAAACCAAATTGTTACAATGACTTTTTATTGTGGTTTGTTTTCTTGACAATAAAGCTGGCATTTTGTTCTATAAATTAAATATGAGAAATATGAAACCTTAACCCTTGTCCTGCTGAATATTTATATAAGCCACACCCACTACCGATTATCAACCAATCCGATGATTATCAACCAATCCGATTACTTGATGTAAATTATTGCAACAAATTCACAATCTGAATGGCAAACAATGTAGATCCTGATCAGATGGCTTCGTCAGAAGCCATCTGATCTGGATCTACATTGTTTCAAAGATAAGGCATATCCGGGCTCAGCAGGACAAGGGTTAAAAAAATTATCATCACATCTATGCATGCACATACAATAAAAATAAAAAAAATTTGGACACCTTCAGGTCTTGTTGAAATCATTTTAATATTTTAACAAGTTAGTTTCACGATCCAGCAAGAAGTCCAAAAGGTGCAGATGAAATGGCAAACAGTGTAGACCCTGATCAGACTGCTCCTTCAGGAACAGTCTTCTCTGGGTCTGCACTGTTTGCTTAGGCTTGTCTGTCCCAATACTTTGTATCATTAGGGTAAATAGCTTCCAATACAGATGGGTTGATTTAGTAATATTTTTTTCCAGTATACCCCACTTAGAAAAGTGGCCCCTGCCCATCAGGGATTGAAGAAATACACTGGACGGCATGGTGCTTCTGTGCTGAGCTGAACCGATCAAACATTTTAGAAATGGAAAACTGCTCAGCTCAGGGAAAGTGGTGCAAGATGGACCTTCCCTTAAACCATAGCTGTTTCTTTTGGGCGGTAGAGTTGAGATTTCATTTCATCTCGGTGTCGGGTAAAAGTGCCAAAAATTGGAAGCGACTTCTCCAAAATAACCTAAATAGTGTTGACAGGGATGCAAAATCTTAACAGAAACAAACAGAAAAGTAGGTTTGCAAGGACATTCACTATTATTCTTATTTGCTCAAAGGCATAAGATTGTGTGAATTCATTAGAAGGTGGTTATAAAAGTCTATATTTGTAGCAGAAGTTACAAAAATATCACAATTTTATATATAAAAAAAAGCCACCTTAGAGCCATTTAAGAAAAGGCTATCTATCTCACACAGGTGTGTTGTCCCAAAAGAAACAAGTTACAAATACAGGTACTTGCTACAGACTTTGTTTTGGATGAGTCTTTAAACAGAGGTCCAATCTCCATATGACCTTAGCTGTTGGTGGGATGTAAAACACAAACACATACATACAAATACTTGCTAAAGTTTCCTAATCATTCCATTAGCACATTGTATCCTAAAATGGCATCTTCTTAAATTAAGTTGATTTTTTTATATCTTTCTAATTTCTTGTCCAAACATAAATTGTGGGTACTTGTTAGAAACATCTAAATGAGCCAGTTCTAATGAGTACTCACGATTTACGTTTTTGAACAAATATAAGTTAAATGATGTATACTCCTGTAAGCCCCACTTTTCTTTATATAAAGTGGTGTTTAGAGGGGTATTCATCCCACGGATTCATTAATCAAATGGTAGACTTGTAACTTGTTTTCCAGGCGAAAAAAAAGATAACTAGAATACTGTCGATGGCGCGCCATCGCAAATCCCCACGTTTTCTACAGAGGGGCCAAGTACCGAAAACCCCTCACCCTGGGCCCTAATTTGACTCCATGGTCAAAATATTACCTGTATTATATTCTACTAATCATGCCCTTCAATTTCATATGCCACATGACTATGTTCTAAAAAACGTAAATTTTGACCCTTTGACCCCTCTCCCAGGGCCCCAATCTGACCCTAGGGTCAAAATTTTACTTGTAGTTTATTCTACCCATTATCCCCTTCGCATAGATATGCAACATGACTATGTTCTGAAAAACTTTAATTTTGACCCCCGACCCCCCCCCCCCCCCCCCCCCAAGTCCGACCCCCAGGGCGTGACCTAGGGGTCACAGCCAAAATCCCGTTCAATATGTTTTACTTTTTTCATAACTAAGTACATGTGCAAAGTTTGGCATCAAAATCTTCAAAATTGACTTTGTAATTGAATTTTATTGATATTTGACCTTTTGACCCCTCCCCAGGGCCCCTGGGGGCGGGGACAAAAAAAAAATGTGCTCTTGCGCAAGCCATTCATGTAAGCAACTCGCATACCAAATTTGGTTGAATTCCGGCTAACGGTTTAGGAGGAGATAGCCGGACAGACAGACACACGTCTTTACGGATGTATACTTGTGTGTCTTCATCCCTACAAAGTACCCTTGTGTGTCAAATTTCCAGGAAATTTCTTGGAATTTCTTGGAAAAAAAGACACACAAGTAACTATTTTAGACACACAAAACACTGACGGAATAAATTGCATTGAGTTCAATGGAAGTGTCCATACTTTTAAACACACAAGTATACATTCGTTCCTGCGGACAGACGGACAGACAGACAGACGGACGGAGGCGATAACAATATCCCCACTTTTTTTTAAAAACGTGGGGATAACTAGAGCTGTCAGTGAAACTGACTAGGGCCCCGGCAGCGCTATCAGAGGAGTAAAAATTTGTAGATGGACGGACAGACAGACAGACGGACGGACAGAGTGATTACTATAGGGCACCCACACTTTCAGTGCGGGGCCCTAATTATCCTTTAACTCACACCATGCTGAATATTTCAATATGCTACACTCCTCCTCAATTTTCAGCCATTTATGTTGCATGTTTTCAATTTTTACCATCAATTCAGAAGAAGAATGGAATGGAAAACAGTACTGGGAGTGCAAATGGGTCGAATGTTTATGAGTAAGGCAAGGAAAATAGTCCTGGACTGAGATTTAAGCTGTATAACCCTTATATTCTAAGTTTTTAGCAAAAAGTTTAGTCCTGATCAGACGCTGCGTTCTGCGGCATCTGATTTGGGTCTGAACTGTTTGACAAGCTCAACCATGATTCCAGTTCAGATTCTATAGAAAACCCTCTTATGCCTAGATAAGAATAGTGTTGCTATTTTCTATAAATAACCGTTACCTGGATTTCTGAAGCCAGTGATAGGTCAAGTCACATGGACCTCAGCACTGAAGAGCTACCTGTGCTTAGCCCTTCTCTTGCTGAATATTCAGTTTAGCCACACCCATTTCTGACTTTGAACCAATCAGATTACTTGATGTAATTTATTGCTACAAATTCATAAACTGAATGTCAAACAGTGCAGATCCTGATCAGATGGCTTCTTCAGAAGCCATCTGATCTGGATCTACACTGTTTCCAAAGATAGGGGTTGTCGTGAACAGCAGGATAATAGTAACTGTGGATCAACTGATAAACAGTCAACCCAAAAAGGCTATATCTGGGTTCAGCACAGTGAAGGTTGAATGTTCTTTATTTGGAGCTATTCTATAAGTTTATACTTATTCTGATGTATCCATTTAAATGAATACTTTCTCACACATCCAGCGGAAAAGGTGTCAGTCATATGGTCACAACACCAACTTGTGGCACTACAATTCCAATACAAAAGTTGGTGAATTAGGTCATGCAAGGCTGATAACAATTGTACTTCAGACTTTTCCTATACACTGAAGTCTATACAATCCAACTCTGTTTCATCTGTATCAGCTAGCTGCTATCTGAGACAATGGTTCTTCTAGGTAATCACTCAGCGCTTGGGCCTGTAAAAAAAAACAAAAAAACTTATGATGCACAAACCATAACAGATAATAATTACATAGGAACAGATAAGGTGGGTTTTTGGTGATAATCAAAGGATAACTTAAGTCAATTCTCCATAAAAACCTATGTTGTAGGAATACCCACAACATAGATTAATATGGAGAAATAAAGAAATTTCAGATATAAACAAAGATCCACCATGTTTTTTTCCTATGAAATTACAATAATCTTTAATCTTCCATGGATGAGAGGCTCTTAGCATAAATTCCATTCCTTTGCTGCCTGTATGGCCAGTGGTCCATAGCTCGACTCGCTCAAATTGGCACTTTTCATACTAACTGCTTTTTATACAAACTGAACGGTTAATGGATTCTTTTCTTGGATACAGTGACAGCTAACATTTATAAAGCACCAGGAAAAACTGCTTTAATAGAAGATGCAATTCAATTGTTTTTTTATATCAGAGAAAATCAGGCTTAACAGTTACATTTCCAGCAGACAATTCACAGGAAATGTCAAGCCTTGTTTTGTCAGAAAATGAACAATGTTTACTGACTGTTTGTTAGTCATGATTGGCAGTATAAGAGTCAAACATTTTTCATGCAAACAATGAGACATTTTAAGTTATTGAAAAAAAAAAATAATAATAATAATTTTTTTCTTCAGTTTTGGTTGTACGAACCTATTTCAAATATTTCAAGTGAAACGAAAACAGAGGTGGGTGAAAACCGGAGTACCTGTAGAACAACTACCTGACCTTCCATTGCAGAACTTGGCATCTCATATGACCTGGGCGGGGCTTAAACCCACAGGGATGAGAGACCTAATGATTAAGAGACACACTCTAAGCCACAGAGGCCCTTTTCACAAGACATAATTTCCTTTTAAATTCATCTGATGATCAACTGAAAACAAGCAGAGTATAGAAATGTGCAAAACCGGTAAACAACATTTACTCATCTTTGTACACATTATGATTTAATGAGCTTATCAATCAACCATGTCTATCCAGCCCTGGTGTAAGTTAACCTAGGTAGGATAGAAATTTGTAGTACTGGTGTAAGACTGGAAAAGCCCAGTCTACTATGCAAGAAAAACCAGTGTCAAACGTGCTGGGAGCAAAAAGCTTAACGGTAGATCAATTTGCATTTGCAATGTCTGATTTTGCTGGTTGGATAGTTTGTAGCTTAACAACTCTGTCAACACTATGTTCCTGGGTAGGCTTATATAAGTGGCACATTTTTGTTTGCCAGAAACTGACAAATACTCTTCTTGAATCAGTGAAAGGGAGAGAACAACGATATAAAATATTACATGATCAAACCCCTACAGTACAGAGCATTAATGAATTCATTCAAGTGGTGGCAATTATACTAATTTTTTGGAGAGAACTCTCCTTTGTTCAAGGGACACAGACTACCTGTCTGAAAGTAAACTGCCAGTGACAGAAGTCGTTTCCCTTGCAAAAAAATGGCAGAAAATGTGTCGGGTGTATTAACCCTTTTTGTACCAAATGGAATCAGGAGTGCATTTCAAAATTTAGGGGTGTCAGTGTGTTTTTTCTTCAAAATTTATTTGGAAAATGGCTTAACTTTTCGCAAACAGTGTAGGCCCTGATCAGACGCCGCGTTCTGCGGCGTCTGATCTGGGCCTGCACTGTTTGCCCGGGTATGCGTTTTCGGGTGTCCGGTACTAAATGGGTTATTCACCTTAAATTACACTAGATTGATACAGGTACCTATAAAAACAATGTAGAGCCAGATGAGAAGGCTCATGATGAGCCATCTGATGAGGAACTACACTTTTTCCCAGGCTGTAAATGATTTTGTCTAAAACAATTACACCCAACCCATCGGGGCTAGGAGAAATAGACTAGTGCTTCCACACAGAGCTGAAACTGACGAAACTTGAGTTCTGCTTAGAATGCCTGCCCAGGAAAAGTGGTGAGAGTCGGACTGTTCCTTAAACCACAGTGGTTTCTTCAGGTGGTAGGTTTGTTTGTTTGATTTGAGGTTTAACATCTCCATCAACACTGTATAGGTCATTTCGGAGGCGTTGCTTCCAATTCTGAGGGATTTTTACTTTGAAATGACATCTCAAGCCCTGCCGTTTTGTTTGTTTGATTTGAGGTTTAACATCCCCATCAACACTGTAAAGGACATTTGGGAGACATTGCTTCCAATTTTGTGGGGCTTTTACCCAACATTGAGTGAGTGAGTGTTTGAGTTTTACGTCCCACCAACAGCTAATGTCATACGGAGATGGGACCGCGGTTTAGAGACTCATCCGAAAGTCTGGAGAAGCCCAGGATCAATCATGCGATTTCTGGTTTACAAGGCGAGTAGCGAAACCACTACACCACGGAGGCTTGGTCTGACATCTCAAGCCCTGCCGCCCAATGAAACCAATAGAGTTTATAAGCATGGACGGTCTGACTCGCACCGCTTTGTCTGGGCAGGCTTAGAAACTCTAAGCTGTTTACTAGTACTCGTGTGTGGGTCAGTTTCAGCTCTGCGTGGAAGGATTATGCAGCCCATTTATTTCTTCAAGCCCCGCACGGTCCGCCTCGCACCGCGGTTCCTGGACAGGCTTAGATCCTATAAGCGGTTTACCAGTACTAGTGTGCGGGCCGGATTCAGCTCTGCGTGGAAGCATCATGCAGCCCATATATTTCTTCAAGCCCCTATGGGCGGGGGCCGACCCAATGAAACTAATAGGGTTATTAAGCATGGATGGTCTGACTTGCACCACTTTTGCTAGGTAGGCTCAGACCCTCTAAGCAGTTTACCAGCCATCTCTATCTCTATGTCAGATAAAAGTCTCACAAAATCAGAAGCATTATCTCCAAAATGACCTAAACTGTTGATGGGGATGTAAAACCTAACAGCTGGGCATTAAATGTTCTCTGTAATGAAGGCTGTTCACTTGAAGGAGCAGTATTTGCCAAGCCAAAGAATGTGGAATAATAACTGCCATCGCATGGTTCAGCAAAAATTTCAGCCTATTTGCCATATTTAATGATCAAACTTTTAACGATACGTTAACCAACGACATCGATAGTTTTGAACAACTGGGCCCAGATGTTCAAAACTAACAATGTTGGTTAATGTGTTGTTAAAATTTTGATCATTTTAACCCATATTTGACAATGAAATCTTCCACCTGATAAGTTGGAATGGGTGGTCCATTACCAATTGACCCTTCTCTTGCTGAATATTCAGGTTAGCCACACCCATTTCTGACTTTGAACCGATCAGATGACTTGATGTAATTTATTCCTACAAATCCATAAATTAAATGTCAAACAGTGTAGATCCTGATCAGATGGTAAGCCATCTGATCTGGATCTACACTGTTTCCAAAGATAGGGGTTGTCATGAACAGCATGATAAGAGTTAAAGGGGTTTTAGGCATGTTTAGGTTGTTACAAATTTTAACAAAAATGTATGTAATTTAAGCAAACAGTATAGGCCCTGATGGGACGCCGCATTTTGCGGCTTTCAATCTGGGTCTACAGTTTGCCAATGACTCAGAAATGGGATGCTAAGGTATGGCAAAAACATGCTCATATTTTTGCTGAACAAATGCTACTGATTTTTTCAGCAAAACCCCAGAATATTTGATACTATACATGTACATTGTACTTGCTAGAACAGCACCAATGAGACTAACGTTGCTTTGAACAATTGGGCCCAGAACCATATTGCTTCTGATTCTGATTCGGTAGTATGCAGTTAAAGAGAGAGTAACATACCTTTGCTTTCAACATTCCAAATCCTACATTCTCCTTACAGCACATACATAACAATAAGTTAGCCACTTTGGTAATAGCAACTCTACCCTCCTGCAAAACAAACAGACATGTTATGGTTAACTCATAAAATGCCACTCACGACAATTGTCGTCTGCTTTGTCATCTGCCGGATACTTTAAAGTCATTTTTGCAAACAGTGTGGATCCAGATCAGACTGTTCCTCTAGGAGCGGTCTGATCTGGGTCCACAATGTTTGCCTGTGTGCAAAAGTATTTTTAAAAAGTTTGCAAAAGATTCAGCAGACAACATAAGCAGACAACATTTTCAGATGTACTTTTTCTCGGCATCTTAAGGGTTAATATGAACTGGTACCTAACAGCTGCCCTTCTTGAAAGAGAGAATTACCATTCGTCATATTTATCCCCACGCTTTTCGAAGAAAAAGTGGGGATATTGTAATGGTCTTCGTCGTCCGTACGTACTTCCGTCAGTCTTACCGGATAACTCCTCCTAGACGGTTATAGATAGAAACTTGAAACTTTGGGAACTGATAGATCTTTGGTCTGGGGAGTGCATGACACTTTCGGAATTTTGATCACACCCCTACTGGTGGGCCCAGGGGGCGGGGCCCGCGGGGGTTAAAAATCAAAATTTCCAGAACATGGTCGTGTAATATTTCAAAACGAACGGCATGATGAGTAGAAAACATCACAACCAAAATTTGACCCCTGGGGTCAATTTTGAGGTCACCAGAGGTCAAAAACTGATTTTGACCCCTATACTGGATAACTCCTCCTAGACGGTTATAGATAGAAACTTGAAACTTTGGACACTGATAGATCTTTGGTCTGGGGAGTGCATGACACTTTCGGAATTTTGATCACACCCCTACGGGTGGGCCAAGGGGGTGGGGCCTGCGGGGATCAAAAATAAAAATTTCCAGAACATTGTCGTGAAATATATCAAAGCGAACGGCATGGTGAGTAGAAAACATTACAACCAAAATTTGACCCCTGGGGTCAATTTTTAGGTCACCAGAGGTCAAAAACTGATTTTGACCCCTTTACCCTCATACATTACTGTTACCGGATAACTCCTCCTAGACCGTTATAGATAGAAACTTGAAACTTTGGGAACTGATCAAACTTTGGTCTGGGGAGTGCATAACACTTTCGGAATTTTGATCCTACCCCTGGGAGTGGGGCCAGGGGTGGGGCACCTTGGGGATAAAAAATCAGTTTTCAGAACACGGGAGTGGGGCCAGGGGTGGGGCACCTTGGGGATAAAAAATCAAAGTTTTCAGAACATGGTCGGTCGTGTAGCATATTAAATCGAACGGCATGATGAGTAGAATACATCACAATCAAAATTTTACCCCTCGGGTCAAACACCCCTAGGGGATGGCCCTTGGGGTGGGGCCCGCGGGGAAGCGTGGGGATATGCGATGGCTTGCCATCGACTGCGCGATTCTAGTTCAGTATCTATCATTCTGAAAGATTTTTGCAGGTCCTGGGATTCGAAGCGGCATATTCCTGATCAACAACTACAGTAATGATCCTAAGTATTGGGACATATAGGCATTAGCAAACAGTGCAGACCAAGATCAGACTGCGGGAGCAGTCTGATAAGGGTCTGCACTGTTTGCTATTCTCTCTGCACTTTTTGGACTCATTGCTGGATCGTGGAATGAATTTGTTAACATTTTAGGAGAACTACGCTAAGTCCTCAAGGTTTCCAAATTTTTGTGGTAGATGCAAATTTGTCTGAGCTGATATGCTCCTGTACTTCTAGAATGTGTAACTAATATCTCCAGATCACCTAGAGTAACAGGGTTAAGGGATAATTTATACAGTCCAGAATATAATTCAATGGAGATAAAGAAAACTTATCCCAAAATTTTTATCCTCAATGTTCCTTTTCATCTGGAGCTATGTAACTGAACCTCAAATGATTCCAGAAAAAACATTTCATAAGCATATTATGAAATTCTGTTTCTATATGGGCATTAGCACATCGGGGCTTGGAAAAATAGTTTGGGCTGCATGATGTTTCAACGCAGTGCTGAAAATGACCACACCTGAGTACATGTACTGGTAAACTGCTAAGGGGGTCTAAGCCTGCCCAGGCAAAGTGAGGTTAGTCAGATAGTACCTACATATAAACCCTTTTGGTTTGTTTGGGCTGCAGGGCTTGAGATGTGATTTCACTTCAATGTTGGGTGAAAGTCTCACAAAATTGGAAGCAACATCTCCAAAATTACCTAAATAGTGTTTACCGGGACGTATACCTCGATTCAACCAAACAAACAAATTCTGTTTGTATACACTATTTAAAAAGCATCAGAATTTGGCTAGAATGACACACTACAATGTTTTATGTTTACTTGATTCAAGCTAGGTTCTGTATGCAAAACTGAACAGAGGAAGTCTTTTTATATTTGAATTTTGAGCCAAAATTAAGTTAAAACAAAATAAAAGTCTTTTACAGTTGGTATTTTATTCACCCATGTAAGGTTTGTGCCTTCAGGTTAACAAATATGTTATGTGTTTTGCGCCATTTTTAAAAAGGAATCAATTTCTGTGGGTGTTTTGGCTTTCTTACAATACATCAGATCCAGTGAAAAAGGGGTTTCCTCTTAACGGAAAGAATTTGTTCTAGGGGCAAATTCTTTCCTTTAAGTCTGGAGCAAATTCTTTCCTTTAAGAGAAGCCCTTATTAAAAAAAAGATGGAACTTTTTGGAAGAGTTGTTTCCCATAAAATTGTATCAATTCACCAAATATAAATGAGCTGACACCAGAACAAAGGTTACAAAATGTCAGACCAGATTTTATGTTTTGTTTGTTTGTCGGTATTGGAGTTTAACAGCCCAGTTTAGGTCATTTTTGAGCCAGTCAGTTTACCCATCCACACTTTTCCTGGGCAGGTTTATACGTAAACGGTTAACCAATACAGTGCACATTCTTTCATTAGAAACTGACAACTGCCCTTCTTGAATCAGCGGAAGGGAGAGAAAGAAAAGATTTCATGATCAATCTCCACAATAGAAAGTTGCCAACCCTGGCAGTTATCGAACCCGCTTCCTCCTGATCACCAGTCAGACGCCCATCCGACTGAGCTACCGAAGCCGGCCAGATTAGTCAGTGCATCTCAACAGTCTGAAAAGAGCCTTAGCCGTTCTATATGCTATGAGTTATTCAAAAATGGATAAACAAAGACTGAATGCACAGGCTGTATTGTGTCTTCTAGGGCCATGCAGGGTCCAGTTGTTCAAAACTAATGACATTGTTAACGAATGTAACGTAAAAACTTTTATCATTTTACCCCTTGTATGCGGGAAACCCCTAAAGGGGTACCTTGGCAAACAGTGCATACTCAGATCAGATGCCAGAGAATGCAGGTCTGATCAGGGCCTGCACTGTTTGCTAACAGAATTTTCTGTCAAAAATAGAATAAAATGAAACAATAGGCCTACCACCCCTGATAAAACAGTTGGACTTATCCAACATATAGCAATGGAAGAGTCCACTAGTATACAATGGGTTAATATGGAAACTATACATGTACATGTACTAATATTTTCAAGAAATAAATGTAAGCGGCTTTTGCAAAAGCAAAAGCTACTCACATTTTTTTCAGCAAAAATACCACTGTATTTTGCTCGCTAGAACAGTTAACGCTTGGACCTCTAAAGAGCTTGACAAGCTAAATACAACAGAGCAGGTGTTTTTGTGCATTTTGCCATGCCCTGGCTCAAGATTTACCTCACAATCGAGGAGTACAAACTGTAGTTTATCATCTCCTAGTGCCACCGCCCCTGATTTCTGATACAGTGTCCATACATTACTGGCAATAGCAGCCGTCACCGCAGCATCTTTGTCACCATATCCAGAGTAAGCCAGGAGAGCACCTTCATTGTTCAACAGGCTGAAAAATAATCCAAACATTACTTTAGGACTGACAATCATACATAGGGCCCAGTTGTTCAAAGCAACCTTCACTTAACAAGCTCATTATTTAATGGTCCAAATGTTAAGTTGTCTAGTTATGGTAAAAGATCCTATAGTCTGGTATTTTAATTGGGAAAATGTGGAGTACCCGGGTAGCTTTTGCAAATGACATTGGGAAAGACAGTCGTGAGCAAACACTGCAGAATCATATCAGACTGCTCCTGAACTGATCAATGTCTACATTTTTTGCCATTTCATCTGCATTTGTTGGACTCCTTGCTGGTTGTGAAACTTGTTAAAATTTTAGGAGAATAAAAGCAAGTCCTCAAGGTGTTGGATCTTTAGGATTCTACGGTACTCATATTAATTCAGCAAAATGCCAAATTAAATTATCAGTTTTAATGATACATGCGCATAAAGCTCATCTACCCATCGGGGCCTGAAGGAATGCAGAGCTTAAACTAACAGACTTTTTAGTACTGGTATACCGCTTAGACATTCTAAATAGAAGTGAAGGCAATGATCAGGAATTGATACAATTAACCCACAGCTTCCATCAGAGACACCAAAGGGAAAGAAACACAGACATGTTTCTAAGCCTGCCCGGGAAAAGTGGTGCAAGTTGGGCGGTCTATTTAGCCCTAGTAATTTCTTTGGGCGGTAGTGCTTGAGATGTCGTTTCATCTCAATATCGGGTGGAAGTCCCAAAAAATTGGAAGCAACGTCACCAAGGATGATATTATGAGCATCTTTAGTTCATCCTTTTCTTTTGTTCTTTTGGTATCTGTGAATGGATTTATTTTTAATGGCAATTCTCGTGAACTAAATTCGACTAAATCAGAAAGTTACAAGAGATTTTTACAGGGAAGAAATAGAGTTTACTACAATAAATTAATTAGGAAATTTGTTCATTTTCTTTTGTATCACTGACAAACTCTTTATATTGGTTATTTCATCCAAATTTAAACAAAATATATGATGAAAACTGCCTTGGCTTTCATACCCCTAAAAGAAAAGAGAATTAGAATCTGATTCTGAATCATTATTGGTGGAACGTCAAATGACATTCATTCATCAGGCCCTGTGAATGCATAATCACGCTCTATAAAGAAATATTGATTTTGATTGTTGAATTTATTACATATAACAATATTGTATAAAATTTAACCACTTCTATTCCATATTTTGATTAAATTTCTAAAAAGAAAATCTTCAGCCAAGCATTTTGGGCTCTGCCCAACATCATCATCATCAACAGATTTTTGGTTAACGTGCAGGTACAGGGGCAACGTCCACATAAGTGGGCCCCCTTCCAGGTAGCTGGCTTGCTGCATGCATGACAGATCTTACACCAGACCTCCAGGCCTGTCTATCATGAGGATCGATAGCAGAGAGCTTCCATTCTCTGCAATCTCTTTCTGTCAGCTGCTTCCAGGTCATCTTGGCAGGGATACAGACTAACAGGCGCCCAGTCGCCCACAGCGCCTAAATTTTTGCCTGGCCGCCTAAGTTTTGAATAAAAATGCCTAATATCTTAATGTAAAATTTGGATTTACGGCAGTCTGGGCGCCTGAAGCAAAATGCTTAGTCTGTATACCTGCTTGGGCATTCCAGGCCCCCGCTTTCCACCTACCTGTTTGTCACAGGCAGTCTTGACTGCACCGTTGGAGCGTTCCACATGTCCATACCAGCGGAGCCTTCTCTCTTTCAGGATGAGGTCCAGGTCCTAAATGCCAAGACGCTCAAGTAACTCACTGGACCTGATGGTGACAGTGTCCTGTGGCTTGACAATGCAGATCTGTCTGATCATTGCCCTGTCATTCCGTTGAAGATGTTGGAGGTTTGGCTTTGTCAATGGCCATGTCTCACTGGCATGGAGCATTGCTCTCTGCACACAAGAGCTGTACACACGGCCATGTGTCTTGAACGAGAGGCGGCGGGAAGAGAGAACCATTAGCAACTCCTTGAATTTCTTCCAGGCTGTTTTCACACTTGATGTGGTTGAAAGGTCGCAACCACCCGTTGCTGAGAGCATATCAACTAGGTAGCAAAATGAAGCTACAACCTCCAACTTGTCGGATCCAACTTGGACTTCCCTCTGTGGTCTGCCATCTAAGAGTCGTGCAGTTCCTTGGCACCGTGTACACCTGTAATCAGGGTCCTCTATCAAGCGCTTGAGCCCACTGCATTTCTTGTGCACCCAGAACTTGCAGCCATTACAAAAGATACTGTTGCTGGCCACTCCAGTGCGACATACAGCGCATGGGAACTGGCCTGTACTCTGCAGAGGTCCAGACCTGAACCACAGATCATGATCTTTGTCTTTCCTGCATTCAGTCTCAGCCCTTTCACCTCCATTGTGTCTTTCCAAGTTAAGAGCCTCCTGACACATTCCTCAAGGGATTCAGCTATGATGACAAGGTCATCAGCATACAGGTCCTCCCAGGGGACTCCAGAGCAGAACTTGCATGACAAGGCGTCAAGTACAATGGTGAAAAGCAGTGGGCTGAGAACAGAGCCTTGATGAACACCCACCTTCACTTCGAATTCTTCAGTGTAACCATCACCAACACGGACACGGCTCCGAGCATTAGCATACATCCCTTGGACCAGTCGCACAATCCACTCGTCCACTCCAAGTTTTCTTAGTGCCCACCAGATGACTTTCCGAGGCACTCGATCAAATGCCTTCTCCAAGTCTACCAAAGCAATATAGAGTCTCCTGTTGGCTGCCAGATACTTCTCTTGCAGCTGCCGTACAACAAAAATTGCATCTGTTGTGCCTCTTCCTGGAACGAAGCCAAACTGGGAATCATCAATGGACACCAACTACCTAATGAGGCCATCCACAATCCTCTCCAGGACTTTCATGACCTGTGCTGTCAGCTTGAGACCACGGTAGTTGCCCCGTTCCAATGCATTGCCCTTGCCCTTGTAGAGACAGACAATGAAACTGTTCCCAGTCAGACGGTACCTTTCCATCACGGATGATTGCAGCTGCAAGGTCGCGGATCATTGAGGCACCTACATTACCTGCAGCTCTTTTCATCTCCACCACTATGCCAGAAGGGTCTGGTGCTTTGCCAGTCTTCATCTGAGCGATAGCCTTCTTAACCATATCAATAGTAATTGGGATGGGGGGCCCTTCCACTGGTGGCTCATCAGACAAGTGGTCTGGGTCCCAGTCAAACTCAACATTGAGTAGCCTTTGGTAGTGTTCTAACCAGACCCTCTGCTTTGAGTCTTCGCTCATTGACATCTCCCCTGCATCATTCTTTACTGGTTTGTCACCTACAACATTGGCATTTTCTCTTCTCATTTGGTTGGCAAGGCGGTATACTTCTGAGAACTTAGGTCAATATTCTTGTAGATCTCCTCAGCTTCTTGGCGAGCATGGTGCACCGCACGTCTGGCTATGCGTTTGGCCGCAAGACATGATGCATGAGTGCCCTTACCAGTCTTCCATGCCTTAAAGGCTTGCTGCAATGAGCTTAAATTAACATGCTCAACCTTGGCTTTTATACCCAACCTTCTCAATCACTACCAACCAAACAAACCAATGGGATTTATATGCAGGGACTGTCCAAGTACTAGGGCTGCAATGATACAGTTACCTCACGATATGATACATATCGCAATATTTGTGTCACAATACGATACGTATTACGATATATTTCCTCGCATGAAAAAGGAACTATAAGCAAAGAAATTCCTTAAAATCAGCTGTAAGCAACACTAAAATACAGTCAAACTTCAATGGCTTGAACACCTTTGGGACCTCGAAAATCTGTTCGAGACAGGGGTAGTTCGAGTCACCGATGGTTACAGCCACAAGGTTGGGCGGTCAAAACCGGGGGCGGTTTTAACCGGTGGTTTTAACCGGTTAAAACCGTCCCGGTCAATACTCCCAAAGTGGTCAATACTGGTCGATTGAAATATTGAGTGGTCAACTGAATATTTTTAGTGTTAAAAAAGCAAAGCTACTGAAACTATTTTGAAGTTTTGCTCTCTTTGCTGGAGGCTGATCATTTGATAGAGTGTCAGGTTCAGATGTTATTTCTTCAAGTGGCCTCTTAGCAATACTTTCTGGCTTTTTTAGCCCTAAGCATTTTTGTCTATGACTCCTCAGTCTTAAGACCTTAGCACAAACTTCAACACCTTGCACTGTTTTTTCTTTTTTTTTTTGTTATCTTCCAAAATAGTGAAGAAGTTCCAAACTGGGTCTTTAGGTTTCATTAATTTTTGACACCTCCAGTAATAGCTTGATGATAAGATTGTCCATATTGCATATAAATAAAAAATTCACACATTATTAATAAAGCCTGGTGTCAGTTTATAATACCCCTATTAGGGACAAGTAATTGGTCAATTTAGCAATCAGATCCTTGCCACACTCACTGCTGTGACATGGGTTAGTCTGTTTTGACAGCAATTTACTGGTGTTGCAGATACTTTTAAATATTCAAATACATTATTGAATCTTCAAATATTGTTTGGTTAATAAATAAAGGACCTTTCATAAATACTTCAAAATCCATGATACATTTAGCTTGTTCATATTCCTGTAAATCAAAATATGAACAATCAATCTAACCTATAAAGGAAAAAAGAATAATTATAAAGATTGTTTGATTGAAAAGAACAGGCCTGTCCACAGTACAGTGAGTCAATCAACCAGCAATAATGACTTTTGACTTTTGATGAAATAAAAGATACCTCAAATAATTACTGTTATTAATAAAAACTATTTTGTTCAGTGATCAAAATATAGTCTAACATCATCTACATGATGTAGGGGGAAAGCTTTTAAGACCAGTTTAGCAACAGGACAGAGGTATATACTCCAGTGATTTAATCGACCACCAATCGACCAGTATTGACCGGTTAAAACCGGTTTTAACCACCGGCCCGGTCAATACTCATATTGACCGGCTTTTTGCCAACCTTGTACAGCCAGGATGCATAACGAGATTCTTTTGGATATCTTTTCGGTGTTCTAGAATAAAAATGTATGCTGTGTGTACTCATTAGAATTGCCTCATCGAGGCGATTCTAATGAGTACACACAGCACACATTTGCAAGATAAAAGACTAAAATCTCCCAAATTATCCCTGACTATTTCTTATGTAGAGGAATTCCCTAGGGACTCAAGAACTGGTTCGACTCAGCCATTGTAAACAACCCATCGGTGTTCGAGCCACCGAAGTTCTACTGTATAATTCTTTGGTAGAAATTAACAGTACATGGAATATGCAATTATTATGCATGAACAAGTGAAAATAGTAACATACCTATTTGTAATGTGTTGTCAATAGTAACATATTTGTGATGTGTTGTCTCAAATTTATGTAAAAACCAGCAAAAGTTTACATCTCATCTGTATCAAATTACTCTGTTTTCTGTATCGTAATTGTTTCGTCAAACTGGTTCACGATACACATATGCATATCATCAGCAGATCTATCACGATTACGATACAATTTGGCCAATCGTTGCAACTCTACCTTCGGACTCGCACAACTCTTCCTGGGCAGGCTTTGAATTCAACTGCTAAGTGGTTAACCAATACTCAAGTGTGGTCGACTTCAGCTCTTTATGGAAGCTCCGTACAGTCCAATTTATTTCTCCAAGCCCAGAAGGGTGGGGCCAAACCCTGAACAGTATTTTTGAAATTGCATTGAATGAAACACGTACCCTGTTATCGCAAAGTGGTTTGTTTCCAGTGATGTTTAATGTCCTCATCAACAATACCTAGGTCATTTTGGAGAAGTTGCTTCCAATTTCATGTGGGACTTTTACCAAAAATTGAGATGAAATAATATCTCAAGCTCTGCGCCAACAAAACCAAAAGGCTTATTTGTGTTGGAGGGTCTGACTCACATAACTTTGCCTGGGCAGGCTTAGTCAGTCTAATTGGTTTACCAGTACTCATGTGTGGCCAGTTTCTGCTCTGCGTGGAAACATCATACAGCCCAATCTATTTCTCCAAGCCCCGAATCAGAATCAGTATTGTTACTGGTGACAGGTCAAATGACATTCATATACTCCAGGACCTGTGATATGCCATGGAAAGTTAGTCCCTAGCTCTAACCGTTACCAAAGATGTAAACTTAAGCTACACAACTCTAAGCACCTTCAGCTGTCGAAATAATCGAATCAGGAAGGGCATTCAAATCTGTAATGGTTCAGGGGAAGAATTATTCTTTATAAATGTCAGTTCTTGCAGTCCTGATGCAAACCTGTGATACGGTACCTCCTTTCTATCTTTTTTTCTACATATACTGCAATCGGTCACATTTGACCATTACTCGCAGGTGTACATTACATACATTCCAGGACTTGCGGTGCTGAAAGCTTACAGTAATCATGTAAATACGGTAGGGGTCTTTAACCTGCACAGGAGATGACTCTTCCTGCACAGGAGATGACTCTTCCAGCACAGGGGGCCTCTAGTTAACGTCCCGATCCGAAGGACGGTGCTTTTTTTTTTTTTTGGCATTCATCCCTGCAAATGATGCCAATGGAGCGTGTTCGGACACCGAAATAATCACCACCTCTGGGGATCGAACCCAGGGGCCTCTAGCATCAGAGGCAAGTGCACTAACCACTGAGCTATCATGCTCCATTACAAGGAGGGCGACTCCCTCATACGATGCAAATTTTTGCCCAAAAATTATCAAAGGTATGCCGATCTGAATCAGAACTGTTACTGGTGACACGTCAAATGACATTCATTCACCATATTTGCTGGCTCCCAGCTTGCACATTGTCAATATTGGAAAAACAGGTAACCAGACCTCCCTGACCTGGTCAGGGGGGTCTGGTTACCTGTTTTTCCAACACTGATAACCTTCAGGCTAGGAACCAGCAGATAATGCAAATAAGGCGAATACACCAGGACCTGTGATGTGGGAAGTTAGTACCTAGCTCTGACAGCTGAAGGTGCTGATGATTGAGTAGCTAAATTTACCTCTTTGGTTATTTATACCTGGAGTGTATGTAATGTACACCTGCGGTAATGTTCAAATGTGACCGACGCAGTATTAGTAGATAGGTAGCTATTTAACAAAAACTGCATCCGGACTTTTTACTCTGGGAAAACTTTACCTCTCACCGGTAAAATATATCCCACTTTCATTTCGATTTTAATCTTACAGTGTGCTTTGAACGCCTCCAGAATTAGCCTGGCTCAAGACCTGTGTGAGGGCTTTCGGCTTTAGCATCATCGATGCTAAATTTGATCTAGAGCAGCGATTAACCTCGCTTGAAATTTTACTTCTTGTTTTCAGTTTCCGTATCACATGCAAACCGGTGTTGAAGTAAATAAGCTGTGGGAATTTGATTGGTAGACCCTGAGGTCATGACCCTGAAATTGGGTCAATACATGAGGTATGGCAGAAATACACAAAAGAGCTGCTGAAGATGTTGTCGAATATTCTCTTTTTCCAGTGATTCCGGATGATAAAAATAATGTAGAACAAAAGAAGGTGTTGGAGGAATATGTGAGGTCTTATTTGACATTTCTTAGCCCTCAGCTGATTGATGTAATCTGGCAGAATGAGGGATTTAATTTACACCATGTAGAAGAGCAGGGTAAGTGAAACCAAAACTGACACTGTAAAATAATGACAGCTCACACATGACAATGGTTAATTAATAATTATTGTGGAGCATGGTATCTCAGTGTTTAGTGCACTTGCCTCTGATGCTAGAGGCACAGGGTTAGATCCCTGGCAGTGGTAATTGATTTTGAACAAAATTGCCATGACCGAACATGCTTCCCGGGATGAATCCCAGGAGTTCAGAATCAGAACTGTTACTGGTGACATGTCAAAAGAGTTTTGATTTGACTTTAAGTTTAATGTCCCCGTCAACACTCATTTTGGAGACGTTGCGTCCAATTGTGTGGGACTTTTACCCGATATTGAGGTCCCTGGACAATTCGGCCCATAACAAAATCGGCCCATGACAAATTCGGCCCATAGCAAAATCGGCCCATAGCAAATTCGATCCACAATTTTAATGATGGCATAATTACTATGTTTGCATATAATTGGCTTGCTTGCGGGCCAAATCAGTAGCATGTGTGTCGAACAATGGGATAAAGTGAAAAATATGTTCAGTTTGAGAAATTAATATTCTTTCCTCAAATGATAAAAAAAATCATATCATGTTAACAAGTCCGAGTAAATAATACCGCTCCAAACCCCACTTTATGTAGGGAAAATTGGAGTATAAAGGGGTATATGTTATTATGCATTTTTTCTGATCCAAGACATTGGTTGTGGGTACTCGTTAGAATCGCCACAACGAGCAATAGAGCGTATGTACATGTTTTTTCTTATTTCCATTTAAGAAATGGAATATATTATGAATAAGAGGCGCATCGGTTAGTTTTCAGTAGAAAACTTAGTAGAAAACTTTCGATTTTATTACAGGAATCATTGAACATTAGGCCGATTGAAACACAAAGTAAATAAGTAAGCAAGGGCCAAGCAATTTCTATAATCCGTCCTGCATACACAGATCACCTTGCGCAGCCACACGGTATGGTCATGATCGTTGGAGGCGTAAGGAAGCTTTGGCTACTTTATGATTCATAGTTACACAAATCAGACTGTGCGGATGCACAGACTGATGTGAGTCTTTAGTAACTGAGCCCGGGCGCTTGGCCCACAAACAGCTATCAATGTGCCCCTGCCCAATAACTTTCATAAAACGAAACCGAAAGCAAGGAACAAAGAAAGTATTTAAGACCCGCATTGAAGACATAAACTAATGGATGATTGGCACGTGCCCCAATAATGACTGAGGTTTGAGTAATATGATAATCGTTCTGTTTGTCACTTTAAGGCCCGTGTCGATAAAGGTAACAACGTAAAGTGATTATTGATCATTGTGACAACAATATAAACAAATAAACAATGACCCCAGAACTACAATTTCCAAGTTCACAAATATACATTTTTTTCCTTCTTAATAAACACACCCTCTTTTATAATATTTTTTTATTTCATATCGATTCCATTATAAAGTATGCATTGCGAGAAGACTCACATCTGGGGGAGGTAATAATTGAAAATAATGATACAAATGCCGAGCAGGGAAAAGGGGTAAAAATAAATTGTATATACATGTATTTTATCATAAATTAACTGTATATTTCATTGTTTTATATTTTAACAGATAATTGGCCCCTATAACAGCATTTATGGGCCGAAATTGCTATGGGCCGATTTTGTCATGGGCCGATTTTGACATGGGCCGATTTTGTTATGGGCCGAAATGACCCGGAACCGATATTGAGATGAAATGACATCACAAGCCCTGCCGCCCAAGAAACCAATAAGGTTTAGTTTACAAGCATAGTCGGGCCGACTTGCACCGCATTGCCTGGCAGGCTTAGATACTCTTAAGCGGTTTACCAGTACTCGTGTGTGGGTCGGTTTCAGCTCTGCGTGGAAGCATCATGCATTTAGGAAAAGGCACAGTTGTGAAACTCAGCTAAGCACAGTTATTAATGACTAGGCAAAAATCTTGGACAAAGGGGGACAGGTGGACACATTTATTCTGGACTTCGAGAAGGCTTTAGACACCGGGTCCTCTTCATGAACTACTTAAATCTAAGTTATTTGGCTATGGAATTTGGGGAAAGACCCTCATATGGATAGATTCCTTTCTATCTTCATATACTGAGTCGGTCAAACTTGGCCATTACCTCATTACCTTTCTTTGCTACAGAAAACAGTGGGTTGTTGTTAATGGTGAATCTTCGGAGTGGGCTCCAGTTTTGTCTGGAGTCCCGCAAGGGACCGTTCTTGGTCCACTTTTGTTCTCCCTGTACATCAATGATATTTCCACTCAGAAATAAGACTGTTCGCAGATGACTGTGTTTGTTACCGGGAAATTAGAGATACAGATGTCAGGCTGACATAGATAGATTAGGATGTTGGGCCCGAAAATGGGGCATAGATTTCAGCCAGTTAAATGCAATATTATGCAGATAACTAGGAAGAGATCTAATAAAGTTGAGGCTTCTTACACCTTAGAGGGATGTGGACTCCATTAAATACCTTGGAGTGACAATCTCACACAACTTGAGATGGAATACTCATATTAGCAAGGCGAGTGGTCAGTCATGATAAAATGGTGTGTTATCTTATGCAATGAGCAGCCAACCTTAAAGAAGATGGACTTGTCCATCTGACTCATCACAACAAAGTCTAAAGAAAGGGAATGACCTATACCAGTCAGTAACAAATAATTATTAAAAGTTTTGAAATCAACATCTGATTTTCTTAGTCAAGTTGCTCCCCTTGAATAAGCTTTTTACACACGCCAACTTTTAAAAAATGTGACTGGGGAACTTCATGTTCGTGAAATCATTATCTATAATTATTGTGCATTTATTTTGAATATCTAATACCTTTAAACCTCTATAAAACACTATTCTTTATATCTAGATATTCCTTATATATCTAGCCTTCACTTCTATTTTGGATATAACAAAATTTACTGTTTAACCAATTACAGACTCGACAAACTCCTTCTTTTTTTCCTGAGAAGGAGAGAAGTTTTTTTGTTTTCTTTGCCAGCCTTGGCTTAAACTGGTATTAAGCTAAATTACCTATAATTCTTGACAGGGTTTTCTGAGGAAGGCAAAAACTGCCTGCACAGACTATATGAACGAATGTAAATAGTGCTTGAGGTAATGCTTACATTGAAGAGACAGTGTTTTGGCTCTGTTCAGTAGCGGGAGTGAAACCCAGCTCTGGATAAGAAGGAGGACTTTTAGTATATTTTTACTTACCAAGTGTTTCTGCACTAAAACATGTTGCAGGTACTTGCAACAATCAAGTGATTCTGACAAGTACCCGCAACATACATTGTGGGTACTTGATATCACATTGATGAGCCTTCAAAAGTTCTTTTTAAATAACCTTAAACTTGCCGTTTTGAAATTAGAACTTGAAACAAAAGTGTTCCTAATGACCTATCATTTTAATTAACTACATGTAGTTCTGGTTCCTTTGAATGTCTAAACCATAGAAAAATGACAAGAAGTACAACTTGAATGTGTCGTCAAAACGTCTCCCTCATTGAGACCCCAATCTCCCTCAGCTGAGAAGCAAATCTCCCTCATGGTCATCATAAAATTATCACAAGTATGACTTTACATACCGGGTACACTCCTTGTTTACAGGATGAAAGCCTACACAGTAATTATGGTAGGGATGGATCTTTAACCTGCACAGGGAAAGGTTCTCCCTGCACAGGGGGCCTCCAGTTAACGTCCCAATCTGAAGGATGGTGCACTTTGTGGCATTCATCCCTGCAAATGATGCTAGTGGAGCATGTTCTGACACCGCGATTTTCTTACCTCTGCCGTGAATCGAACCAGGAGCCTCTAGCATGATAGCTCTAGCTACCATTCTTGAAGAAATAGATTAGCTGCATGATGCTTCCAGGCAGAGCTGAAACTGACCCGCACACGAATACTGGTAAACCGCTTAGAGGATCTAAGCCTGTCCAGGCAATGCGGTGGTAGTCGGCCCATCCATGCTTATAAACCCTGCTGCAGGGCTTGAGAAGTCATTTCATCTCAATGTCGGGTAAAAGTCCCACAAAATTGGAAGCAACGTCTCCAAAATGACCTTTTCAGCATTGACAGGGACGTAAAACCTCAAATCAAACAAACAAACAAATGTGACTGATGGCAGATAGATACTGTAGATATGTTCTAACTGCACGCCCCTTAGATGGCAGACCACAGAGGGAAGTCCAAGTCGGATCCGACAAGCTGGAGGTTGTAGCTTCCTTCTGCTACCTAGGTGATATGCTCTCTGCAGCGGGTGGATGCAACCTTTCAACTACATCACATGTGAAAACAGCCTGGAAGAAATTCAAGGAGTTGCTACCAGTTCTCTCTTCCCGCCACCTCTCGTTCTAGACACGTGGCCGTGTGTATAGATCTTGTGTGCGGAGCGCAATGCTCCATGCCAGTGAGACATGGCCATTGACAAAGCCAAACCTCCAACGCCTACAGCAAAATGACAGGGCAATGATCAGACAGATCTGCAATGTCAAGCCACAGGACACTGTCACCATCAGGTCCAGTGAGTTACTTGAGCGTCTTGGCATTGAGGACCTGGACCTCATCCTGAAAGAGAGAAGGCTCCGCTGGTATGGACATGTGGAACGCTCCAACGGTGCAGTCAAGACTGCCTGTGACATACAGGTAGGTGGAAAGCGGGGGCCAGGAAGGCCCAAGATGACCTGGAAGCAGCTAACAGAAAGAGATTGCAGAGAATGGAAGCTCTCTGCTATCGATCCTCATGATAGACAAGCCTGGAGATCTGGTGTAAGATCTGCCATGCGTGCAGCAAGCCAGCTACCTGGAAGGGGGCCCACTTATGTGGACGCTGCCCCTGTACCTGCACGTTAATAAAAAATCCGTTGATGATGATGATGATGAGATAGAAATCAGGCAGGCCTGGGCAACCAGTGTAGACCCAGATGCGAGAATATTGAAATGTGAGGGCGGCTGTTGATGAAGATGAGACACCGCAGTACGCTGCATCTCATCTGGCACTGCCTGCCATTCATCTAGTTACAGTTCGGTCTGTTTACTCACCAGATCAGACTGAATGGGACATTAACCCTTGTCCTGCTGAGCCCGGATATGCCTTATTTTCCAAACAATGAAGATCCAGATCAGATGGCTTCTGACAAAGCCACCTGATCAGGATCTACATTGTTTGCCATTCAGATTGTGAATTTGTTGCAATAATTTGCATCAAATAATCTGATTGGTTGATAATCGGTAGTGGGCATATACGAATATTCAGCAGGACAAGGGTTAAAGTGGGAATGGTAAAATGCAGGTCCGATTCTGGTGATACACCCAATCTGGTGAGTTAGCATACCTGCTATTTTTATACTTGTGAGAAATGGATTGTTAATAGGAGTTGAGGTAGCTAAATACATAGGGAATACACTATTTTGCAGTGCTTTGGAACTCTGATCCAGTGGTAGCTGATGCAATGATTATTGATATATATATAAGGCTGACACGATTAATCGTATAATTGATTTATCGATAGATAAATTCCCCAAAAATGATTATCATTTCTGATTTGCTTTTAATCGATTACTTGATAGGTACAATTTACTACCCAAAGTTATGCCTAAAATAGCTGGATGGGTGGCTAACAGTGCAGACCCTGATGAGACGTCGCATTCTGCGGCGTCTCATCTGGGCCTACACTGTTTGCTCAGGCCTGTCTGTTCAAATATACATATGGTAAAGTGCAACATATCGTAGTAGTCATGCTCAGACAGAAAGCCAGACAGGTAAAATTATGACAAAAACCTTAGTGATTACTAATCGAGTATCGATCGCAACAACGGGGCTGATAATTGATTATCTTTTCAGCTCCTATTAGCCTGCCCTAGATATATATAATATGGTGACGTGGGTCATCATCATCAACGGATTTTTGATTAACGTGCAGGTACAGGGGCAACGTCCACATAAGTGGGCCCCCTTCCAGGTAGCTGGCTTGCTGCACGCATGGCAGATCTTACACCAGATCTCCAGGCTTGTCTATCATGAGGATCGATAGCAGAGAGCTTCCATTCTCTGCAATCTCTTTCTGTTAGTTGCTTCCAGGTCATCTTGGGCCTGCCTGGCCCCCGCTTTCCACTTACCTGTATGTCACAGGCAGTCTTGATTGCACCGTTGGAGCGTTCCACATGTCCATACCAGCGAAGTCTTCTCTCTTTCAGGATGAGGTCCAGGTCCTCAATGCCAAGACGCTCAAGTAACTCACTGGACCTGATGGTGACAGTGTCCTGTGGCTTGACATTGCAGATCTGTCTGATCATTGCCCTGTCATTTCGCTGTAGACGTTGGAGGTTTGGCTTTGTCAATGGCCATGTCTCACTGGCATGGAGCATTGCGCTCCGCACACAAGAGCTATACACACGGCCACGTGTCTTGAACGAGAGGTGGCGGGAAGAGAGAACTGGTAGCAACTCCTTGAATTTCTTCCAGGCTGTTTTCACACGTGATGTAGTTGAAAGGTCGCAACCACCCCCTGCAGAGAGCATATCACCTAGGTAGCAGAAGGAAGCTACAACCTCATCAGAGTTATGGAGCAGACACGAAACTATGAGGTGGGTAGAGTGGTTAACTTAATTCACGAAGTTGCAAGGGATAATTTAGTAGTACCTGGATGGGTGACCGCATTACTTGATTTCGTAGACAACCCGGTAAATGCTACAGTGGTGGCATGGAAACAGTGCCACTGATGTGTTAAAAAGATTCCGCCCTTGGGTTTGCCTTGTGAGGGTTAGGTGTGACTTCGGGAAAAAGTCAAGAGAAGCGAGACAGAAATGTAAGAGTTATTGATATATACCACTTTTACAGCCTTGAAGAAGGTTCTGGCTCTTTTCGTAAGCAAGCCCCAATTTTTATGCCCTGCCAACATTTGAGTGTCCATCTGTCCGTTCGTCAGCACCTCATAGTTTCGTGTCTGCTCCATAACTCTGATACCATTTGAGATATTTTCACGAAACTTCACAGATATGTAGAGCACTATGAGACAATGTACAGATCATATGAACTGTAACTCTGATTTTCATACTTTTGGAGTTGTTGCCCTTTGAATATTGAACATAGCCATTTCGATCATACTTTGGTGTCTGCTCCATAATTTCGGTACCATTTGAGATATTTCCATGAAACTTCACAGATATGTAATGCACCATGAGATGACGCACAGAACATATGAATGGTAACTCTGATTTTCCTACATGTTCTTTGGAGTAATTGCCCTTTGAACTGTGAACATAGCTGTTGCTATCAGTTTCGTGTCCGCTCCATACCTCTGATGCTATTTGAGATATTTTCACGAAACTTCACAGATATGTAGAGCACCATGAGACGTTGTGCAGAACATATGAACCATAACTCTGATTTCCTACTGGTGGAGTTATCGCTCCTTGAACTTGGAACACAGTCATTTCTCTCACGTAGTCTGTTTGAAGCACTTTATCTCCTAAAGATTGATTCTGACCAAACTCACTGGTGACATCACTAGGATGGGAGAAAATAGCCATTAGGTATTGATGACCTTGACCTTATTTTCAAGGGCACATGCCCCCAAAACTGTCAATTTTGGGCCAAAGATGGCTTGTCTGCACCCAATCTCACGAACACATCTAACTGGGTACAATGCATCATTGCAATTTACCAAAATTTGAGTAGATTTTGAAGACCTTGACTATTTTAAAGGACACAGGCCCCTAAAAACTGAAAATGAGATTTGTGATTCTGGTTTACTATCTTTTGGAGCCATGGCTTTTTGAACATTGAATATAGTCATCTCAGTCATCGATTCTTGTCAACTTTATTTTAGGGAAAGAGTAATGCATCCTTACTTTGAATTCCTTTTTGACTGTGATATGGCACTTGCTTGATGTAATTGTAGTGGCGGGGCTGCATACAGTGCTTACAGCTTTTATTTAATTGATGGATAGTGATGGATGGGAAGTAGAACTTTGATGGGGCATTTACCATGGCTGAGTCAAACCCATTCTTGAGCCTCTACTGGGAAGAAGTACAACTCTTTGATGGCTCGTTTACCATGGCTGAGTCTCTTCAGCCCCTAGGGAAATCTTCTGCATAAGAAATAGGGGGGGGGGGGGGGATAATTTAGGAGATTTTTATTTTTTATCTTGCAAATGTATGCTGTGTGTTCATACAGCATCCATTTACATTATAGGACACTGAAAAGATGCCCAAAAATATCTCATAATTCGTCCTGGCAGTCACCCTCTGTCTCGAGCAGATTTTCGAGGTCCCAAAGGTGTTTGAGCCATTAACCCATTTTGTACCAGAAAGCCCAAAATGGGTACCCTGACAAACACTGCCGGTCTAGATCAGACGTCGCAGAATGCAGCGTCTGATCAGGGCCTGTAGTGTTTGCTAAAAGTTCAGTCATTTTCAAAATAAATTTTGAAGAAAACACAACCTGACAACCCTAAATTTTAATATGGTGCCACTGATGTGTTAAAAAGATTCCGCCCTTGGGTTTGCCTTGTGAGGGTTAGGTGTGACTTCGGGAAAAAGTCAAGAGAAGCGGGACAGAAATATAAGAGTTATTGATATATACGACTTTTACAGCCTTGAAGTAGGTTCCGGAAGGATAAGGAGGAAGATACCATTTGGTACTAAAAGGGTTAACATTCGACTATATTTTTTGTGGGTAAGATGGAAGATGGCCTTCTCATATGAATTATCCCATCATAACTGTAGGTGGTCATGTATGTCAAACATATTTCCTGAACCCATCAGAGGTTGATGTATAAAATAGATTTAGGGTTAAATTAACTTTGCATGATTTTGATTTAGTCATGGAAATTTGAAATGTATACATTTCCTGGTTTATAATAGGAGAAGTTGAAATGTCAAGATAAATTGTAAGTCACTGACCCTTACCCTATAAACTCTAATTTTACTTCCGACAAAAATTACTCATCATCAGATATTTAAAAAACGTCTTTCCGCATGAGATAGGGCTACTACTAAATCAGAGAATTATTTTTATTTTGGAATTGAGGTTTTACATTGCTGTCAACACTTTTTAGGTCATTTTGGAGACGTTGCTTCCAGTTTTGTGGGACTTTTACCCAAAATTGAGATGCAATGACATCTCAAGTCCTACCATCTAAACGAACCAACATGGTTTGTATGCAGAGACGATCTGACTTGCACCACTTGCCTGGGCAGGCTTAGAACTTCAAAGCAGTTTACCAGTTCTCACCTGTGGTCAGTTACAGCTCTGAGTGGAAGCATCATGTAGCCCAATTTATTTGGTCATGATAATGGTTGTTTAGCTAACACAGACATTTCCTTGGTTACCAAACATAGTGTTACAAAGAGGTTGTAGTGTACTTTATATAGAAAAATTCCTATAAGAAGACCACCTTCCACCTTTGGGATTGTTCAAAAGTGGTCTTTAAGACCACTTTTGAACAGACACCTTTTGGATTGTTCAAAAGTGGTCTTTAAGACCACTTTTGAACAGTCCCAAAAGTGGTCTCTTTCAATAACACACTGAGTGCAGAAAACACATAGACGGAATGCACAGAAAGAATGTCTGAAACCTTATAAATATGCTTTCTTAAGAATAAGTCTTAATTTTAGGTGGTGCCGTTCAGCCTATGCTGTGGCCTGACCATCCATCAATCATCTGTTGTCAAGTTTTTATATTTTCGACATTTCCTCCAGAACCATAGGTTGGATTGAGCAGATACTTGGAGGGGGGCATTATGGGGACCATGTGTTACAGATTTGCTACAATCATTCCATTTGGATATCCAAGATGGTCACCATTGCAGCCATCTTCAAATTCAGCAACATGTCCTATTGAGCTGAAATTTGATGGGAGATTCAGAATTGCTAAAATGGTTGCTCTTTAAAGGTGCATTATTGAGCTATCTGGAAAAAATGCTTCCAAACATAGAATACATATAGCTGGTATTTTTCTTTAAAACAATACAAATGAATGCATTTTATGCAAAAATGCGGACAGTTATGATGACAGGTAAACGAGTTTGAGAGGGATTCCCTAACTAGGTTTCGCACACTAGTTAGATCTATTTTTAGTTCGTGACAAAAATAGAATCCCCACATATGACGCTATGCGACATTCATTTTTGGCCTTGTTTGCTTAGGCCATGCCTGAATCGGAAGAAATATGATGCTGCATACCTTGCCATAAGTAACGACACTCAGAGACGATACTGTCGCCATGTATGTGTAAAGTGATAGATTTATTTTTAGAACAGAAATTCCGAACATATGTTCAGAGCTAAGGGTAAACACGAATGAAAACGACCATTTTCACAAAGTTCTGAAGCTGTATTTGGCTCCAAAAGTGTACACATGACAAAGGGGTATGCATTGAAGATAAAAACCAGAAAAAAAATTTTGAGACCCGGTTGCTCAATAATGCTTCTTTAAGCAATCTCTCCTGCTGAACAGAAAATCAGATTAAGCTGAACCTTGATGGGAGCCATCAGTGTGACATGGAGATTCAGAACTGCTAAAATCATTTCATTCTGATATCAAAGATGGCCACCATGGCAGCCATTTTGAAATGCTAACGACATCTCCTCCTGAACCAATGTCTGATTGAGCTGCATCTTGATGGGTGATTCAGAATTGCTGAAATCGTTCTGTTCTTTAAGCGACATCTGCTTTAAACTAAAAGTTGGATGGAGCTGAAACTGCATGGAAGGCATCGGGACAGCATGGGAAGGTGGTTCTAACAAATACCCACAACCTATGCATTGTAGCAAAAATAAGAAAAATACAGTCAACCCTGTTTATACCGACATTTGTTACAATGGCAAAACACGTTATAATGGAAATTTCAATGGAATGACTACTTTGCTAAAGGCTAATGGTAGCCTAGGTTTCGAGCGGCGTGGGCTTCCCTCAGGTTGAAAATGCACAAATGGAACCCATAGTGTAATCTAATCCTCCAAGAAACAAATGTTATAGATATTTGTTAGAATCGCCTGACCGAGGCGATTCTAACAAAATTAATGTCTATAACATTTCTTTTCTTGTAGTAATGATGGGGAAAAGGCCTTTTATTACCTATCGTACTCCTAACTGGGATTCTTGATAATGGCAAATTCTTTATAACGGCACAATAGTAGGGAACAAATAATGTCATTACAACGCGGGACCTCTGTAATGTATTCCCTTGTTTACTGCAGTTTAATCTATACATGTATAAGGTGGTTTTTATTGGGGTGTTCATTACACAGACTTGTTGATGATATGTGTAATTTCCTTCTCAAAACGTAGCTCCTCTTACATTTATATGGAAGAAGTATTTTCTCTTTAAGGAAAATTCTCCATTTTTAGCTCACCTGAGCCTTTAGGCTCATAGGTGAGCTTATAGTATAGCCATGGTCCGTCGTCCGTCCGTCCGTCCGTCCGTCCGTCCGTCCGTCCGTCCGTCCGTCCACCATTTTCAAAGATCTTCTTCTCCTATACTGCAGGGCCAATCAAAGCCAAATTTCATATGGAGCCTCAGTGGGATGGGGGAACGAAAGTTTGTTCGCGGGGTCTGGATCACATGACCAAGATGGCCGCCATGCCCATATATGGTAAAAAGCCTTCAAAAATCTTCTTCTCCAGAACCATAAGGCCAATGGCCTTGAAACTTGGCATGTAGCATATGGTACTCGGGCCCATCATGGCTTGTACAAATGGTGACCCTGGGTTGACCTTGACCTATTTTACAGCAATGTCAAATATGCCGACTTAGGCTTTTGCATGGAGAAAAGTGAAAATAATGGATTTTTAGGAAACAATTGAAGACAGTGTCACCAAAATTTGTAGATCAGGTAAAGTAATTGAATACATGAAGATCTATGGGTTAGAAAGGTCAAGGTCATTCATTGACCTTAGACCAAGGTCATTCAGGTTCCAGATTTCAAACATTTTTTTCTCAGAAACTACCGAACCAATTGAAGTGAAATTCAATATGGAGCCTTTGTGAGTTGAACAAATGAAAAGTTGCTCATATGGTCTGGGTCACATGACCAAGATGGCGGCCACACCTATATATGATAAAAAGCCTTCAAAATTCTTCTTCTCTAGAACTGTAAGGCCAATGGCCTTGAAACTTGGCATGTAGCATATGGTACTCGAGCCCATCATGGCTTGTACAAATGGTGACCCTGGGTTGACCTTGACCTATTTTACAGCAATGTCAAATATGCTGACTTAGGCTTTTGCATGGAGAAAAGTGAAAATAATGGATTTTTAGGAAACCATTGAAGACAGTGTCACCAAAATTTGTAGATCAGGTAAAGTAATTGAATACATGAAGATCTATTGGTTAGAAAGGTCAAGGTCATTCATTGACCTTAGACCAAGGTCATTCAGGTTCCAGATTTCAAACATTTTTTTCTCAGAAACTACCAAACCAATTGAATTGAAATTCGATATGGAGCCTTTGTGAGTTGAACAAATGAAAAGTTGCCAATATGGTGTAGGTCACATGACCAAGATGGCGGCCACGCCTATATATGATAAAAAGCCTTCAAAATTCTTCTTCTCTAGAACTGTAAGGCCAATGGCCTTGAAACTTGGCATGTAGCAAATGGTACTCGGGCCCATCATAGTTTGTACAAATGGTGACCCTGGGCTGACCTTGACCTATTGACCAGCAATTAAAGTTTGTTTGCGGGGTCTGGATCACATGACCAAGATGGCCACCATGCCCATATATGGTAAAAAGCCTTCAAAAATCTTCTCCAGAACTGTAAGGCCAGTGGCCTTGAAATTCGGCATGTAGCATATGGTACTCAGGCCCATCAGAGCTTGTACAAATGGTGATGGTGGGTTGATCTTGACCTATTTTACAGCAAAGTCAAGTTTGCCGACTTAGGCTTTTGCATGGAGAAGAGTGAAAATAATGGATCTTTAGGAAACCATTGAAGATAGTGTCACCAGAATTTGTAGATCAGGTAAAATAACTGAAAACATGAAGAGCTATGGGTTAGAAAGGTGAAGGTCATTCATTGACCATAGACCAAGGTCATTCAGGTTCTATATTTCAAACATTTTTTTCTCAGAAACTACCGAGCCAATTGAAGTGAAATTCAATATGGAGCCTTTGTGAGTTGAACAAATGAAAAATTGCCAATACCATCTAGATCACGTGACCAAGATGGCGGCCACGCCCAGATATGGTTAAAAGATTCCAAAATTCTTCTTCTCCAGAACCGTAAGGCCTTGAAACTTGGCAAGTAGCATATGGTACTCAGGCCCATCATAGTTTGTACAAATTGTGACCCTGGGTTGACATTGACCTATTTTACAGCAATGTCAAATTTGCCGACTAAGACTTTTGCATGGGAAAAAAGTGAAAATAATGGATTTTTAGAAAACCATTGAAGACCGTGTCACCAAAATTGGTAGATCAGGTAAAGTAACTGAATGCATGAAGATCTATAGGTAAGAAAGGTCAAGGTCATTCATTGACCTTAGACCAAGGTCACTCAGGTTCCAGATTTAAAAAAAAAAACATTTTTTTTTCTCAGAAACTACTGAGCCAATTGAAGTGGAATTCAATATGGAGCCTTCGTGTGTTGAACAAATGAAAAGTTGCCAATATGGTCTAGATCACCTGACCAAGATGGCTGCCATGCAGATATATAGTAAAAAGCCGTCATAAATCTTCTTCTCCAGAACTTCTCTAAAAATCTTCTTCGCCAATGGCCTTGAAACTTGGGGTATAGCATATGGTACTCGGGCCCATCATAGTTTGTACAAATGGTGACACTGGGTTGACCTTCACCTATTTTACGGCAATACCAAATTTGTCAACTTAGGCTTTTGCATGGGAAAAAGTGAAAATAATGGATTTTTTGGAAACCATTGTAGAAAATCTCACCAAAATTTGTAGATCAGGTAAAGTTACTGAATACATGAAGATGTATAGGTAAGAATGGTCAAGGTCATTCAGTGATCTGGGACCATATTTCAAACATTTTTTTCTCAGAAACTGCTGGACCAATTCAAGTGAAATTTGATATTGATCCTTTATGTGATGAACAAATGAAAATTTGCTGATATTGTTCAGGTCACATGACCAAGATGGTGGCCATGCCCATATATGGTAAAAACCCTTTAACATTCTTCTTCGGAACCGTACGGCCAATGACCTTGAAACTTGGCACATAGCACTCAGGCCTATCATAATTTGTTCAAATGGTGATCCTGGATTGACCGTGACCTATTTTACGCCAATGTCAAATTTGCCGACTTAGGCTTTTGCATGGGAAAAAGTGAAAATAATGGATTTTTATGAAACCATTGAAGACAGTGTCACAAAAATTGGTAGATCATGTAAAGTAACTGAATACATGAAGATTTATGGGTAAGAAAGGTCTGGGACCAAGATCACTCAGGTTCCATATGTCAGAAACTACTGGGCCAACTGAAATAAAATTTGATACGGAGCCTTTATGCGATGAACTAATGAAAATTGCTAATACGGTCCAGGTCACATGACCAAGATGGCGTCCATGCCCATACAAAGTAAAAACCTTTCAAATTCTTCTTCTCTGGAAACATAAGGCCAATGACATTGAAACTTGGCAAGTAGAATTGGGTACTTGGACCATTATTGGACGGATTTTTAAAAAAAATTGGACTTATTTACTCGGACCTATCATAGTTTGTTCAAATGGTAGCCCTGGGTTGATGTCAGGTGAGCGTTTACAGGACCACTGGTCCTCTGGTTAAAGACGAGCCTCCGTGGCCTAGTGGTTAAGAGCGCTGACTGTTGATCATTAGGTCTCTCACCGCTGTGGTTCGAGCCTCGCTCGGGTCACCTGTGAGACGCCAAGTTCTGCAACGGAAGGCCAGGTGGTTTTTCTCCGGGTACTCCGGTTTTCGCCCACCTCTGATTAACGATCGGCTCGATATGAGTGAAATAATTTTGAAAGGGCCGTAAAACAACCCCCCCCCCCCCAAAAAAAAACATTTTTAAAGGGTTGTGGATGTCCTACTTTAAAAAGGAGTATAATTCCTCTGAAAAATGGCCATAAAATATTGTCAATATTTACATTAACCCTTAAAATGCCGAGAAAAACTACATCGGAAAATGTCATCTGCTTATGTCGTCTGCTAAATCTTGAAAAATTTTCAGAAATATTTTTTATACAGGCAAACAGTGTGAACCCAGATCAGACTGCTCCTAGAGGAGCAGTCTGATCTGGGTCCACACTGTTTGCAAACTTCAGCTTTAATGTAACCAGCAGACGACATTTGTTGTGATTGGCATTTTATGGGTTAAACCACAGGGGACTATAACAAATGGTCTGTCACCATTAAGAGGGAGACTGCTGCTAATGAAGCCATTGTTTGGGATAGAAATAAACTCACTATTCAAGATTCATTGCATTTCGCACTACAAGTTTCTTCAATTCCGTGATCAAATTAGGCTGCCACCTAAATGTACTTCAGCATCTTCTGTAAATAGAAACATTTATGGCAGATTTGGTGAACATAGAAACAAATAAACTGTAAGTCCAAAAATTAGTTGTCAGTAAATCTGTTCCCAAGACTTATTTGTTCGAGGGCAGACATGAATACAGTAAAAGTCCTATATTAAGACCACCTTTGGGACTGTTCATTTGAACAGTCCCAAAGGTGGTCCCTGACCAGAGGACATTGTGTGCAGAAAATACGAATCCAGAATTACTGTACCCTTCTTAATAAGCTTTTTAAAGCAGAATTAGTCTTAATTTTAGGTGGTCTTAATAGGGGAATTTCACTGCACATGTAATGATAGTACATAGCATAGCTGATCCACCCCTGCCCATTGGGGCTTGAAGAAGTACAGTAGATGGACTGTATGATGCTTCCACGCAGCGCTGAAACGTCCGCACACTAGTACTGGTATACCGCTTAGAAGCTCTAAGCCTGCCCAGGCAAAGCGGTGCGAGTCCCTATTGGTTTCATTGGGCGACAGGGCTTGAGATGTCATTTCATCTCAAGGTCGGGTAAAAGTCCCACAAAATTGGAAGCAACGTCTCCGAAATGACCTTTACAGTGTTAACGGGGACGTTAAACCTCAAATCAAACAAATAAATCACTGTACATTTAATGATAGTACATAGCATAGCTCAAGGTAAAAAGCTGTATTGTAGGTGCCATGATAAAATGATTCAACATTTGGTTTCTAGAGGCCAGTTAGGAAAAAAAATCCTTTTTTCAAAGTAACAATGGCAAGAATTGCACATCTTTTGCAGGGCCCCCCCCCCCCCCCCCCCGAGCTGAAACCGATCGCACACAAGTACTGGTAAACCGCTTAGAGGATTTAAGCCTGCCCAGGCAAAGCGGTGTGAGTAGGACAGTCCATGTTATAAACCCTATTGGTTTCTTTGGGGGACAGAACTTTAGATGCCTTTTCATCTCAATGTCGGGTAAAAGTCACACAGAAGCAATGTCTCCAAAATGACCTATACAGTGTTGACAGGGACGTTAAACCTCAAATCAAACAAACAAACAAAACCACGTTTGGACCTGTCCAAAACTTTGAGCCAGAAGAGTCCAAGGCAGAAATGGGTTTAATAAATGAACAGGGAAGGTAATCAATGATGGTATTGCCCTGTAGTATTGTTATTACAGAGCCAGTGTCTATCAGAGCTGTCCTCAGAGAGATTGACACATGTTCAATATCCCTGATAGATTTCTAAAAATAATATTAACCTCAGCACAACATGTAAAAAAACCTTGCAACATGCACCAAGTCTATCACAAATGTTTCATTGGTTGGTGCTGTTTGAATACCCAAACGTAGACACAGTCTGACCAAATTTCGTGGATAGACTGGCAGTGCTGAAAACGCATATCAAAAAGTATATTGATTGGTTGATTGTTTTGGGTTGAATGACACATCAACCCTTGTGGGTCATTTTGTGTCATCTCCCAGACAAAGGGAGAAATGAGATAGAAGCAAACAATTCTCATGAAATGTCAGGCTTTTTTTTTTGGGGGGGGGGGGGGGGGGGGTGCGGGGGGGGGGGGTATGCTTAGCTTGCTCCTGATCAGGGTCCACACTGTTTGCAAACAATGTCTTTTAATGTACTAGCAGGCAACAAAGCAGACAACTTTTATTGCAATTGGCTTTTTATGAGTTTATCTCTAGGTGAAATGAAATCTCGTGGGTATCAGTGATCCAGGTGTCATCCATTTCATTCGTGTAAGTTAACGTAGTGGATCACACCAGAGCCCAGTTGGTCAATGCATTGTTAGCTTAATGAGCTTGGTAGTGGTCAAATTGTTAACTTTTCTAGCAAGACCAATATCTAATACAGTTGTAACGGTGTTTTTGCCATATTAAATTATTAAATCTTTTAATGATAAGCTAACTAATTATGTCGTTAGTTTGAACAACTTGCCCCTGGACTAAAGAAGATGACATGGGGTTTAATGTCCCTGTCAACACTATTTAAGCCATTTTCGAGATGTTGCTTCCAAATTTGGTGGGGTTTTTACCCCACATTGAGATGAAATGACATCTCAAGCCATACCACCCAATGAAACCAAAAGGGGTTAAATGCATGGATCGTCCAACTTGCACCATTTTGCCTGGGCAAGCTTAGAGCCTCTAAGCGGTTTACCAGTACTCATGGGCGTGGTCTGTTTCAGCTCTGCGTGGAAGCATCGTGCAGCCCAATCTATTTATCTTCAAGCCCCGATATGGAAGATCAGAGGCTTTAAAGCTTTCAGACACATTATTCTGCTACACTGGACAGAGTAATCTATATTTTATATGAAATCAACTTGGGATAGACTGAACTGGCAGCTGCAGCTATTAAACAGGAGTAAATATGCATATATTTTCTGCCAATTCTTGCAGTTTAGTTCATTTTGAATTTTCGCTAAACAGTCCTTGTAAAATGGCCAATAGTGAAGGCCCTGATCAGATGTCACAGTTTGTGTTATCTGATCTTGGCCTGCACTGGTTTGCCAATCTAAAATGGATTAAATTCTTTTGCATTCTGTGGACTCTTTTTAACTGCAGTTTTTATGGTGCAAACTAGGGCTTTCCAGGGTAGTTTTGGTGGTTGGATATTGCAATCAGTTGGACATGATCCATCTGTCCATCATTTCAACTATTTGGACCATAGATTATTATTTGCATTAAACCTTTTTGATTGCTCATATCTCTATAACCACATGTTTTTGGTACAGGATATCTCTATAGCATTATCTTTCATATGGAATACCTAAGCTCCTCGGTCAAGCCCCTGGATGGGCTGTCCATCCGTCTGTTCGTCAACTTTTACGTCAATGTTTTATGACCTAAATAGTGTTGGCGGGGATGTTAAATTACAAAACAAACAAACATCAAAGTTTTATGTTAAACCTTATTGATTGCTCATAATCTCTGTAACCACATGTTAGATTCTCATCATATTTGGTACAGGATTTCTCTATAGCATTATCTTTCATATGATATATCTAAGCTCTTGGGTGGAGCCCCTTGGTTGGCTGTCCATCCGTTAGTCAACTTTTTGCGTTTGACCTTTTTCATTGCTCATATCCTCTGTAACCACATGTTAGATTCTCTTCATATTTGGTACAAGATGTCTCTATAGCATTACCTTTCATATGAAATATCTAAGCTCCAGGGTCAAGCCCCTGGGTGGGCCGTCCATCAATTTGTCAACTTTTACTTCAAAGTTTTGTGTTAAACCTTTTAGTTTTGTGTTAAATCTTATTGATAACAATAATAATAATAATAATGGACCTTATTTATAGAGGGTACCACAATTAAGCACTAGTAATAACCTTCCATGTGGCCCTCTTATCCTGGGTAGAAACCAGTACTAAGCAATGTGGATAAAGTCTCTTGCTCAAGGAAACAACACTTAGCATTTGCGGGGATCGAACCGGCTACCTCTCGATCTCGAATCTGATTGCTCATATCTCTCTTACTCTGTAACCACACTTAGATTCTCTTCAAATTTGGTACAAGATATCCCTATAGCATTACATGTACCTTTCATGGAATATCTAGGCTCCTGGGTTAAGCCCCTGGGTGGGCTGTCCTTCCATTCGTCAACTTTTACGTCAAAGTTTTGTGTTAAACCTTTTTGATTGCTCATATCTCTATAACCATAATTATGTTAGATTCTCTTCATATTTGGTATAGGATATTTCTATAGCATTACCTTTCCTATGGAATATCTAAGCTCCAGGGTCAAGCCCATGGATGGCCCATGGATGGGCTGTCCATCAGTTTGTCACCTTTTATGTTGAAGTTTTGTGTTAAACCTTATTGTTTGCTAATATCTCAGTGAAACCACATGTTAGATTCTCTTCATATTTGGTAAAGGATATCTCTATAGCATTACTTTTCATATGGAATATCTAAGCTCCTGTGTCAAGCCCCTGGGTGGGCTGTCCATCTGTTTGTCAATTTTTAAATCAAAGTTTTGTGTCTCTGGAACCACATGTTAGAATCTCTTCATATGTGGTACAGGATATCTCTATATAGCATTACCTTTCAAATAAATATGGACTTTATCGCAAAGAACCTATAGACATTGCCTTTTCCAGTAGAGGCAATGGCACTGGCAGGGGGTATATGTGCCCCACTGGGCACTTTGTCATTTTTAGAGTTTCCTTGATGTACGTAGCAATAATTTTCTTGTGACTTCTAGATTATACGCATTCACTGCTTGCAAAAAAAAATCCAGCCATTTTTAAACCAGTTTCTAAATGCAACTTAACCTGGTACCCCTAAGTTTTGAAATGAACTCCTATATACACCTTAACCTCATTATAACTTGGTTCTTTATAACACGATTTTGGAAATAACATGGTTTGATGATGGATCCCAAAAATGCATAGAATATATAGAAAAATGACCATAAATGGTCATTTTTCTATATACCGGTAATCTATACATTTTTGTTTGGCTATAACACGGTTGTTTAACTGACATGGTTTTTACTTTGGACCCAAACAGTGTTATAAAGAGGTCATGGTGTATAAGGTAGAAAATTCCATTCAGTACAAAATGGGTTAAAAAATACAATGCATCAACGTGTACTCAAGATCCTTATGTTTCAGGGAGCTGTCCAGCACATGCGCATGGATCAACAGACTATGGTGACAACATAGAAGATGAGTGGTTCATTGTTTTTCTGCTCTTCCAACTCACCAAACATTATCCTGGACTGATTGCCAAGTAAGCCTTCAGTTTGTTGTTTACAATCACATAACATTTTATTGTGCCCATGGCCATTACCAAAAGGCAAGAGGGAGGTGGGGGGGGGGGGGGGGCTGGAAGGGGGGCATATGATTGGTTTTAGTGTCAAATTATATCAACTAGTCTCAGCTTTGGCATTCTTCTCTTTTCCTGTAAAATACAGTGAAATTCCGCTATTAAGACCACCAAAAATTAAGACTATTTCTGCCTTAAAAGGCTTATTTAGTAGGTTGCAATTATTCTTTCTTTGTGTTTTCTGCATACCTTCTCCTCTTGTCAGAGACCACCTTTGGAACTGTTCAAAAGTGGTGTTTAAGACCACTTTTGAACAGTCCCAGCGGTGGTCTTAATATAGAAATTTTTCTGTAGTTGAGGAGATGAAGGAGAGGTACGGGAGAGAGGAAGGAATATGAACGAAAGTGAAAGAAATAAAAACATGCTTCTTCTACCTTTACCTGCTGCAAAGACAGCAGAGCTTGCCCAACGGCAAGCCAATATCAGACGGACACCCCTGTGACTTAAGACACACAGCACATTTACCTCACCCAAGCAGTATCTTTTGAATTATCAAACTTTCTTGAAAACCTATCCCTCACCTATTTACCCTTAAAATGTCAATCACGACAATTGTTATCTGCTTTGCCATCGGCCTGTTACCTTAAAAGCCATACTGTTTGCATGTATGCAAAAATATTTTCAAAAACATTCACTAGAAGATTCAGCAGACGACATTTTCAGATGCTGTTTTTCTCGGCAGTTTAACGGTTAAGCCTGATCAGACTTTATTCTATATGAGCCGTTGCACGACAAAACATTGTGAGAGCAACAAAGACTGTGCAGTCTGATCAGTGTTCTGTACCTTCTGGGCTATCCAAAAGCCAAAAAGGGAAGACTGGCCAGGTGGTCTTGATGCACAGGCTGATTTGAGTACATGTAATCGCTGAACGCACGGGTCTTATTGGTTTGCAGTGCACTGGCTAATATTCCTGGTTACTATAAAAATTCATTATTGCAAACAGTAAGGACCCAGATCAGACTGCTCCTTTTGGAGCAGTCTGATCAGGGTCCTAACAGTTTGCCTGTATGCTAAAATATGTTGGAAAAGTTTGTAAGAAGATGAAGCAGACGACATTAACAGAGAGCATTTTCAGATGCAGTTTCTCTTGGCACCTTAACAAAAAACTCTTAACCCTTATCTTGCTGTTCACGACAACCGCTATCTTTGCAAACAGTGTAGATCCAGAACAGATGGCTTCTGAAGAAGCCATCTGATCAGGATCTACACTGTTTGGTGTTCAGTTTATGAATTTGTAGCAATAAATTACATCAAGTAATTTGATTGGTTGATACACAGAAATGGGTGTGGCTTAAATGAATATTCAGCAAGATGAGGGTTAAGAATCTGTTTTTGTTGTCAGCTGCATCTTCTTTAAACAACAGTTTTGCAAACAGGCAAACAGTGTGGAATCTAATCAGACCGCTCCTGATCTGGGTCTGCATTATTTGCAACAATGACTTTTAATGTAAACAGCAGACAACAATTCTTGTGATTGTCATGCTAAGGGCTAAACTCTCAGTTCTGCCTTCAAATGATAAAGGATTATACATGTGCCTGTATGGAGCATGCTTGCTACCCTGATAGTAATTACAATGTCTTTGTTTGTTTGTATTGGAGTTTAACAGCCCAGTCAACACTGTTTAGGTCATTTTTGAGCCAGTCAGTTTACCTATCCACATTTTTCCTGGGCAGGCTGATATGTAAGCTGTTAACCAGTATAGTGCACATTCTTTCACCAGAAACTTACAACTCCCCTCTTGAATCAGCAGAAGGGAGAGAATGACCATAGAAAAGATTTAATGATCAATCTCCACGAAAGAATGTTGCTGACCTCGGCAGGTATCGAACCCGCATCCTCCTGATCACCAGTCAGACGCGCATCCGACTGAGCTACTGAGGCTGGCTAATTACAATGTCTTGTTCTGTTACAGAGTCTGGGACAGTGATGATGAATTCCTGCTTATTGAGGCCGCTGATGTTCTTCCTAAATGGGTCAAACCTGAGGCAATGGAAAACAGGGTAAGTTTTCTCTCAAAATTTCTGCCAAAATGTGAGTGATATCCCTGCCTTAGCCCTTAAAATGTCAATCACAACAATTGTCATCTGCTTTGTCATCTGCCAGTTACTTTAAAAGTCATTGTTGCAAACAGTATGCACCCAGATCAGACTGTTACTCTAGGAGATGTCTGATCTGCATCCACACTGTTTGTCTGTATGCAAAAATATTTTTTAAAAGTTTGCAATTCTGCTGACTACATAAATAGATGACATTTTCAGATGCAGTTTTTCTCATCATTTTGAGGATTAGGTAATTTCATATAAAATTTAAGATAATGAAAACAGTACATTATGTAAGTTAGGGCTCCATTTTAGCCCTGCCAAGCGAATTTGTGTCTGAGCATTCTGTCATGACAAATTTTAACTAAGCATGCCCAGCCATTCAGAGGGGCCAGGGATATGGCTTTCATTCTGAAGGTTCCTCTTGATTCACTGCTTGTATGAGCGAGCAGCGAAGGTTCTGGCGAGACTGCGCGGATGCACAGGCTCTCCTGAACCTTCGCTGCTCGCATAGGCGATAAGTACCAAAATCGCTTGACGGGGCCCATTTTATAATGATTTCCACTAGAGCCAAGATAACTGTTTCCACAAGAATCAAGATAAACATTTTCCATGGCTGGCTTCCTTAGCACAGTCGGATGTGCGTCTGACTGGTGATCAGGAGAATGTGGGTTCGACACCTGCAGGGGTTGGCAATATTCTTTCATGGAAATTGATCATGAAATCTTTTGTATGGCCATTCTCAGGGCAGAATTTTGTGTTTCTGGCGAAAGAATGTGCACTGTACTGGTCAACCGCTTACGTTTAAGCCTGCCCAGGAAAAGTGTGCATAGGTAAACTGACCGGCTCAAAAATGACCTAAATAGGGTTGACTGGACTGTTAAACTCCAATACAAACAAACAAACAAAACACTTTCCATGCATCAGTTTTAGCCCTAAATATATTGCCTTACAAGCTTATATATTAGAAAAGGTCATTTAACATTCTCTGATATAATTTCTTTAAATTCTTGGGGCTTGAAGAAATAGATAGGGCTGCCCGTGGCTTCTGCACAGAGCTCCAACCAACCAAACATAACATTGGTCATAACTTTTGAACTCTTTAAGATAGAGCCTTCATACTTGGCATGTTTATACCCCCTGCATACGAAGTATGCAATGGGGGTATATAGTTTTTGTCTTTTCTGTCTGTCTGTCTGTCTGTGTGTCCGTAAACAATTATTTTGTGTCAAAGATATCTCAGGAACTGCTTCACATAGAAACTTGAAATTTTGCACACATGATCAGTATGACTACTTGTATTGTGGGAAAGAAAATAAGGGCCAAGGGGTCAGGCCTTTTAGAGTTATTTCCCTTTGTAGTTCTTGCTGTTTATATTTTTATTTTGTGTCAAAGATTTCTCAATAACTACTGTACATAGAAACTTGAAATTTTGCACATAGAAACTTGAAATTTTGCAAACATGATCAGTATGACTAGTTGTATTGTGGGAAAGAAAATAAGGGCCAAGGGGTCAGGCCTTTTAGAGTTATTTCCCTTTGTAGTTCTTGTTTCAGCTGAGGTGATGGCACTGGCCGGGGGTATACGTGCCCCACTTGGCACTTTTGTCTAGTTGTTCCTTGTGACAAGGGCTTTTCACGCATACAAACAATTTTGACCTTAACTTTGACCTGTGACCTACTTTATCATAACATTTCAACCTTTTGAGATACAGCCTTCATATTTAGCATGTAGGTTCCTTGTGAAAAGATCTTCCCACTCATACAAAAAATTTAGACTTTTGACCTGACCCGACTTGTTACCTACTTTACCAATACTTTTGAACCATTTGAGAAAGAGCCTTTGTATAAATTGGCATGTAGGTTTCTCGTGACAAGGGCTTCCCACTCATACAAAAATTATGACCTTCACCTGTGACCGACTTCAAAGAAAAAAAAAATAACGTTGGTCATAACTTTTGAACCTTTACAGATAGAGACTCCATATTTGGCATATAGGTTCTTTGTGACAAGGGCTTCCCACTTACACAAAAAAAAATTGACCTTTGACCTTAAACTTGAACTCTGACCTGCTTTAAAGCACAGGAGCTTGAAGTTCTGTCCATAAATAATTCATAATGTCCAAAAACAAAAGTGACAGTAAGCCATTTCGTAATTGCTTCTGGAGCTTTTGTATTTGGACATTTTCAGCACGTTTGATGGACCAAACTTCAAGCGCCTGTGTTTAAAGAAAGAAATTTACCTCAGCCCGAGGACATGTTCATGTTTCACAAACACATCTTGGTTTAAATTTTAAGACTTTTATATACTAGGTATGTCTTGATTTGATTGAGTGTAAATTTATTCAGATGTACAGTTAGGGAAGTATTTTACAATGAATTTTGATGATTTTGTTAAAGCATCTAGTATTCAGTTGTGTTCGTAATTGTACAGGTTTACATCTACAATGGCCACCTACACACCATTCCAGTCCCACAAACCCCAGCAGAGATAGTCTCATTTCCTGTCACCTTCAACAGTGTTGGAGATGCTGTAGAGTGCATACGTACTTACCCAGAACAGACTAGAGCCTCAGCAAAAGTACAAACAGCCATACAGAATAGACTGAAAAGGTAAGAACATTAGCCCTCACTTGGACCCTCACCATGCAGAATATTTCAATATGCTACACTTCCAACACACTCTGGCATAGTGCATGCTTTCATATCTCAATGTTTTTCTGAAAAAAAAAAATCTTGACATTTTTTCCTATTTCTGTTTAAAGCATAGATTGTGGGTAACCATTAGAACCCCCTTATTAGCTCACCTGAGCACAAAATGCTCATGGTGAGCTATTGTGATTGGTCAATGTCCATCATGCATTGTGCGTCGTCAACAATTTGCTTTAAATGCAAACTCCTCCTAAACCCTTGGGTCAATTTGATTTAAACTTCACAGGAATGTTGCCTGGGTGGCTCCCTACCAAAATAGCTAAAATAGTTCCGCTCGGAAAAACAAGATGGCCGCCAGAGCTAAAAATAGAAAAATCTTTAAATGCCAACTCCTCCTGTACACTTGGGCCAATTTCATTCAAACTTCATGGGAATGTTGCTTAGGTGACTCTCAACCAAAAGAGCTAAAGCAGTTCCGCTTTAGTTAGCAAAATGGCCGTCAGAGCTTAAAATAGAAAAACATTGTAAATTTGCTTCAAACATGAACTCCTAAACCCTTGGACCAATTGGATTCAAACTTCACAGGAATATTGCTTAGGTGACGCCCTACTAAAATAGCTAAACTCTCCGCCCCTGCCCATAGGGGCTTGAAGAAATATATGGGCTGCACGATGCTTCCACGCAGAGCTGAATCTGGCCCACACACTAGTACTGGTAAACCGCTTAGAGGATCTAAGCCTGTCCAGGAAGCGCAGTGCAAAGCGGACCGTCCATGCTAATAAACCCTATTGGTTTCATTGGGTGACAGGGCTTGAGATGTCATTTCATCTCAATGTCGGGTAAAAGTCCCAAAAAATTGGAAGCAAAGTCTCCAAAATGACCTTTACAGTGTTGACGGGGACGTTAAACCTCAAATCAAACAAACAAACAAATACCTAAACTCATTCCGCTCTGACGAACAAGATGGCTGTGAGATCTAAAAATAGAAAAAATCTTGAAACAACAACTCCTGTACCCTTCGGCCAATTTCATTCAAACTTCATAGGAATGTTGCTTTGTTGACCCTCTACCAAAATAGCTAAAACAATCCCAGTCCGATGAACAAAATGGCTGCCAGAGTTAAAAATAGAAAAACATTGTGAATATGATTCAAACGCGAACTCCTCTTTAACCCTTGGGTCAAATGGATTCAAGCTTCACAGGAATATTGCCTTGGTGATGCCCTACCAAAATAGCTAAAATCCTTCGGCTCTGATGAACAAGATGGCCACCAGAGCTAAAAATAGAAAAAATCTTCAAACAACAACTCCTCCTGTACCCTTTGGCCAATTTCATTCAAACTTCAAAGGAATGTTGCTTAGATGACCCTCAACCAAATAGCTAAAACAATCCCAGTCCAAACAAAATGGCAGCCAGAGCTAAAAATAGAAAAGCATCATAAATTTGCTTCAAACGCGAACTCCTCTATCCTTGGGTCAATTTGATTCAAACTACACGGGAATGTTACGTAGGTGACTCCCAACCAAATTAGCTAAAATCATTCCGCTCTGATGAACAAGATGGCCACCAGAGCTAAAAATAGAAAAAATATCTTCAAACCACAATGCCTCCTCTACCCTTTGGCCAATTTCAACAAATTTTGCTCTGCTGAGCAAAATGGCCGCCATAGCTTAAAATAGGAAAACATCCTAAATTTGCATCAAACGGGAACTGCTCCTAAACCCTTGGGCCAATTTGATTCAAACTTCACAAGAACGCTATGTAGGTGACTCCCTATGACAATAGCTAAAATCGTTCCGCTCTGATGAACAAGATGGCCACCACAGCTAAAAATAGAAAAAATCTTAAAACGACAACTCCTCCTGTACCCTTGGGTCAATTTCATTCAAACTTTGTAGAAATGTTGCTTAGATCACCCTCTACCAAAATTGCTAAAACGATCCTCTGATGAACAATATGGCCACCAGAGCTAAAAATAGAAAAACATTGTAAATTTGCTTTAAACGCAAAGTCCTCCTAAAACTTTGGGTCACTTTGATTCAAACTTCACAGGAATGTTGCCTAGGTGACACCATACCAAAATAGCTAAGATCTGTCCTCTCTGACAAACAGGATAGCCACCAGAGCTAAAAATAGAATGTATTAGAGACAGTGACATTCAGGTGAGCGAATCAGGACCCTCTGGACCCTCTTGTTGAGCTGATTCTAGTGTCTACCCACATCACTGATTTTGAGTTAAAATAAGGAAAATTTGATTTGTTTGATTTGAAGTTTAACATCGCCGTCAACACTGTATAGGTCATTTTGGACATGTTGCTTCCAGTTTTTGGGGGGCTTTTATCCAAAATTGAGATGAAATGACATGTTTAACCCCACTTTTCTCAATATAATTTGGGCTTACTAACTTGCTAACATGACAAGCTGTTGAGAATGAAAAGACGTACTTTAGTTTATGGCTAAGGGGAATGGGTACACCTTCAGGAGAGGCAACTCCTGCAGAAGTATTTTTGTCTCCCATGTCTATAGTGGTCTACTCTTAACGGAAAGAATTTGCTTCTCAGGAGTAAATTCTTTCCGTTAAGAGTAGACTCCTTTTTTCAGTGGAACAGAGCTTATAGAAAAGTAAACAGGAAGTTCCAAAAGTTGTCTCCCTTTGAAAATGGTGGAAAAATTTGCCAGGTGTTCCCATTCCCCTTAAGATGCCATGAAAAAACTGCACCTGAAAATGTTGTCTGTATAGGTGGTCTGCTGCATCTTCTTGCAAACAGTGCGGACCCAGACCAGACCACCTCTAGAGGATCAGACTGCTCCTAGAGGAGCTGTCTGATCTGGGTCCGCAGACAACAAAACAGATGACAGTTGTCATGATGGTTAAGCAGCCTACATGTAATTGATCAGCTTTCTTCCTCAAATACTGTAATTATAAGTAAAATCAGGTCAAGCATTGAACATAAACCAGTGCCTTTACAATTTACAATTTTACCATTTCAATTACTCATAAACCTCTTTGTAAAACACTGTTCATTATAACATGGTTTTGATGTAACACAGTTTAAAGATGGATACAAATATATAGATCATATAGAAAATTGACCATAATTTTTGTCTTGCCGGCTTAAAGTATGGCCCGATCTAGGAGTATGGTTTTCCATCAGTTTGTATATTTTATTCCAAATTTCAGTCAATGTTTGTGTGACACAGTTTGGGCATTTGTCAAGCTATAAACATTTGTGACAACCCTAGCGTTCACTTGCATTGTCATCCATTTCTCAAGATTTTAAGATCTTCAGAAATGATACTTGGTACAAACTTGCATTTAGGGATGACAACTTTACTGCAAGCTTTCATATTTGATTTACATTTAATGGTTCACTGAGTTTGTAAACTACAGTCGAACTTCGATGGCTCGAACCCCTTTGGGACCATGAAATTTTATTCGAGACAGCGGTAGTTCGAGCCACTGAAGGTCACTGCCAGGAGGCATAACGAGATACTTTTGAACATCTTTTGATGTTAGATAATGAAAATGTTTGCTGTGTGTACTCATTAGAATCGCCTCATCGAGGCGATTCTAATGAGTGCACACAGCACACATTTGCAAGATAAAAGACTAAAATCTCCTTTATCACCCCCCACCATTTCTTATCTTGAGGACTTCCCTAGGCGCTCAAGTACGAGTTCGACCCAGCCATGGGAAACGAGCCATGGGTGTTCAAGCCATCGAAGTTCTACTGTATTATGATAATACTAGCTTCTACTCAAGTCCATTTCTGAAGATTGTCAGAGCTTTATTAATGATTCTTGGTGCAAACTTGCATTTAGGGATGACAACTTTACTGCAAGCATCCATGTTTGACCTTGACCTACATTTCATGGTTCATTGACTTAGAGCCCACAAAGCATGAGGTTGAGGTGCACTCGTTATTGTCAATAAAATTTACTTATTTAATTGCGATAATAACAGTAAAAATCCTGAAAAATTGGACACTTTGATGACTTGCTATAATCCTTTAAAAAACAATTTGACAAAGGGGGGGTGCCTATTTGGGGCTTTTTTGGTCCCCTACCAAATCTTTTTATTTTTGGCAGATGAATAGCCCATCATAAGTGCTTTATTATGGTATACATCTTTTCGCGCACAATTATCCGTTTTCTCGAGCTACAGGCCTTTAAAAGTGGGTGGGGTAACTTAGCATGTCACTATAGTCTATTTTTAAAGTTAATTTTGGTTATTATTTGTGTGTTATTTTACCATTTTTTCTCCTTATGCAGACAGAGGAATGTCTGAAATGATATTTAGGCACATTTTTCAAAACAATATTGCAAGTTTTGAAGAATTAATGTATTTACCAAACGTTAAGATACATTTGCTTATTTTTACCCTTAATCATTAAATATTTTAAAATGTTTGGTAATATAGGGGACAAACAATGGTGATTCTTGGTCAATACTAGTATTTTTATCAGCACAATTAAAAGCAGTGTAGAACCGGTGGATTTAGGCTACATTTTATGGTTCAGTGAACTCAGAATTGACAATAGGTGGGGTAATTCAGACGATGAGTACAGTTACTTTCCCACCAACTTACAAATACCTCATAGTGATGATGTGTATTTAATGCCAGCAAGATTATTCATTCGCTGATCTGGGTACCATATTCTATCCCGCCTTTAGGTATTGTTTTGTAACATCAGATGTACCTTTACACCTGACAATCAATCTATATAACCCTACCTTGGGTATTGCTTTCTAACATCAAATGTACCTTTACACCTGACAATCTATCTCTATTAGCCTATCTAAGGTACTGTTTTGTAACATCAGATGTACCTTTACACCTGACAATCTATCTTTATAACCCTACCTTGGGTATTGCATTCCAACATCAGATGTACCTTAACACCTGACAATCTATCTTTATAAGCCTATCTAAGGTACTGTTTTGTAACCTCAAATGTACCTTTACCCATAATAATGTATCTTTGTTACCCTACCTTGGGTATTGCTTTGTAACCTCAGATTTACTTTAACACCTTACAATCTATCTTTATAACCCTGTCTTGGGTACTGTTTTGTAACCTTAGTTTTGAAGACTAGGATGCATTTTTCAATCGTTTACTGAAATAAACCTCTTCATTATCCATCTGTTAGGCAGCACTGGCAGCCTGAAGTGTATCTCCATACCCTTTACCCTTTACCTTCTAGACTACTATTCTTAACCATATTACATATATCAGACTCAGACATTTTCTGATTCACTGTCATCTGATTCTGAGCTTGATGTGTCCCAGTCCTTATTAGCAGCGTCTGTTAGGTAAGAAAAGTAATGGGACTTGAGCTGTGGGGTCTTGCTTTCATTCTGCTGGTGACGATAGAATCCCAGAAACCACATCACCGATGCTATGTGAGCACAGCATCCCACTATCCTTGACCCACTTTTGCATTTACAAAACCATCCCTTTATGGGGTCAAGTCCTGGGCCATACTCAATCCACAAGTTATACGAACCAGCTGATGTGTGTCTTGATCTTATGTTCGCCTTAACTTGTGGATTGAGTATGGCCCAGGAATTGACCCCATAAAGGGATGTTTTGTAAATGCAAAAGTGGGTCAAGGATAGTGGGATGCTGTGCTCACATAGCATCGGTGATGTGGTTTCTGGATTTCTATCGTCACCAGCAGAATGAAAGCAAGACCCCACAGCTCAAGTCCCATTACTTTTCTTACCTAACAGACGCTGCTAATAAGGACTGGGACACATCAAGCTCAGAATCAGATGACAGTGAATCAGAAAATGTCTGAGTCTGATATATGTAATATGGTTAAGAATAGTAGTCTAGAAGGTAAAGGGTAAAAGGTATGGAGATACACTTCAGGCTGCCAGTGCTGCCTAACAGAAGGATAATGAAGAGGTTTATTTTAGTAAACGATTGAAAAATGCATCCTAGTCTTCAAAACTGAGGTTACAAAACAGTACCCAAGACAGGGTTATAAAGATAGATTGCCAGGTGTAAAAGTAAATCTGAGGTTACAAAGCAATACCCAAGGTAGGGTAACAAAGATACATTATTGTGGGTAAAGGTACATTTGAGGTTACAAAACAGTACCTTAGATAGGCTTATAAAGATAGATTGTCAGGTGTTAAGGTACATCTGATATTGGAAAGCAATACCCAAGGTAGGGTTATAAAGATAGATTGTCAGGTGTAAAGGTACATCTGATGTTACAAAACAGTACCTTAGATAGGCTAATAGAGATAGATTGTCAGGTGTAAAGGTACATTTGATGTTAGAAAGCAATACCCAAGGTAGGGTTATATATATTGATTGTCAGGTGTAAAGGTACATCTGATGTTACAAAACAATACCCAAGGTAGGGTATAAAGATAGATTGTCAGGTGTAAAGGTACATCTGATGTTACAAAGCAATACCCAAGGTAGGGTAGCTGGTGTTGTGCCGTGTGGCGGCCGTAAAACGTCTCCCCGTACATCAACCATAGTGCAGTTTATATTTTACTTTTGGTCCTTTGAGATCAGCGTGAATATTCTGAGAAATCAGAAATAAATTATTGGTTTAGACTCATATTCTAGACAGGTTTTTAATTATTTAGGCTCCATTTTGATTTATATCAGTCTCTGAATAGACTGTCTGTTCGAGGTTTGCAGGGTTGCAGTAGATTTCCTCTGGCTTTCTTTGCCGGGTCATTACAGGGTCACTGATGAGGCTTTATTAGCGGAAACTACGTAGTATGACCCATCTTCTTTCTTATGAATGTTTTCATTGCTCTTAAAGGGACTCATTTTTGATTGTTATTTATACATGTATATTGGATTGTCAGGTGTAACGGTGCATCTGATGTTACAAAACAGTACCTTAGATAGGCTTATAAAGATAGATTGTCAGGTGTAAAAGTACATCTGATGTTACAAAACAATACCCAAGGTAGGGTTATAAAGATAGATTGTCAGATGTAAAGATACATCTGAAGTTACAAAACAGTACCTTAGATAGGCTAATAGAGATAGATTGTCAGGTGTAAAGGTACATTTGATGTTAGAAAGCAATACCCAAGGTAGGGTTATATAGATAGATTGTCAGGTGTAAAGGTACATCTGATGTTACAAAACAATACCCAAGGTAGGGTATAAAGATAGATTGTAAGGTGTAAAGGTACATCTGATGTTACAAAGCAATACCCAAGGTAGGGTTATATATTGGATTGTCAGGTGTAACGGTGCATCTGATGTTACAAAACAGTACCTTAGATAGGGTTATAAAGATAGATTGTCAGGTGTAAAAGTACATCTGGTGTTACAAAACAATACCCAAGTTAGGGTTATAAAGATAGATTGTCAGGTGTAAAGGTACATCTGATGTTACAAAACAATACCAAAGGTAGGTTTATAAAGATAGATTGTCAGGTGTAAAAGTACATCTAATGTTACAAAACAATACCCAAGGTAGGGTTATAAAGATAGATTGTCAGGTGTAAAGGTAAATCTGAGGTTACAAAACAATACCTAAAGGCGGTATAGAATATGGTACCCAGATCAGGGAATGAATAATCTTGCTGGCATTAAATACACATCATCACTATGAGGTATTTGTAAGTTGGTGGGAAAGTAACTGTACTCATCGTCTGAATTACCCCACCTATTGTCAATTCTGAGTTCACTGAACCATAAAATGTAGCCTAAATCCACCGGTTCTACACTGCTTTAAATTGTGCTGATAAAAATACTAGTATTGACCAAGAATCACCATTGTTTGTCCCCTATATTACCAAACATTTTAAAATATTTAATGATTAAGGGTAAAAATAAGCAAATGTATCTTAACGTTTGGTAAATACATTTAATCTTCAAAACTTGCCATATTGTTTTAAAAAATGTGCCTAAATATCATTTCAGACATCCCTCTGTCTGCATAAGGAGAAAAATTGGTAAAATAACACACAAATAATAACCAAAATTAACTTTAAAAATAGACTATAGTGACCTGCTAAGTTACCCCACCCACTTTTAAAGGCCTGTAGCTCGAAAAAACGGATAATTGTGCGCGAAAAGAGGTATACCATAATAAAGCACTTATGATGGGCTATTCATCTGCCAAAAATAAAAAGATTTGGTAGGGGTCCAAAAAAGCCCCAAATAGGCACCCCCCCCCCCCCCCCCCCCCCTTTGTTTCACGCTCCAGCAAGGAGTTCAAAAGGATCAGACGGAATGGCAAACAGTGTAAACCCAGATCAGATTGCTCCTAAAGTCTGATCTGGGTCTGCACTGTTTGCTTAGGCCTTCTGACCCAATACTTCGGTCCATTTTGGTACACTTAAGTGATAAGGCGCTGGCATATTTTGGGAATTGCATTCAAACTTCAATGGCTCTGTTATCTTCGAGATTATGAAATAATTTGTTCAAGACAGGGGGTAGTTCCAGCCACTGAGGTTTGATTATAGCACCAGGGACCAGTTGTTCAAAGCATAGTTAGCTTTACGAGCTCGTTAGGGGTCATATTGTTAAGTGTTCTAGCAAGTTTAATATTAAACATTTTGGTATTTTTGCTGAAAAAATGTGAGCAGCTTTTGCGAATGCAAAAGCTGCTCACATTTTTTCAGCAAAAATATTAGCATATTTGCCATATTAAGTGATCAAAGATTTAACGATACGTTAACTAACGACATCGTTAGTTTTGAACAACTGGCCCCAGGTCAGTAGGAAAAAAGAGGGGTATGTTTTCCATTTTTTTTTCTTCAAAATAATGTATGTTGCATATACTCAGTAGAATGGCCTCATCAAGTTGATTTTAATGAGGACACAGCATACAATATTTAGATAAAACAAGAAAATTATTTCACAAATATATTAATATTCTGCATAATTCATAGTTCCAGAAAAAGCGATTTTTTTTCTGAAAAGTACTGATATTTTTCTTTATTTTTGCACAAAGACGTACATTGTGG